>CM077525.1:24247659-24637248 GCA_039654895.1 Mongoloraphidia duomilia | reverse complement strand
GAACCTCAACTGCCAGGATCCTCTTTTCCGCCTTACGGGTCACCGCGCACGGCAAACACGCAGGTGTACTATTAGGGACTACTACAAACAAAGGACAGCAACAAAAGTGTACCCATAACGGAGGGACAAGACCGCTAACAACAACAAAAGACGGAAGAACTGAAGAAGAAAAATGTTGCGACTGTCCTTCCTTCATAATAGTCCCTAAATGAATCACCCAGCCGGGTACACAACCGACTGGTGCGTGCTCGGGTTTCCCTGGGTTCGCCAATTCCCAAAGAACATTGTAATGCAATTGCGATAAACAACGACATTCCAATGTTCCCCCTGGGGGCCCTAAAATGTAGGGATGAGCATCGATGAGAAACCATCGATGTGTGGAAAACATCGGTCTCTAAACATCGATGTATTTCGGTGCAAAACATCGATGTTTTAAGAAAAAATCATTTTAAAAAAGTAATTGTAGGAATATACTAAATACAATGAAACACTCAACTAATTTTATATTAAAAGTGGGGCTTGCCCGCCGGTGTACAGGCTACTCTAGATTTATTTAGACAAAAAGTTAAGAGTGTTCTTAAAAACTTTAAGTGTTGAAAATAAAATTAGCAATTCCGCGTTTATAAAACATCAATGTACGAAAACATCGCTGGTTAACATCGATGTACGAAAAACATTGTTCCCTTACCATCGATGTCAAAAACACCGAACATCGACATGGAAATATCGATGTTTTGAAAGCATCGACCATCGATGCTCATCCCTACTAAAATGAGATTTTGTTGTGCCCGCATCTAGTCCATGAGTCAGAATCAAAAAAATGTATTTTTTATCTATTTTTGAAGGTTACAAATTGAAAAAAAAAAAAAAACTTTTCCATCCGGTCAAGTGGGGTATAATATGAAAGGGCACTTGTTACAGACTCCATAACGGTATTTCTATTTAAGTCGCGTGGTTTTTGACATATTATCAGAAATGTTCGCTTGAAATTTATATCGCAATTTTGTAGGCTAAAAAATTTGAAAATATTCACACTCACAGAGGGTCTAGTAAAGATTACAGGAAAAATGGAGCAATATCCATAACATTTATAATTTTCAAGAAAAAAATATTAACCTATTACCAACAAATTTATGCGGTTGGTGAAATCACTACTAATTTGTGTTATTATGGATAAGAATTTAATGACACATAATTTAATTAATTTAATTTGTTAATTGTACGGACTCCTCAGCATGCAAGTTACACTTCTGCCGTAAAAAGCAAAAACCAAGTAAGTCAAAACTGTCGAGTTTTGGAAAATCAATTTTTTGTCAAATATTTCAGAAAAAATTATTTAATTTAAGTAATATTTGACTTGGAACCTTGATTTTTTGCACACACACTGATCCGCTTATGACACATGGAATGCCTAAGAGGCAAAACTGTATTTTGAAAAAAAAATGAAAAAAACATTATTTAAGACTTACTTAAATGCAAACTTTATTTAAAAAAAAGCAATTTTTACCAACAAAAAAACAAGTATGAATTTTTTTCAAATAAAAAAACAAGTAAGTCCAATTACCTGACCGAAACTAACGAGAAAAACTTTATATATTTTGACTAAAATTAATTATTATAGGGTTTATCTTATTAAACTCAAAAAAAAAACTATAAATCAATTACAACTTCTCCCACAAGTTTACCAAGATCTTCTGATGCCTTAGACACGGGAAGTTGGCGCCAAATAACTGTTTTTTGGGCGGCATTTGACCGAGCAACTCTTTAATTATTTTGTCCTTTTTTTCCTGGTTAATTCCCCTTCAAACACTGGCCATTGACTAAGTAATATGGGTAAGACATCTAATGTCTGTTGTTTGAAACGTGGAGCCTCCAATTCATAAAGAACCGACAGCCTAACTATGTGCATCTCTCTCAAGAGCTTTATTTACTAATCATGCATCTCTATTTGAGTTGAGGCTCGACCGGTGCTGCCACAAAAATCAGCGGTAAAAAAATGACTCATTCCGATTAAAAATATTTTCAAACCTCCTTGTTGCAATGGTGACTTTCGTGCAAATCGCGAATGTGCTAACCTCCATGGTGCTAACCTTGGCGAATGTGCAGTAGCTTTGAAATTATATTTGAATTTATGACATTATTTTTTGATGTTCATAGGGGACTAGATTAATTAAATATTTTTCAAAAAAAAGACATCGCGTATTGGGCACAAAAGAATTTTGTCACCATTTGTGGGCTCCGTTTTTTACCATTTTAGTACGGAATTATTTTCAGTAAAATAAAAAATTATCAAAATATGCTGTTTTTTATAAAAAAAACTGAAACTGAACATTTCTATTTGTTCTAAAAAAATATTATATTGCTTGTTTCAAAATTTCACGAGTTTTATCACAATCATTCAGAATCTTAATTTGAGACTATGCAGGTAAGAATATATAAAAGTGGACAAAATACCCCAAAAATAATAACTGTTCTTGAAATTCAAAATAAATTCGAAAAAGTATTTCAGCATTTAATATAATATAATATATAGTGCAACTGCAACCTCCTTACTCCGAATGCGAAAATTGCGAGGTAATTTGGACGTGTTTGAAATATTAATAGAAAGTAATTTGTCAGAAATAACAGTATCAACTCAATAACATGATTTAACAAAGAAAACGTTACCACGGTTATTCAAAATTATGTTAAAAATTTCAGAGCAAAGATCATAGACACTACAGCCAAGATCTTGAAATGCAGGACGCCGAAAAAAATAGCTTTTTTATATATTTTAATTTTTTCAAGGTCTTGTATTTATTTCGTAATTAATTGTTGTGTAACCATGGTAAACGAGAAATTAAATAAAGTCCAAGGAGGTGTTATAAAGTCTATTTTTTTACCGTAGAAATGTATTTGTTTGACTCAAGTTGGTACCACAAACATTTAGTTATATTTTAAGGTTTAAAATTTTACAAAATAAAAATTGGAAACTAACCATGGTAATAGAAAACTAATATAATTTTTTTTATAACCAATTCTTAATTTGAGTGTTCAAAAATTAAATAATATAATAAAGAAACCGTGCTAATTTTTTGACGACAAATTTGCTTTAGAAAACAGTTATAAAGAACTATGAAAATAATTGTAACAGAAACCATTTTTATACCTACAAGTTTTCAAAATCGTATCTAAACGTGACAAATGTCAATATACAATATTAAGAATTATTATCACAATATTAAACTTTCGTAGCTGTTCATTATTTTAAATAAATTAATTCTTGCGGTTATTTATTATCTAATATGAATTGTTCGCTTATGGTTCGCTCAAAAATGGACATACAAAAAAGATTTATGACAATGACTTGCTGTAATTTTTTTTATAAGCTATAAATTCTTTTTATTGTGTAGTTTCACAAATCATTTATTCAATATGTTGAAATAAAACTCTATATTTAATAATAAAAATAGGTATCTACAATGAAACGAATATAATACACACGCACAAAAAGATTTACTTATAAAAAAATGCACATAATGTCAATTATATTAATTCTTCAAACTTCATAATATACAACATATTATAAAACAGCTATAAAACATTTAAATTATTATAGGTACCAGAAATTTCCAAAATTTAGTCAAAAAAATATAATGAAAAACACAATTCTGGAAATTTTTAAACAATTTAGCTTTTTTCAGATTTTTGACATTTTAAATATTAATTGACAGTCATTTATTAAATAAATTTAAATAAACAGTTTATGGATTGACCGCTGGAATCGCATGATCGTTGCGCTCTACACTAGCGACACCCTTATTTCTGTCCATAAACTAAACTGCCAAACCCCTAGAAACAGAGAAGTATGGTAGCTTTAATATTTTTCTTAACCTATGGTTTGGCAGTTTAGTTCATGGAGAGAAATAGGGGTGTCGCTAGTGTAGAGCGATCATGCGATCCTAATAGTCTCTCCAAAAACTGCTCACGTATTACGTCATAAGGAAAGGTATCTTCCTCAATGATTACTTGATCTATGCACTGGCTTGCTTCACGTCAGGCAAAATATGCTTAAATTTTGGTTTAAAAAATTTAACTTCCTTAAACTCTAAGTTGTCTATTAATTCACTTTTAAAAAAGAGGGAGCTACTCCCTTTTCTAAACTGACATATTGTAACATCATTCAATAATGGAATTGTATTTGTTCCTTGTTTTCTAGGCTGACAACCATTTTCAAAACTCACAAAATCTTCAGGGTGAAGTTCAATGATCTTATTGGTTCGGCATGATTTTTTAATGAGGTTAAGAAGATCTTCAAAATCTAAAACTTCTTGGGCTTTATTCCATTGCTTGCCAATGGCACCGTGAATAGCGTCGGCTTTCATGAATGAATGCCCTGACTCAAAATATTTAAAAGTTAATGTATCGGGACCCCAATTCTCATTAACAAATATTACACAACTTGTAAACAGTGTCCAATTTTTGTTTTGGGCAGCACAATTGTCTGCCCAAAAAATGATGTTTTTTGTATTATCATCGAGGTTCTTTAAAACATTATAAAATGTTGAAACAACGTCAGGTCCTGTTCGTCCTTTAATCGCTTCATGCCACATTACGCAAAAATTGGTGCTTCTTTGGCAAAAGATTGAACCAAAATGATTGTGCAAGCTTCCACCCACCGGCAATAATTTAATAATAAAAATAAATCACGTGACACACATACTGATTACCCATTGGCTGTAAGTATCAATAGCAAGTAGACTTGCTTGTTTTTTATATTGTAATAATGTATGAAATAGGTGTAGTTACTATAGTTAGCACATGCAGACTTATTGGGTATGTCGACTTACTTGATTTTTAAATTGTAAAATTGACATACTGATTATAACATTGTAAATGGGACATATTATGCTAAAAATTAGGAAATGTGTTGAACAGTAACTCATTATACAATTTACAGTTTTTAACATATTAAAATTTTAAAAACACTACTAGGTACATCTTTTTGCTCTGAATCGATTGGTGATAAAAACTCAATTTTAAAGTATGTCGACTTACTTGGTTTTTGGTTTTTACGGGAGACTTGCACATGATCGGTCTTGCTTGATTTATATTTCTGAATTAGAGTAGGTACTATTTTTTTGTTGGACCTTGTACAATAGTTTTATATAACTTTTATTATATAATTGTACAAACAAGTATGGTTAAATATTTTTACAAGTTATATTAATAAAAAAAAAACTTAGAGATAAAAAAATATTTATAATTATTATCATTTCTTGTTTTTCTTTTTTAGTTCTTTTCTGAACTTAATGTTCTTTCTTTGTTTATCATTTTTCGTTTTGTTTTTCTGCATTTGGGCACCAACTTTTCTGCCATTTCGTGCATAATTTTCTATTGCTTTTTTCATAACATTTACAGCATTATTTTCTGATTTTTCGCTACCAACAAAAGACGAAACAAATGACTGTGTGTCTTTTGAATCATTTGTTGTCTCTTCATTTGTTGAATTCTTCAAAAGATGATGCCCATTCATTCCAGGATAGCTTGCTTTGATATGTTTAGGGATCAGCGGTTTAGCTAAAAGCGCATTCAACTGTTTTCTCTTCACATTGGCAGCTTTCTTTAAAGCCGAACTTCTTTCTTGATCCGCCATTTTGCATGGTATATCATCATCATCGACTATAATGTCCATTTCATCCATAGCTTTCTGTAACCAACCTGTTTCTGCGTTTTGTCTACGTGCCTGTAACTCCAATTTATCCAATTCTCTCGCAAAATTAACCCGTTGTTTAACAACGCTTAAGTATTCGTCAACCACCGGGAATAATGGCAGGTCATTTGCTGAAAACAAACAAAAACCAAAAAATATAATACAACTATTTATATAAATTCGTAAAATAACAATGGAGAGGTTTCCTCTATTTTTTTTATCCAAACAAAAAACCAAGGCAAAATGAAAAAAACTGTCAAAATTATTAAGATATCTTAAAAAATGACAAAGTTATAAGAGTTAAAAGTTGCGTTTCATGATAAATTTTTTGAGTTGTGTGACGTCATTTCCCCCACCTGCTGTCAGTCATGTGGGATCGACGCACGCGCAATAAGTGCCACGAACATTGTCAGACTCTCAGAACATTTATGGTAGGTTTTTGACACGATTTTCAGCTTTAAATCTAGATTTAAGAATGTCATTGGTTTTCAATTAAATGGACAACTCCATTTAATTGTCTATTACGACTTCGTTTATAACGGCTAACCGTTTTTAGCGACGTAAATGCAAACTCAAATTAGGTTTCATATAGACGTACTATGAAAGCATATCCATATAGTACGGCTCCGGTTTAAGTGACCAACTGATTTTAGCGACCTAATTTTATATTTTGTTTTATTTTCATAGAAATTAATTTATTGTACACTATAATATGTATTACAGTAGAGTCGCGATATGGTGAACACCTGGTAAGGTGAACAACTCTATAAAGTGAACACGTAAAACTTTGTATAGTGTATTCTATAAGGTGAACAACTGGAACCTCGATAAGGTGAACAAAGCTAATTTGATTTATTTGACACTGTTATTGGTTCTCGGAATACTTGGTAGGCCGTTTTATTCCCAACAATATCTCTGTTAATTTTTGTATTTGTAGTAATGCCGACACAGCGGTGCTGATTTGATGATAAACAGATGTAGGTACCTATATCTATATATACTACTTTTATTTTTCTTCCACATTTTTGTGATTCGGTTCGAATTTCTGCTTCTATAGTAAAGCTGATCTCATTGATGTGGTGATAGTGTTTGGTGTTGGTGTTTGAATTTTGATAAAAAATATGAAAGCTCTTATATTAATCAATAAAGGTGAAATAATAAAAAAAATTAACAAAGATGCAACTGTGAATGCCCTTTCGCGTGAATATGGTGTTGCAAAATCTACCATTTGTGGTATTCGAAAAAATAAAGAGCGCATTTTGAGAGCTCTGGGGAATACACTTTCTGGCGCAAGTAAGCGAAAAAGGATGAAGTCTTCAGAACTCCCAAAAATGGAAGCAGCATTGTACAAGGGGTTATTAAAGATGCGAAATAGTATGGATTTAATTTATGAAGTTTTCTTTCATTACCCCTTTTTATTTACCTTGATAAGGTGAACAAATTCGATAAGCTGAATACCACTGGTCTGAATTAGTTCACCTTATCTCGACTCCACTGTATATAAAAACAAGCTTGAATTATGCGGTCGCTTTGTGCGTTGTCCGGTTAATACGACATAATGTCACCGGTCCCTTGAAAATCGTTCTAACCAGATTCTACTGTTTGACATTTTAAAATCTAGATTTAAAGTTGAAAGTGGTGTCAGAAATTCAGCATTAATATTCTAGGGTCAAACTGAAAAAATTCTGTTTCGAAATTACGTGAATATTACCCTAAGAGTTCACACTAAATCGAGCTGTTTTTTTATCGGATGTCGGGCGCCTCTATTCACTTTACACAATAAAATCTCGGTTCATTCGATCTGACTCGAGCTCATTCTTTAGATCGTCTTTGATTTCCTTCTAAATTTTTAAAATCAGGTGTGAGTACTACACAACAAATTTCAGCATTTTTCTTTATAAAGATCTGATTTCAGGATTTATATCCTTCTCCATAATTAACTTATAACTCAATAGGTATTTAACAAAATAACGCCCACAATTTAATGCAATTAACAAAAACAACAGCTCTGCGTGCGCGCTTCCTTGTGACTACAGCATATGATATAGCGAAGAGCAAGTCGACCCGACAAATGTGAACAGCACTATAAGAAACAATACCCAAGCGACTTCCAACACAATGTTTTATCACACGATATGCGGTGACAAACTAGTCACATAAGCGTGTCGGCGACGACTTTTTATTGTATCGGATTATATATGAACAGAGCCATATAAGCTATTAAGCCACAAGTGTAGTCGACATTTTGTCGTTCCGACATCTGACATAGTGTGAACGAGCTTTAACAGACGTGCGAACAGATGACGCCACAGCACAGCAGTAAAAATTCCAGTGAAAATATGAAAAGTTTAAAAACTTATTTCTTTGTTATTTATCAACAGATAAAAAAAAAAAATTTCAAGAGTAATTTTGTTTTGGTCTATATTTTAACATGACTCAAGAAAATATTGCGTTTGGTAGGTAAGGAAACTTGTCCATTTGAAAATAAGTAGAGAAAGTACTCACTTCGATTCAATGTTCTACATAGTTTAACATAATTCTTAACTTCTGAAGGTTCCATTATGAGCACAGCTATGCCCTCCCGTTGTGCTCTAGCTGTTCGACCTGATCTATGAACATAATTTTCTGCGGTTCTTGGGACTTGGTAATGTATGACATGTTGAACCTGAGGAATATCTAATCCTCGGGCTGCTACATCCGTTGCTATTAATACTGCCTGTGGATTGTCTCTAAATCTGTAAAAGATAAACCCATTAAAACTGGTAACGTAAAGAAATTAAATAAGAAGCTGCCGTACAGTTTGGTGATGTTTTAACAAACCTTTCAAGATTTTTCAGCCGTTGTCTCTGCTGCATGCCTGCATGTAGTGGTAATGGACTACACTGCAATAAGGTGAACAAAGTTGTCAACCTTTTGACACAGCCAATCGAATTACAAAACACAAGAGTTCGTCCCGGATGCCTCATTATAAAATAATACAAATAATGATCTTTTTCTTCAATAGGACAGGGAATTCTACACTCAGTTAAAGTATCACTTGTTCCAGTTTTTTGTGTAATGTCTACTATTTTTGGATCGCTTATGCCAAATATTTGAATAAATTCCTGTAATTTTTGTTCAGAAGTGAGTTTTTTTATTTTTTTACCTCGGCCGAGACGTTTCTTATTCATTAAGTAGTTTGGTATCTCATGTACTAGCGATAAGGTTGCTGAAAAAATGAATGTTTGACGAGTTGTCCGGTTATATTCGCTCATATTTAAACGTTCTAATAAATGATGAAGTTCTTGGAAATGACCTCGTTCAATCATACGATCGGTTTCATCTATTGTCAAGTATCTAAAAATTAAATTAAACACCATGAATTATAAATTTGGTATACAAAATTTAAATTATTAAATTTTTAGGGATTTAAGGGATCTAAGGGTACTTGGTACACCTCTAAAAATATCTGATTACTATTTTGCTTGACTCCATTGGGAAGAAACGGAAATTTAATAGATGGAGAGTCCACTGTTAGGTTTCCTATGTATCAAATACACAGACAAATTTGTCGGTGTGAATTAGCACTGTATTGGGGCAGATAAATTATTAGGGAGTCACAATTATTATTGTCGGATCATGGCTGATGTCACGTGTGGTCATTTTCTGCATTGTCCCATCATGTTATTGATTACATAAATAAAATGTCGGTCCTTTCGTATCATCATGGGGTGCTAGAGGCCATCCTGCTGCAGCCCCTTGGTATCCCTAATTTTTCAATTTTCGGTAGAATAAAAATAATAAGAGCTGTAGCAAACCGTATGTATTCGTTACCGAGTAACGGGTACATCGCCTGACTCGAAATGCCGAATCGTTACTCACAAAGTTATTTCGTTACTCTCATTTGTCATACACTGTTTGATTCACAGAGCTGCGGTTTGATTCGTTATACGAACGAATACGAATCATACATGTAACACTAAAACGTGAACTGGAATGCATCGTGCGTCGTACATATGCGTGTACCTACTGTCGTGTACTTTGTAATGTGTATGCTTATTTTTGATGTATTTTGAATTCGTTTGTTACATTACAAAGGAAAATAATATTTATTGTTGCGCGTACCGCCGTACACTGTAACATTATTTGTTTATGATAATTTGGTAAACCCATTCTTATAATCATTTTAACAATTACGCGAGTGCGACTTGATGCGATGCTTCATGCTAGACACTGCTACTAGACAAGACTACTAGTAGTCGATTGTATCAAAAGTAACGAGTAACGTAACGATATGAAAGTAACGGGTGCTGATTGTTTTAGTAACGAATACATGCAGGTACACAATTTCTCGTTAATTTTACAGCTCTAAAAATAATAATTGCAGCTCCCGCTTTGTCTGCCATAATGTTAACTCACAGTTTGTGTCTATGAGAAACTCCGATGGTTGGCCCTGGGACTATAAGATCTTTGTTTTTATATTACAAAATACTCACTTGATTCTATCAATCTGTGATAAATGAGGATTTCCATCTTGAATTAGTTCCCACAGTCTACCAGGAGTAGCAACAACTATTTCTGGACCTTTACTCAATACTCTTTCTTGTTTCACGGAAGCCATTCCGCCAACAAGTACTGCTATTCTGATATCTGTATGTTTTGCCGCCGCCGCCAAATGATTCTTGACTTGAACAGCTAATTCCCTAGTTGGTGTTAAAATCAAAGCATAGAGGGGTTTCAAAACCTTTAAATTGTTTTGTTCGTTTAAATCTGCCTGTGGTATGCCATCATTTTCTTCATCTGAATTATCATTACAGCTATCCATTTCTTCATCTGAGTTGTTACTAAGATTTGAATGAATTTCTTCATCTGAGCTTTCATTATCGGATAATTTATTATTTCCTAAATCTATCATATTATCAATTTTTTCATCAGAGTTTTCACTGTTCTCAGAACAATTTTCATCTGTTTCCAAGTTCGTGCTATTTTCAAAATTGGAATTAATAGTAACACTAGACTTTTGATAAGTATCATTTTCATGTTCGTTTTTTTCTTTCGTATGTAAAATACCATTTAAAATTGGTAATCCAAACGCCAATGTTTTACCGCTGCCAGTTTCTGCAGCTCCTAGTATATCCCGTTTACCTAATATAGCTGCGTGCAAAGTAAGCTCCTGAATTTTGGTAGGTTTTTCGAAACCTAAATCTCCAAGAGCTTTAATTATTGAAGGGTGCAAATTGAATTTTGTCCACACCGATGTATCGCATTTTTCAACTGAAATTGTATTTGTTGTGTCTGTATCGATATCTACATTTTCTTCTATTTTTAATGGCTTCTTTTTAAACTGTTTTTGTGCGTTTTTATTATTTATAAATGTTTTTATATTTAGCTTGTCTGGGTGTACTACGTAATGAACAGGTTTATTAGTAGGTTTCAAATTTTCTGATTTAATTTTTTGTTTCTTTACACTTTTGTAATCATTTTCGATATCTGATTCCGAATTTAGTCGTTTTTTGTTCTTTTTCTGAGTGGAATTGTTCTAAAAAAGTACATTATTAGCATGTAAAGTAATTTATAAATTAAAAATATGACAGATATAACCTCACACTTGTTTGTAAATTTACCTGAATTTTTTTAATATTATAATCACATAATTCTTCAATCCCAATTAAACCATCTAAATCTGAATTGCATATAACGCCTTCCAACTTGACAGGTTTCCATTTTTTACCGCTAAAATATGACATTTTATAAAATTGAAATTAAGGTGCACAATTATAACCCCAAAATGCAAATAACATGTGATTGTGCTCAGTGCTGTCAATATCAACGATCAGTGTTGCCAACGATCAAAAGTGGCTCCCACCAGATGACGGATTGAAAACCACTAAAATTGAAAATGCGAGTGGAGCGACGTAGCTAGCAAAAATGTCATTGAAAATAAGCAAAATTAGAAAAAAATTGTTTGGACAAATTAAATAGCAGAAAATTTATTATAAATAGGTTAATTACATAAAAAAAATTTTTTTTGTACTAAGGATTATGATTACCTACTCATAAATTGCAATATAATGTTCATATTTTCAGAGGCAGATGCGTCTGATTTTTTGATTTGCATTTAAAATAAAATTAATAACTGTAATTTCTTAAATTATTCAATTTATTATATACACGTATTTATTATAATTTGAAGATGTTTTCAACACGATTACACTTTTTAAAGCATTTTCAATAACGCGAAGAACATTGTTTTTCTCACCCTCTGAATTTTGCCGCCCCTGAAAATTTGCCGCCCTGGACACTAGCCTCGAGTGCCCCTAGTGTAAATCCAGCGCTGAAGGCGACTGGCTTCAAAGTTATTTGGGCTGGCTTCACTTTTAAATGCTTGTACTCCCTCTATAGCTTTAATCTCAGTGACTATCATTTATGAACAATAAAGGCAAGATTGCTAGACTAGTATAGGAGGTTA
Source organism: Mongoloraphidia duomilia (assembly GCA_039654895.1). NCBI lineage: Eukaryota > Metazoa > Arthropoda > Insecta > Raphidioptera > Raphidiidae > Mongoloraphidia > Mongoloraphidia duomilia. Next base: position 24,625,108 of record CM077525.1, on the reverse strand, counting down.
ATCATTATATTGTTGTAAAGTGACGCATGGCCAGACGCGAGAGAGGGCAGGGGTAGTAAGCGGAAAAATCCAATGATGTCACAACATCATCGGATTTGGTGTGAATATAGCTATACCATAGAGAAGAGATTATTAGCTAAACTCACACCACGGGTTTTTCTAAAATCTAAACGTCATTTCTGAAATTCTTATTTCAGTTATTAATAAAAAGCTTTTGTCGTTATCTGAATTATTTCATTAGTTTATTTCATAATAATAATTTCAATTTTAGTTTAATTGTGTATACTTAGTTCGTGTGTCGTTACTTCCTGTTCATATTATTATTAGTTTTTTCTCGACAGCTATTCCAACATTGAAATTAATATCGAATGCTGATACAAACATTAATAAAAAAGAAAAAGAAGAACGCATGAAAAAAATAACTGCTAAGAAAGAAGTTGCAATATTACTGCAGCAGTCCGAAGAACACGACAAAAATATTAAGGATATTAAGATAGCCGTAGAGAAATCATCTTTAATATCTTATTTTAAGAATTGTTGGAAATGAGAACTTCCGTGGCACAAAGGATCAATAAAAAGCAATACTGATTTTATTAAATTTGCATTTTACTAACGTTTCGGTATTCTTTATACCATCTTCAGAGTCTACAAAATAATACAAACGTGGGTGAGAATATGTGGAAATAACAACTGTTTTCAAGGATCAAATTGCTCTATTTAAATATAGCAACATCGAATTTAATATCTTATGAAGAAATACGTACTGAAAGCATTATTAAAAAACTTAACGAAGACAACGAAAAATTAGTGAACGAAAATGCAAAATTGACTAAACATCTTGAGTCAGTCAGTTTAGAAATGTTGAAACTAAAAACTGAATTAAAAAAATGTAAACGCATAATTAATTGTTTGCGTCGAAGACATACATTAGCTATGAAAAAATTGAAGAAAATCAGTATAAAAAATAAAAAAACAACCAAATTGTCAAAAGTATTTTCAAAAAATCAATTGGCCGTTATCTTGGAAAACAAAAAACGTGTTCGGTGGGCTACAGAGGAAATAGCTAAAGCGTTTACAATTCGTTACTTCAGTAAACGATGCTACATTTATTTGAGATGTACTTTAAACTATCCATTACCAGGTATGAGAATGTATTATAAATAAAAAAAATCTGTTTTTTTTTATAATTTGAGTCCGATCGAAACTATGGTCAAAAATTAAACCTTCGGCAAGGGGCCGTTAAGCGTTTCAACCTTGCACTTTGTGATAAGAAATTACTGGTGCGGTAAAATTATTCATTCAGTCAAGCGACGAATCCAACTTCAACCCTAGCACTTTGTGATAGAGAGATGCCACTCTGTACGAATGCTTGTCGGACCCATATCTTCACTTTAAGATATCACCTGTCTAAGGGCCCGGTCGCAGGGCCCAAAATGCCTCCACATCTTAAAGTGAAGATATGGGTCCGACAAGCATTCGTACAGAGTGGCATCTCTCTATCACAAAGTGCTAGGGTTGAAGTTGGATTCGTCGCTTGGCGGCCCCACTAAATAGTCTAAGCCGAATTTGCAGCTGTTTTCCTTCGTTTTTTAGCGTTACACAATACGTCGGCTTTGACCGAAGGCGAGAAAAATCCAACGTTCGATTTTGGCTAAAAGCAGGCCTTCGATCGGACTTTATAATGAATAATTTTACCGCACCAGTAATTTCTTATTGATATTGCTGTGAATTTATTTACAGACTAAAATGTATACCTATATATAAATTTCATTAGCAAATTTAGTAAAAAAAACTTACAGGCAATTTCTGGTTTACAAATGAGTTCCGTTCCAAAACATAGTTCATTATGTGTATCTTACAGTCCAAAGCTTTTACAAAACGTATCGTACATGTTAGCAGCCACTTTATTGAAACCATTTACCAAACATTAAACGGTTACCGTGTTTTATTATAATGAATGTATGTGGTATGGTCTCAGATCTTTTCTGAGATACCTACAATGGTTTATTATACAAAATATGTAACGTAAAATAAAATAAGAAATCTTGCGTTTTTTCAGTACCTAATTCGTTATAGGGTTTTTTGGAAGTATTACTGCAGCCAAATTTATTTAGATAGAAAAAAACTTTTTTCTATCTAAATAAATTTGGCTGCAATAATACTTCCAAAAAAACCCTATAATATCCTCAGCCGTACTAAACTCACTACACATATACCTAATTCGTTATAGTATAAAAAATGAAATACATAACATTCTAATAAAATTTTATTATAATACATTAAAATCAAAAAATCATTCTATTCAATAATGTAATCAATACTGTATAAAAATAAAATAAATTGATACATCATTTTATTTTTGGTTTTATATATGTAACTGACAAACACCTTTCCACTTCTTAAAATACTGCTCCAAATCATGTCCTAATGAATATGACCTGCGAAATGACCAAATTACAGGGCCATTTACAAACATGCAAGTAGTTAATTGCAGAGGACTTTGTTCCAAATGGAAACAACCAATATATGTTGATTTTGATACAAAAATGACGCATGAGTTATTAAACAAAATTAGTACAGAATTGTATAATGCGGGTTATACTGTTGTTGCCTGTGTGAGTGATTGCGGGGGCTCAAATGTGGGATTATGGAGAGGTTTTAACATTGAAGAGGGCATAACCTATGTTAAATACCCACAAACCGATGGAAAAATTTTTTTTTTTGCTGACGCTCCACATCTCCTAAAACTAATTCGAAATTGGGTATTAGATGTTGGCTTTGAATTAGAAGATGGATCTGTTGTGTGCAAAGAGCCACTTTCCAACTTAATTAAAATAACTGATACTGAAATTAATGTATGCCACAAATTGACCGATATTAGTGATGGGAGTATTCGAATGCTAGAATCGAGAAGTATCCGATTCTCATAAGTTCTCGGTGTTCTCGAAAACTTTTTTGAAAGTATTCGAATACCGAGTTCTCGTAAGAAGAATTGAAATTGACGGATTTGCTCGATGCAAATTGCAAATGAACTGCAATTGAAGATTTGGCGTTCTCGATTCCGGCACTCATCCAGTCAAAGTCAAACTATTCCCTCCACATATAAACACACACGTAACACGACTATCCTATTATTCATAATATTCTCGGTTCTCGGATACTCATTCGATTCTTAAAAGTATTCGAATACCGGGTTTTCGATTTTTAAAAGAATACGATTCTGCCCATCACTAACCGATATGCATTTAGACTGCGAAGGTCCCCAGCGACAGCGAGTGTCATTGGCGGCACAGTTACTGTCACACACTACAGCCGCTGCTCTTCAATATTATAAACCTGGCGAAGCAGCTGTCAGCACAGGCCTATTTATCGAACTAATCAACTTGTGGTTTGATCTAATGAACACTTACGTTCCATCGACATCTTTTTTTCCTTACAAAAGTGCGTATGGAATTCATATTGATGAACAAGACTCACTTTTAAACGATGTTTACGCCACGATTAAAACTATGCGCTGTCGAAATAAAACTGGAATCCAAACATTCCAAAAGGGAATACTAATGTCCATAAAATCACTACAAAATTTATATAAAGAACTACAGCAAAAGTACAATTTAACTTATATTTTAACACACAAGCTGAATCGAGGGCAGTATAGCCTAGATGGTAGCGTGCTTGGCGCTGCAACCTCTAGACTGGACTGCCGTGGGTTCGAATCCCACCTGCGCTCATGGATGTTTTGTGATGTTATTTAGTTTTAAGTTAGTTGTTATTTAGTGTAGTTGAAAAGACGCTAATGACCTTAGATGTCGACGCGTCTATAATCTACAATAAATAAAAACACAAGCTGAATCAAGATGCACTAGAAAATTTATTCGGCCAAATTAGAATGCGTGGTGGTATGTATGCCCTTCTCCGCTAAGTGCTTTACATCGAATCAGGTTGATCATTTTAGGAAGCAACTCTGGAGTCGGTCAGCAAAACCTTAATACCGAAGATAAATCTAAAGACGAATTCATTTTAGCACAAGTCTTCGATATAGTGATGGGCGATTACGAGATATTTTAGTCGATTGTCTCGATTGTTCAAACATCTCGATGACTCTCAATGGTTTTCACTTGGACTCGATTGTTGTTGTTTCATATTTCACCGAGACCAAGTTGCATAGTACTGAATCGTACAGACGATGTCCACTGTCGAGAGCCACATAATATATAATCGTTCATCACTCAACGACTGTGGTCGAGTCGATGGATGGTCGACTGTGCAGTAATCGAGTGCTCTCAGCTCTGAGACCGACTGACAGTGTGAACAGTGAATCAATGATGAACGAGTAGCGTAAACGTCAGACTTCATTCGACCAGCATATAACCTTGAATCGCGATTATATGTATTCTCATTCGCTGGCAAATAATCGACTTGAGCAATCGAACATTTCGATTGTAAAATCAAACTCCGAGTCGATTGTGGACTCGATTGTTATTATGAACGATTGCGATTGTTTCGATTGTAAAAACATCTCGTATTCGCCCAACGCTACTTCGATAAGGTCGGTGTCGCTTTTAGTTCCGAAGAATCGAATGACCTTGAAATGCATGAACCTGTTCCCGTAGAAAGTGAATTCTCGACTCCTTCCTCATCACAATATTCTGAAGCTGAAACAGAGAATGAAACGTCACAAGACGGTTTAATGTATTTAGCGGGATGGATAGCTAAAAAATTAAAAAAATCTCACCCACATCTCGGAGCATATACGTACAGCATCGTTTCAGAACATTCTTATTGTCTTCCGAGTTGGATTTAGTTTCTATCATTTGGCGGTCTAATCAGAAGAATGGAAAAAACTAATTATTCAATTGGAAAATCTTTTTACAAAATTTTTCAGTTTAAAACTTTTGAACACAAATGACATAAATTCCATTTTAGCTACAAAAATCAAAAAACGAATAGAAATTGACAGTATAATTTTAAAAACTTATCTAAGACAGCGTATTTTCATTAAAATTAATTTTTTGAATTATCAACTCCAAAGAAAAAAAACTACATACTTTTCCAACAATAATTTAGAGGTTGCCGACAATAGAAAAAAGAAACGAAAATTAAATAAACTTACAAATTAAAGTATTTTATACAGCTGTGTTATATTAGTTTAAAATTTAATAAAGTTTAACAACATTGGTTTGACATCTCAAACTGTTTCACTTACCTTACATTTTACAGGTTATATAGCGTTGTCTTGATGACTTCTGTTTTGCAAATTAATAATACAACATAACAATAATAATTTGTTTTTGTCCTTAGTTCGCTTTTAAATAATATGTTTTTATACTTATTATTTATAATAAATAATAATGTAAATAATATGACAATCGGTTATAGAACCATAATTGAGACAATAGATGTAAGATTGGGACCAATTTGTTCTGTTTGAAGTTTGAAAGTGAAACACATCAACAAACAGAGATGCCAACAAAACCCAGTGACGATTCAACCAATCACAAACGTGACGTGTTTTTTAGGGCTTAACGGCCGACTTTTAAGAAGAGTACTACTTTACTGACTTTGCAATAAAGGTGCATTTTCATGTGACGCTCGACGCTGGCTTCTAGCGTCAAATGTGGTCACGTGACATAAACGCCATATTGAAAAAAATGTAGCGTCAAAGCTAAACATTGTTTAGCTTTTACGCTGGCGTCATTAGTTGTCTCTGGTCATTAATGATACGAGTTTTCTACAGCTAGGTACTGAGTTGTGCATCAAGTATCAACACATAGGCTTGCTAAAGAATGGCTTTATGTTGCTACTAGGGGGTTGATTCTACGAATTTAACCCATTGATTTTATTACTTCGAAAGTACCTATTTATTAAGGAAAATACTATCACCTGATGGTTTTTCGATGGTTAATTAAAATTCCCGTCTCACTTAGAACAAAACAATTTTTTTTTATTGAATACTAAAAACATTAAAATTTCTCAAGATACAATTTATTTTTTTCTCATATTCTGGTAGTGCATATAATTACCTATAAAAAAGTAAGCATAGTTATATTTTTAATTTTTATTCCTTATAATTCGTGTACTTTCGCCGGTTATTTAAGTCAAAAATATGGGAATTTCATTTTTGATAATCGTATTCAGACATTGTCTTTTCTGTTAATAAATTTACAAAGAGCTTATTTATTAATTATTATAACAAATTCACCAGGGTTTTGATTTATGGATGTCTTTATTTTACGCTCTCTTTACAAGTTTACAACTGTCAAAACCTTGCTGTCTGTTGACGCTAAAATTTGACGCTGGAACTTGACGCTACAGTTTTTCAAGATGGCGTTTATGTCACGTGACCACATTTGACGCTAGACGCCAGCGTCTAGCGTCACCTGAAAATGCACCTTAAAGGTTTGAATAAAGTATGGAGTGTTTATAAGGAGTGCAATGTATAATTTATAAAATAAAATATTACATTCTAACAATGAATACCTAACAATATTACATTATGGTATTATAGATATGATAATGAAGTCTAAGATACATTTTAATTAATTATTTTATTTATCCAATCACTTAAAAATGAAATTCGGGAATATTTAATGATAGTTCTACTCGTATCATATTCCGATTGACAACTGTCTTCTAATTGAACCCCAATTAACGTATTTGATTTTATAACGGGAAAACCCACACCGCCAATACATGGCTGTCCTGAAATATCTTTTTCATGACCATGAAAATATCTATCACTGTCCAAAATATGTTCGAAGTGTTGCATAAAATAATGTTGTCCACTGACGACTCTAAATAATTTTAGTTTTCTGTATTTATACTTCTTTTCTTCACCGATATTCCATCCCAAACTATCTCCAGAATTTTCAAGTGATATTTTAACCGGCAGTTTTAAGCCTCCAGTCGTCACAAATTCAAAGTGAACAAAGCCTAAGATACGCCCAATTCTCGAGACGACTGATAATAATTTAAGACGCGATTTTTTTTTTAGGCAAATATCCACCGGTTGACCAATAATCAGAACCACTGTGCACAAAATAATGTAAAAAATCACCTCCATCTGATATTTTTTGAGAATTACTTGTGATAAACCAGTTTTTGTGAATGATTGTTCCAGTACACAAAAATTTAAATTCATTTGTTTCATCCACATATTTCTGTTCTAAGAGAATGAGTCAAAGTTTAAAATGAGTCTTAAAATTATTATTATGTCAAAGAGATAACGTTGACATCTACTATCTAGCTGTCCACAAGTCATTCACTTTTACCTATTAAGCTAAGTGCACACTTAGCAAATATTTGCTGCTTTTCCCGCAAATATTTATTAGTGCGCACTTTTAGTAGTGAATGATAAAAATATTATATCAGACAGAAATTTTGCCTTGATTGTTAATTGAACCTGAAATAGCCAGTTTCCCGCTAGTTGAGTTACCAATTACTTACTTCACAGTGCCTGAGAGTAGGATCTGTTTCTTTCCTATATTATATTTATCAATAATAACAACGAAACGCACTACGTAGTACGTGCTAATATTTTTACTTCCCACCTCTACTATGGTAGGGAAGTAATGGATTCAGTCCGAAAACAATATTTCGAGATTTTAACAGATTTTCACGTTTTGAGACCCTAGCAATCGTTTAAGATCATTTTCTGACTGATGTCTGTATGTGTGTGTGTGTGTGTGTGTGTGTGTGTGTGTGTGTGTGTGTGTGTGTGTGTGTGTGTGTGTGTGTGTGGATGTGTGTATGTGTGTGTGTGTGTATGTGGTCAATTTTTCGCCTTCGATATCTTAAGAACGGAACAACATACGAGCATGCCGATTGTTCTATTGTGTTTATCAGCCTTTAACTTAGATCTGATTAGATTTTGAGTCAAATCGGTTCAGTGGATCCTGAGATATTCAAAAAAACGTCCTCAATGTCACGTATTAACATAGGTAAAAAAAAATATAAATGAAATATAGATGTTATAATATGAAAAAAATGTAAATATTTTTTTTCTCTAAAATGTATAGTTTTCGAGAAAAAAAATATTTTACTAAAAAAAATAAAAATTGTACGCAAATCAAGGTAACCATGATTTTTGCTATATTAAGTTAGCCATCAGTAGATCACCAAACAAAAAAGAGGGCCATGCTTTTTTCAAAGAATAAAAATTAAATTGTGTTTTACAGACCACCAACAGCTAAGGTTATTTGGGCCTAGTCAAAGAATAAAAAAAAAAGAGTGTTTATTTTTTGCAAATATTTACTAGGTGGGAAGTATAGGACTGGTCATCAGTCGAATTTTTTTAAGTTATAATAACTTAACGTCACGACATCTTCTCAGCACAATATCGTATTAAATTAATTAAAATTATTGTTTTCTTTGAACTTATATCAACTTTTCTTGGTATCATCACAATAATATTCAATACGTTATAAAACAAAGTTCCCCGCCGCGTCTGTCTGTCTGTCTGTGCCCGATTTTCTCCGTAACTACTGAATGGATTTTGTTCAGGTTTTCACGATTAGCTAGGTACATTGATTCACGAGGAAGGTTTAACTGTATAACTGAAACTGGCTGGCCTGGATTCGCCCTGGTGACAATCGAGAGTATTCTCAAAAAAAACGAAAAGGGGTGAAATAAGGGATGAAAGTTTGTATGGGGAACCCATCATTTCTCAAGTTAGGGATATGAAAATACATTATAAGTACGCGAAGCGAGGACAACAACAGGCGACTTCGCTTCGAAGGGGGAGAATTTCTTGCGGGGGGGGGGGTTAATAAATCATAAATTCTTAAATCTGGAACAACTGAACCGATTCTAAAAATTATTTTACTAATAGAAAGCTACACTATCCTTGTGTGATATAGGCAATAGGCTATATTTTATTTTGATAAATTTCTCGCGGAGGGGAGGGTAACTCCTGTGGGATTGTAACAAAACGTAACTCTGAAGTTCTTTTGCATTTTAGCGTAGGTATAGGCGGATACCTACTAATATTATAAACACTACCAGGTTTCGCAGGGGGAGAATTTCTCGCGATGGGGATAAGAAATTAACAATATACTAAATATACGTGAGCGGAACCATGGGTGACCGCTATTAAATCATAATTTTATACCACCCGGGCGAAGCCCCGGGACGGGTCGCTAGTAAATCATAAATTCATATCATCCGGGAGCTAAGGACTGAAGCGAATGAGTAATGTATTAATAAATCATAAATAATTTCATAGTACTCGGGAGCGAACCAGCGAAGTGAGTGTGTAATGTATTGATAAATCATAAATTCATAGCACCCGGGCGAAGCCTGCCGAACCGGGCCGCTAGTAATTACTAAATAATAAATATTGATATATTATGCACTTTTAAATACTTGCAGGTTATTGACATATTAGTAGGTTAGTAGCTCCTGAATATGAATCGGCAATGCTATTAAGTTGCTTCGTGTAACGCGTTAGTATAGGTATATATTAATCGTGAACATGTACCTAGTATGTTGGGGTTGACGGATTAGATAAAATCTCATAGATTTCGACTCTGCATAGGTAAATTATACTTTTTGCACCCTTATAAGCCATATTTAATTTGATATTTTATACAGTCGATTATATTGTACCTTCTTGACCGGCAGAACATATCAGGGGCCATTCGCGTACTATGTCACGCGATTTTTGGAATTTCTTGACCCTCCACCACCTTACATGCCACAATTTTTCACAAAATAATGCTAGCTCCTTTACCTTAATGTGATATTATATTATGTTACACTTACAGAGACAAAGTTATGTGCGCTTGGCGCGGCTACATACAGGGTGCTGAATCGTTTTGCGGGTAATAGGGAAACCCCCTAATCATGTATTTGGTGAAAATGCGATGACTTGAATTAATTTGTTATGTGCAAAATTCAAAAATTTAAAAATATTGGCGGCGGTCGACTTTTGGCGCCCTCTATATTCTTACCAAACAAGCAAAAAAAATGTTGAACACATGTATATTATAAGGAAACTTAAAAGATAAAACTTTTGTCATAACCATTTTTCGCCCCCGATTGACCGTTTTGTTGTAAAATCGAAAAAACCGTTTCCACCTCCAACAGTGTTATTTTTGAGAATTTATAACTTTTGAATAATAAGAAATTTCAAAAAAATTTCCAAACAAAAGTTGTTGGATACATGCTTCTTAACAATTTTTGTAATAGTAATTTTTCACGTACAAACAGTATTTACCAAGATATATGATTTCATCCCTTAAATTCAAGATGGTGGCCACCCCTTGCGGAATCCGAGGGGGGAAACTTGGCTGGAGTGTTCTAGTGACACCCCCTATCTATCATTTAAATTAATTCATCAAAATTCTAATTAACGCAATTTCAGACGTACTTTTTTGATATTTGATTGGACTATATATGTTTGTCTGGCTAAGGGCTAGAACCGTCAGAACTGTCTGGCTACTGAGATAACATCTTTTGATAGTTTCCCAAGTAACATATATAAAATTCAGCTTTTATACTATAACGAAAGTATACTCATAATTTATTGAAGTTTAGGGGTGTCTGGCAGGGGGTTGAAACCGTACTAAGTGTCTGGCAATGAACGACGTGATTTCTAATATTATTCCGAAGAAAATATAAAAAAAACTGAGCTTTATACTTTAACGAATTTGAGGTACTATTTTATGCACCTTTGCTACCTTAATTCTACCTGCCAAAGTAACCATCATCCAAACTTCATAGTCGCTGATCGTTCTTACCTGTGTTAGGTACATGCGCAGAGAAATTTTCAGCTTTTATAAAATAACGAAGGTCTGGCTGTCGCGGGCTCTTGCTCTATTATGACTTTACTTGAAACTCTACTTTTTATTTTAATCTTAGTTGGCTAGATTTTGACTTAAAAAATCTATTCCTACCAAAAGATTCATCTTAATGGCCTGCATAACCAACGCATGCTTGTCTGCAGCTAACACATATCTTATGGACAAACACTTGACGGAGAGCTGGCTACGGATTTTCTGAAGTGTCTACGCAAGGCAAAAAAATATAAAAAATAACTGTGAACTTTTTCCACAGTTTTGTTCCATATATCACATTCGTGGCAGGTAGAAATTAGACAGGTAAAATATAATTAATTATTTAAAGATTACAACATATTGATACAAAATACAATTTATTAATATAAACTAGTATTACATCATTACATAAAAAATTTGTCTAATTTCTACGTTCCACCTAACCTGCAAGGGAGAAAGGCTTCCAGACTTACAGATTCTGAAATAGGATACACTTAAACAGGAATTATTAATTTTGCCTTACGTAGATACTTTAGAAAATCCGTCACTGCTTCTAGACTAACTGTTAACTGTGACAATGAGAGGTTCCAATTAAAAGTTTTAGTTTATTGTCAAAGGGAATACACTTGTGTGCAAAAGTTCATATCACTAGCTTAATTCTAAATGAGTGGCGTAAAAATTGAAACAGGAAAATAAACAAAAAAAACAAATCAAGTTAAATAAAAGCTTGGTAAAAAGATAACGGGGGCACCTGTTTCGACCGGAACGATATTATTCATGGACGTAGCTACGAATGAGCTCGGATGGGCGATGGCCCATTCGATAACCCAAGACGTAGCTTTGTTATTAAGCAATTTAATTTCTGTTTAAACAAAAAACACCAGTTTAAAATTTAGTAGCTGCCTGAACTGTGGTGTTCTAGCGCGCTTGTGCTATTATAAATTTGCATTTTTTAATTGCTCGCTGTACATCACAACCTCCTACCAAGCAGACAATTGGTTATTGGGGTTTAAATGCTTGTGGTTTTCATTTTTACGGAACTCAAGTTATATGCGGTTGAAGATCTACATCAGTGCGGACCAGCTCTAGCTCATGCCATCCAAAAAATGCGAGCTACGTCCTTGGTATTGTTATATTTTATAATAATCATTTTAATTTTACATTAAACTGGCATTATATAGTATCAAATATTAAAATAACTTACACGTTTTCCAAAGCGCGAAGGTCCACTTGGAAGGTGCATTTCAATATTGTCAACAAATACACTCAGTTACATAAAAAGTGGATCACCTAAAAGTATATGTAATTTCGATTCGTTGTATTTTCAAAATTAATAAGTTGATTTTGAAAATTCTTTTTTTGTTTGATAGAGCAGAGTTTTAGGAACATTTTTATGTATGAATTTTGAATTTCAATCAAGGCTTGATTACAGTGGAGACGGAAGAATAAGACAATGTTTTTTTAGTCAAGTTTGAAGAATCCTACGGAAAGTAGCAGCAGCAGTAGAATTTTTTCCTTAATTGCATCTTATTCCTTGGCCTTTTTTGTATAGGTTCGTTTTTGTTTTCAGTAATTATCTCAAATAACACCCGAGTTATAAAGAAAAATTCAAAAAACTGCATTTATTCTTTATTAATGTCGTGGCCATAAGTAGGCTGCGTCTATCATTAGTCAATGCCATTATGATTGCAACTTATTCAGGAGTTATTTGTTCTACCATTATTTATCCACATAAATGAAAAACTTAACAATAAACAATAATAACCATCAATAAATTTGGACTGCTAAAGAAATTATTCATTTGTTTTGTTCCTAAACACCGATACATTCCCAGCCTACTTATGACCACGACATTAATAAAGAATAAATGCAATTTTTTGAATTTTTCTTTATAATTCGGGTGTTATTTGAGATAATTACTGAAAACAAAAACGAACCGATACAAAAAAGGCCAAGGAATAAGATGCAATGAAGGAAAAAATTCTACTGCTGCTGCTAGTTTCCGTAGGATTCTTCAAACTTGACTAAAAAAACATTGTCTTATTCTTCCGTCTCCACTGTAATCAAGCCTTGATTGAAATTCAAAATTCATACATAAAAATGTTCCTAAAGCTCTGCTCTATCAAACAAAAAAAGAATTTTCAAAATCGGCTTATTAATTTTGAAAATACAACGAATCGAAATTACATATACTTTTAGGTGATCCACTTTTCATGTAACTGAGTGTATATTTTCGATATTTCTTATAAAAAACAATGTATTTCAATATTTGTTTAGAATTTCCTTAGATTTCCCATTTGTGTATTTCGACAGAAACAGAGTCGATTTCACCAATTACCAACAATTCAAGCTAACTTACATACACAGTACCTACCTATTATAACATTTTTCAAAAAAAAATTGTTTTTAATGACTTTCAAATAGTTTGTTATTCATTTTTTGTAAAAAAAAATCAAAATCGTTTTTCACCTATTTTTTATGAAATTAGTTCTTGATCCTTAATAAATTTTTTAAACATCTTTTTAAAACAAGCTTTTTTTCGGAGACAAAAATATTTAGCTCAACTGTTGTAAATTTGTTAGATTACAATATTTTACGGGAACTTTTGAACGGCGAGGGAAACGATACACATGATGAAAATGACGGAATAGTTACGAAAATTTCAATAACGATAAAACTGGTTAGGGAACATTTAAATATTAGGTAACGTTTCTCATGGGGGGGGGGGGCAGCGCTGGATTTGTCATTAAGCCGTATAGCATTGGGCCATACCAAGCTTTAACCATGCCAAATTTCGAGTCTTTATCTTGCACCGTTTGTGACAGACAGAGACAGACAGACACCGGAGCGAGGCCGTAGTAAGTGTTTCGTTTTTTCAATTTTGGTGCGGAACATTAAAATATTGTATCGTCATCGGAAGTATGTAGGTACCTATTCGATCGGATATGTGGATAAGGGGGTCAAAATTGGATTAGAAGATTTTAGATTAACAAACACACAACAATGATATTGCACCCTGTATATTAACAAATGCAGGAGAATTTAGGAGAAGATTGTTGATAGAAATAATTGTAAATAACATAATTAATCTGTAATAGTAATTAGTATTCTATTTTTATGTATTTAAAATTAATTAATAAATATTGCACAATTTCATGTACCTGGATACAATATGTTTCATGGCAAAAGAACAGAAATTAATAGAGATCCTTACAATAAAATGGACCGAATATTTTATAGGCCCAAACAAAATACCGACTTAATACTGCATATGTAACAGGCAAAGCTAGAAAATGCTTTCCAGATTTTCCATTAACAAGAACCAAATTTTGTATTTGGTTTCATATTTAAGAAAAAAACCTACCATAATGGTAAAACAGGTCAATTTAAAGAGTGACCAAAAAAGTTTTTTTAGCCTGTTTGGATGTCCACACATTTTTGATTGATTTGTGATCTAAATGATACCTTATGATGAGACATTAATCACATAAGAAAGGCTTCAGAAATATCGAAAGTCAAATTGTATCACATAGCCCACTGAGTGAAAATGATAATTATAGGTAACTTAAACGTTGAAGAATGAAGACACTACTACAATTTTGAAAATCCCAATCAATTCACGAAATTTAAAAAGGTGGATCTACTGCGACTGTCAGAAACTGAATATGTGGCGAAAAGAACCTATTTTTTGATTATTCATTACAGAAATATAATCATAGATAATATGATCATGCATGTAATAATAAGATAAACTAATTATATTGATCTATCATTTTTATTTACTTACTGGGCTATGGCTTGATTAGTTTGACCCCATTCTGCATATCTCTAAAATATTTCTTATGCTCAACTTGATATTTTTAATGATTTCAGCTATATCACTATACGGTATAGATATCAATATGAAATTTGTGAACCTCCGAACGTGCTACTTTTGGGGTCACTCTTTGAGAGGTGGTAACAATTTACAGATTAAAATTTATGTGTTACCATCAAGTAACTCAACATCAGATCTTCTGAAAAAACGAGGCATTCCCTCGAATGCGCCAATTTTTTTTAAACTGGTACCTGCCACGTATACTAGCCAACAAATACAAACAGTGATCATTATAATATTAATGACGTTGACTCTATTAAGTTTCATTTTCAACGCTTCAATTGTTTCGTCCAGCTGTCGTATTTCATTCTGCACGTCATTGGGATTTAAAGTCGTAGTTGATGATGGTCCAGGAGGCGGAATGTCAGTTGTCTTGGGCGGTTCAATGTTTGAGCAAACATCTACGTGAAATTCATATTCGAGCAGATTTGTTTCTCTTTTATCAACAGTCGAATTTTTAATACAAAATATATCCGAATTCGTATAATTGAAATTTATATCCAAATTGAACAAATGGTATAAAATTTTATCTAGCCGAGAGCACTGAAATAAATTATTATCTAAATTGATATTTTTCAAATTTAGATCGTAATAGCAAGTGAATACTTCAATATTTAATTTTTTTATTCTGTTGTTGCTGATGTCTAGAGTTTCGACATTTGATAATTGAGTTAAGAAATTGTCGCTCAACGATTCAATAATGTTTTGAGATAGGTTTAAATATTTCAAATTCGATAATTCTTTAGTTGTAATGGTATTAAATCCAAAATCAGAAATATTGTTGTATGCCAGGTTCAAATTCTGTATGCAGTTAGGGAATGTATCAGCGTTAATATATGTCAATTTGTTTCGAGATAAATTCAGTGATTTCAAATTACTTAAAGTACTGAATGCATAAGATTTTATGACACTGACGTTCCTTGATGAAAGATCAAAATATTTCAAATTCGATAAACCAGAAAATGTATTTTGTTCTATGACTGATATTTTAAATTCAGCAGGTAAAATCAAATTCGATAAAAGACTCAAATCTAAAAATGCATTTGGTTCAATAGTTTTTATCGGATTTTTACTTAAATCAAGTTCGGTTAACGATTTTAGACCATAAAATGTTTTCTGCTTTAATATAGTTATTTCGTTTCCAGTCAAATTCAATAGTTCCAATCTATCTAATCCAAAAAAACATTCCTCATTTAATTGTTTTAGATTTATGTTAGATAAATCTATCTGTTTAATACTTTTCAAACCTGTGAAAAAACCTTTTGTAAAATTTTGGGTGAAAACGATTTTATCAATGAGAAAAGTTTCTAACAACTTTAGATCTTTGAAAGCGCCATTTTCAATTTTCAATAATGGATTATTGCGCAAGTCCAGCATTTGCAATGTTGCTAATTCTGAGAAGACATTGTTTGTTAACTTTTTTATTTTATTGTTACTAATGATAAGTTTTTTTAATTTTGTCATGCCAGTAAAGGCAAAGTCGTTAATTGAATCGATATATAAACTGTTAAGATCTAACTGTTCTAATTTAACCAAACCAGTAAAAGAATTTTTGTCTAATGTTGCTATTCGATTTCCAGACACATCTAAATGTTTGAGTCTATCGAGCGCCTCAAAAGCAAATGGTTCAATTTTAGAAATACTACAATTCTTCAGTATCAAAGTTTCGGGTGTGCCTATTGAATTTTCCATAAATTTGGCTCGAATAGTTCTCAAGTTATTATTTTCAAAATTAACTGCAGTTAGGTTAAAATGAAAACCGCTGAAGGCACCTTTTTCTATAATTTTTATCTGATTATTCTTGAAATTGAAACTATGTATTCCTTCTAAGAAATGAAATCCACTTTTATGCAAAATCGATATTTGATTGCTTTCTAAATCTATAGTTTCAAGATGAGTCAAACCATCAAATGAAGTATTGAAGTACGTGTCAATAATATTATTTTTCAAACTCAAATGTTTCAAATTCGGTAAGCCTTTAAAAACGTTCGGTGATAAAGTTTTAATTTTATTATTATTTAAAATAAGATTATTAACGATGTTTAGACCATCAAAACAATTTTCCTGTAATAATTCAATATTGCAATTTGTCAAATTCAGTTCTGTGATTGAAGACAATCCTTGGAACATGTCAACTTCTAATTTACTTAAATTATTATCGACTATGTTCAATTTACTTAGACTGTCTTTAAAATGAATAAATGATTTAGGCTCAATTGACTGTATTCTATTTTCGGAGAGATCCAATTCGACTAATTTATTCAATCCATAAAATGTGTTCTGTGAGATATTTTCAATTGAATTGTTTTGGAGTTTCAGTGTTAATAGTTGCTGCAAATAGCTGAAAGCATAGTCTTCAATAGTTTGCACATCACTGTTTGTAATTGTCAGTACTCGAACATCGACTAATTCACTAATATTGAAAGCTCCACTTGGTATCACTTTAATATTACAATTTGTTAATGTAATAAATCTTACAGATGCACTCGTGCTATTAATATATTGTATAAAATAATCTAAGGTAGTATTCCTGCATTCGATGTCCGTTTCCGATCCTGTACATCCGCCGCTATCGATTATTGAACTTTGATTGGTTACTTGAAATGCCGCAAATAATTGAACCGCGAGACATATCGCTGCATAATTAGAAGGCGACTGTTTCAACGAAATCATGATTGACGGGACAAATCTGTAACAAAAATTAATTGGAATTTATACGGTTGAAAGTAAAATCAAAATTATAGTCTAAATAAAATGGCAAAGTTTTACGTAATTTTAACCTGCCCTATACCGCAAATAAAAAGCATTTATTAAAGAATATCGAATAATAATAAACGCATTATTTTTAATTAGCCGTCATTTTAAATTTCCAACGGGAAATAAATCTCAGTTAGCTAAATTTTTGTACACACCTTCGTTATGGTGTTTGAAAAACGTGTAAAAAGTTCTCATCGATTTCGTGGTTCAAGTTCACGAAATACGGTTTTTTGCGAATTTCTCGGTTCCGTTGCATTTTTAGTAAAAAATGGTTAGTTTTAATCTTGTAAGGGACAAAATTCTCTACAACTTTCGTATAAACATTTTTTGCCTACGATTCATAGTTTTACTTATTTCAGTACCCGCGGCTTTCTCCTCCCCGATTTTACATAACGCGATTATAATGCTTCCCGACGGCCTAACATAATGATTTGTAACTTTAATTTTAAGTTGGACTTAAGCTAACGATTAATAGTAATTTCATCGAAATAGTTCTCTAGTTATAAGTAGCCATACTTTCTTTGCGCTCTCTCAACCCTTGTAAATTTTTTTTTTACAAAATTCCTTTACGAATAGTCTTTATAATAATCATAAAGACTATTCGTAAAGGAATTTTGTAGAAAAAATTTTTTGCTGCACGGAATCAACGCGCCACGCGGATACCATGTTGTACGAGCCGAAGCCAAGTATTAGCATGGGGTTAATGTTTATTGTAAATTGGCTCGCAGTATCATCGGCGACCGTATCGTGAGTTGCATTTAGAAACTTCCTAACGATATCGATGTAAATTCTAGAATGCAGCTTTTTATGTGTTTAAATATATTATATTTAAATATGTATTTAACAAAAGTCTTTAAGACTAATATTGTGAAGAGTTTTGGGTATTATTACCTATGTGGTAAAGAAAATTACATATTATTATATTATACTACACGATTATTATTATTTTTACTATTTTAAACATTTTGAATCATTCGAGTTATGTGAATAATAAAATTACTTTAATAATATTTTTGCATAGTTTTTGTCTTTTTTTGAGCTAATCAAAATATTCTTGAGCATTTTTTGATTAGTTCAACAGAAAGAATTATTTAGTAATTTAAATTGAAGAGCAAAATATCTTGCAGCACGGACCTTTGTAAGGTTGCTTGCCTAAATTCAATTTAAAAATTCGGAGGCCCCTAGGCCCTAAGCACAAATAATTTTGTGGTACCTATTTTTCTAACACCACAGAATTTACTTTTGTTACTATTTCTAAAAATTTAGTCTTCTTTTTGGTTTTTTATAAGGTCCTTGTGATATTAAAGCCATAAGTACATGTTCACTTCGCTGCGTCACTGCGTGATAGGTAGGCCGCAATTGACTTGCTTGGAATCTTAAGCAGCTGCTATTATAGCTTTCATTCATTGCAATATTGTTATTTACCGTACACTTGTTTAACTTGATGCTATGATATTAATTAATTTATTATAATATTTTACTATCTCGATCTTTATAATAATTACTTTTGCTCTTTTTAACGGATTTTTTTCAAAATAAATCCAAAAAATAAGTAAAAGAATAGATCAGTTCTTATGTTTTTGGTCTCGAATTATTCAAATTACAATTATCTCAGTTTGTTCTTTTAGAAATATGATCATCGGCAATATTTTTATCGATGCGTATAGGCACAAAAGTACTAAGCGAAATTGAGACCACCCATACTTTGTTGTTGAGCGTCTATAATATGCAATCTCTCTCTCTCTCTCTCCCCCATACGAAGTAGAGGGTTGTACAAAATTAACGTACATAACCATTAACCATGGTAGGTAATCATATTATTGTCATTCGTTATTTTTCCATTGATTTTTCAACGTAAACGGGCCTAGTATCAATTCATATTTTCAATTTATTATTTTCTTAATAATCATACATTGAAAATTCAATTGACACTTTTACCAATTTTTCGGACTAGAATCTGGGAATTGGGGCGTGTAATAGAGGAGCCATAGAAACACCGTATAAACAACGGCATCGCTACACGCTCGGCTATTCTCATTAGTCCACGAACTGAATAAACGCGCTTTAATTTAGGCTTAGGCAATTGATATTAATAATATTGTAATTACGGAAACGTATAATGTATGGCAGAGCAGAAACATACGGAAGGTTATCTTGATGTCGTAAGTCAAAGTTAAGTCAACTGTTCTTGCCCTTACACTATAAAGGCAATGACGTGATAAACTTGACATTTTTATTCGTCTATATTACTTTCGTTTACAGTAATTGTGTTAAAGAAAATGCATGTGAATTATATGATTAGAATATGGCATTGGTAATGTTCAGAAAGCGTAAAAGGAACTTTTTATGTAATCAGTACATAAATATATAGGTATATATGAAGTGATAAATACTATTTTGTATGTCGTTTAAAATATATTTCGATTTAATTTTCTGTTTGAAATTATAGGGTAAAGAGACCGATTCCTGAACATTTACCAATCGGAAAACCGAAACTACTATGTTTTAAGTACTGTACACTGCACAGTACTCTTTATTTATTCCACTACTCGATTATCCGATAAATGTTGTAATCCGTCGTTTTTAGGGTTCCGTACCTTCGTCCGTCTGTCACAAGGCTCTATCTTACAAACGGTAAGAGGTAGCTAGTTGAAATTTGAGATTGTGTGTTGTTGTGGCATGAATTCTGGCAAGTAATAATTAGAATTAAATAATCAATTAATTTTAATGAATTTTCGTTTTTTACTTTACTACAACACTGACTCCAACCGTACTTGTATACTGTACTATAGTGAGTATAGAGCGTCTAACATCATCGTTCGACTGGCTCAATTGGTAGAGCGTTCGACTGAAAATCTAAAGATCCCTGGTTCGATTGAATATTTTTGTTTTTTTATTTATCAGATATTAATATTAGCTGTTAATATATTCTTTTACAATAAAAATTAATTTTATTAAATTTTATACGGAAAAGTTTTGAAACACTAAAAAGAACAAAATAAAATATATATAAAAAAACTTTTTAACACAAAGCTTAATTAAATAAATCTGTTAATTTTTTACCCCTACTTAACTCCTTATTTTTATTATTGGTTCTACTCATGTTAAAGATCTGTATGCAAAATTTTAGCCAAATCGAATAATATTTAGGGGTTGAACACTTGGAGCACTTTTATCTGTAAGCGACAAATATATTATTCTTCATTTATTGCAACTGCAATGAGCCTTGTTCACGATGTTCCAGATACCATACACCGAGCTCGGGCGATCAGCAAGATTTTATTTATTTATTGTAGATTATAGACGCTCGACAACTCAAGTTATAACGTCTTAATTACATCAAATAACATAATCGATTTAAACTAAACGACATCACAAAACATCCATGAGCGAGGTGGGATTCGAACCCACGACAGCTTGCTCGAAAGGCCAACACGCTGACCAACAATCAATAGGAGACAAATGGCTAAGGACATCGAGGAGTCACTGTTCAAAAATCCTCTTCATTTGGCCTTACATTGGGACAGTAAATTGTTGCCCTCATTTGCCTCTGGGGGTGTCAAAACTTTGGAAGACCGAGTTGCTGTTGTGGTAACTGGAATTTTTTTTAACCATTTGCTTGGTGTTCCTGTTGCCCAGAAAGGTACTGGCGAGCTAATGATTGAAGTTGTTATTCAGGAGATGGACCGAGTCGCTCTACGTGACCATATAATTGGTCTCTCTTTTGATACATCATTTAATACAGGGCTAATCCAAGGAGCATTATGAGAATTGAGATCGAATTTCGAAGAACTTTGTTGTGGCTGCCGGCTGGCTTGCCGTCATCACATCCATGAATTAATCTTGACAGGAATCTTTGATGAGTGTTGTCGCGTACCCTCAAGTGGTCTTGATATCCAGATTTTTCGGAAGTCCAAAATCAGGAGAATTCACTTGATAAAAAGTCGTATATGACGATGTTGGATGAAGGAAATCCCATTCAAGGTTTTATAGAAGAATAATGTGTGAAAATGGTGGACTGGTACGTCCAAAACGTTTCAAAAGATGCAAGTCTTTCAAGAGAAGATTACAAAGAGCTATTACTACTGTCTTTCTTCTACCTTCGAGGTTGGTCTGAAAATAACTTCGAATTCTAAATACCAGGACGGTAGGACCTCTTCATCAAGCAAGGTGAATGGCAAAGGCCATAATATATGCATTTAAAATTATTGTGCTATTCACTAAACAATTGGATATTCTTAATCGAGAATTGAAAGGAATAAGAAAAGTAGCACACACTATTCAATCTGTGCAACCTCTAAATTTTGTCGACGCTAATGACCCCAGTTGTCGAGCGTCTATAATTTACAATTCATTCTTAAATTTTGTTCAATCTTAAAATTTGGCATAAATGATTATTTCATTACTGAGATTCGGCGCGTAAGCAAAGTCTGCAATAATTTCACATTTTTATTTTTACCCTACAAAATGAACCACCCGATTATACAATCGAATATTTTCGAAATTACTGACTATTGAAAAAAAAGGTTTGAAATAAAACAGTTCCCAGAGTCTGATAACTGGTAAAAGTATCAATTGGATTTTCAAATAACAATAAAATAATGAAAATATGAATTTGTATAAGGCCTAAATAACCATGGTTGATAGCGGCCTAAAAAAAGTATACCGACATTATTATTCAATTTGGTCATCATACACACGCTATCAATGTGCTATTTCTTTTTGGGCTTTTTTGGGTTCCCTAATAGATTTGATCCGGAAGTGAACGTTAAATCAAAGTTAGGGTAATTTCGGAATTGCTTCTGGTTGTTTAATTTTTTATGTTGGAAAAACGCAACAAATAAGCTGAAAAATCCGATTAGTCATGAATGCAAGAGTAAAATAAATAAGCAAATAAAGTAGTGTAAAGTTTTCAACAACTGTTTTAATAATAATTTGTACACAGTTGGCAAAGTGTTTACTAAAGAGTACTTCAACAATCGGGTATTTCCTTAAAAAAACTTGAACAAGGTAATATAATACTAAATATCAAGTGACGCTAATGACCTAAGTTGTCGACGCGTCTATAATTACAATAAACATCAAGTTTTCCATCTTTTTTTCTAAAATTAAAAAAAAAAATGCTGGTAAATAAAAATTAATAACTATGAATCTATCCATTCCCTTTGAAAATTTGTGATTGCTCGTAAAAGATGGAAGTAATTATTCAAAGTCCTAAAACTATTAAAGTACTTAAATGTAGTGGAAGCTAAAATTGTTTCTTAATCTGTAAATTTTCTGTCTTTAATATTTGTTATCGCCCCGAATCCTCCACATCCTTAAATCTAACCTTGATTTGAAGTTCTATTCGAAATAATTTGATCTGAAATTCCACAGTAAAACTAGTTTCTGCTTTGTTTTGTATTGCTAGTTATTAATAATATATTTGAGTCAAATAACATGTTATTGGTTAATATTATAGATACTTATTATCTTTGAAACGTGTTGTTTGCACCTGTAAAAATAGATGTCACATTATATTTAGAGCTATTTACATTTTTATTTAAAAATATAAAGCAAAACGCAAACAAATTAGGAAAAATAAATATTAGGGTAAAGACATAGGTTTTCGATCACTTACCGACGCTAATGACCTCAGTTGCTGAGCATCTATAATTTACAATTAGGAAGTTTCCATTGAACGAAAATACTAATTATGATACTATCACATCATTGTAATAAAGATAACTTTAAAAACTGCGAAAGAATTATTTTGATATCTTTAATTTCAACGGAGATATTCAATTTCTTGTACATGGGGTCGCAAACAAAACTGATTTTTGAATATGACGTCACGCGGTACAAGTTTGCTGTTTTTTAGCTTTGCGAGTAATTATAACCGAGGTTATTTAGTAACAATTTTGTTGTAATACAGACTTTTCTATTTATATTAAATTAAAATTAACTGTCAAAAATTTAGATATGTCAATATTTTTCGTCATCAACTGGTTTGTTTTTAGTGTTTCCATAACAATTTACGAGTTTAAAGAAAGAGATTTATCGGAAGTTACCATGTTAAATTACCACACATACAAAATGAAAATAACTTTTAAAAATATCGTGCCGCGTGACGTCACCCGGACTGAAAACTGAATTTCTTGGGGAATTGTCAAATTCAAACTTTGAAGTAGCATAACTTTGTTGTTTTTAAAGATATTTCAAAAATTCTTCCCCCATTAATTTTGTAATTTTTAGAACTATGATTTAGACTAAAAAAATAAAAAGGGGAAACTTCCTAATTCATTCATTCATTCGATCACTTACCTACCTGTAGTCCAGAATAGATTATTATATAGATGATTATGTGATAAAGAAAATTATAATGTTACTGCTTTAAGAGCCCGTTTCCCCTGATTTTCTCAAAGCAATACAGTGGTCTGCGGCGTCCTATAAATCTGATCGTAAAACAGGGAATAAACTTACGTAAATCTCTGGTTGTGTATTTGATTGATAATATAATCCATCAGTGCTAGAGAGGAAAAAACCGTATATATACACTACACACTATAGAAGTGAAATTTCTAGTTGCATTGACTGTAGACACACATGTACACTGTGACACATCCATATGTTAACGGCGCAGAAGAGTGCCTAGTGGTAACGCCTTTTCGTTAAACTCATGCGCCATGCTTTCAATTCAGTCTACCGTGCGTAAAGAAGTTTCACTTCAAAAATACAAACTTGCATGTGAATGGCATCAATTGATTGGCATGTTACACTTAAACTCACTTGCAAATCAAAATTTGCAAATTTCTTTTTGTACCGATAGAGTTACTATAAAAATATTATCGGTAAAAAATGAAACTATATAGAGTATAGAGATTAAAATTATAAAATGTGGGTGATCGGGAACCTATAGATCTTTGTTTGAAAAGAACAACTTAGTCACGATTGATTGTTATGAAAACGCTTTATTTGTTAAAATTAATTTAAGTAGATGTTTATTTTAGAAACAAGATGCGGTTAAACGTCATATAGGTACGACACAATATTACCAGAAGAAATACGGATTCGTCGTACGTGCGGTAACCTTGATTGATTTAATGAAAATAAAATCTGCGTCCAGTCCAGTCCAGTCTGTTGAGAAATATACGTACAGGATGTTTCATTAATAATGATTCGTGATGTCAACGGCATTCTCTGTGGAAGAGGGAACTGGGGTGGGTTAACCCCCGCCCCCGAAATAACTTCCAGACCACCAATTTTTTAAGCTAGCATGTTTATTACTTTTTACAATGTAAGTTTTTATTAGTGATCGTTGGCCTATAGCTCCCCCCCCCCAAAAAAAAAGTTTTTCCGCCACTAATGGACTACGGTATAACCAGAACACCATTAAAAAAACATATAAAAACAACGGTGATAAGAAAGATTATGCCACAAAATTTATTTTTTAAATTTGCATTTTAATTATAATTATTTGATTCTGGTCTTCTTTCTGTCTTTACAATTGGTAAATTCTCACGTGACAACGAATTGAGTTAAATAGGCGTATTGGGATAAATTTCTTTTTTACATTAAATATTCGAATTAATTGCTTTTTATTCTAAAAACAAAAATAAAGATAGTTACTTCTTACCACAACAGTTTTATTGATGGATGTACATTTCGAAAGCTATGCTTTCATCTTCAGCAAACACTATAGCATAGCTTTCGAAATGTACATCCATCAATAAAACTGTTGTGGTAAAAAGTAACTATCTTTATTTTTGTTTTTATTCCAACCACAGTGCTCATATATTTTTATGCTTTTTATTCTGTTTTGAATCTCTTCATAACTAGAGAATGGACAATTGGATTATCAGTTTTTTTAAACGAGTGTTGAAATATCTTTCAAACGAATTGCACCATGACCCCCCCTTGCTATTGATATTGTGATAAGATTTTACTTCGATTTTATCAAAACTCCTTAAATCGATTCGTTCAAAAGTTAAGATGGGGGGAGACAAGACGCGCACTGTAGAATGTAGATACATTATTATTAAATGTATTGCATTTTTAAAGATGGTGTTGATCATAGAGGTTCGGCATTTCCGAGGCCTATAATCACTGTACTTCCACATAATATGTAACTAATTATTAAAGTCCAATTTTCTGGCGTTCTTTTTGATATATTTTGTACAAAATTTTCATCGTAGAAAACAAATACAGCTCTGTTTCAACTATTAATAAAATGCGCAATTTTGAAAACCAGTTTGCTGCTGATATTGTAGCAGGAGTCAATAAGTGAATGAACCTATCCTGCTATAACCTTAGAATAATATGACACTATAGTCTGTAAGCATATGTAAAATACGTTTACAAATGTATCCAAACCATTAATATTTGTAGGTAATCTTTGTTCATATCTTACAAGTCCGGTCATAAACCTTACCTTTGCCAGTTGCGTCTGATTATAATAAATAAGAAAAAACAAACCAGTTGTTAATACCTTGTCTGGCGACACGTTATAAAAACTCGGGTCGCAGTGCCAAACCCTGCCGACAATATAGTGTATTTGCTAATACAGGCCTTGTGGCTTTAATACGTGAACTTAAGTTTGTTTTTGGACAAAATAAAAAATTTAACCCCTTAATACATCCCTTAAAATAATATTTTTTTCTTAATTTCAATATTATTATCAATGCAACCTCTGTACCACATTAAATACACCCTTCCATAAGTAAATCCGTATCAACAAACTAGTGTTTTCATAAAATTTGAAAGTCCGGTCCTGTCGGGCCGATTTTATTAAAATTTTAGCAGCACGTTTTAATCTTTACTAAAGAGTTAAATTTCAATTTTGAAACGATTCTGACAAATTTTTCGGTATTTTTGGGCCCAAAAACTTTTTGGAACCCCTAAATACAACCCTGAAAATGGTCCGATCGGGCCCATTTTAAATAGGCTTCTTGCGGTGATGGGTCCCAATATGTGTACCAAATTTCGTTTCAATCGATTAAGTCTGTCGAGAGTTATCGTGTACACACATATATATATAAATATATATATAAATAAATAAATATATATATATATATACATACATATATATATAAACATTTTCAAAAATGGTGCCAAATTGTTCAGGAGGCTATGAAATGTCGAGAAATTTTGGTCCGATCCCTAGGTCCCGCCATCCGACCGACGCCAATAGTGTATGTGCCATATTATGGCAAATACACTAAAAAAATCGAATTCTGTATAATTTTTTGTAATAATTTGTTCATAAATATTTTTAAACGTCTTCGAAAATGTGGTCGTGCCCTGGATTTTATATTTTTTTTGTATTTTTCTACAAATTCACAATTATTACAACAAGAAGCGCATCGTGAACCATAATTAGTTTTCATATAAGCGAAAACAGATTGTGGCGCGGCATGCATTTCCTTATGTAATAATGGTATTTGTAGAAAAATACATAAAAACACACAAAATCCAGAAAACTACCAAATTTTCGAAGACAATTATTAAAAAAACTCGGGTCGCAGTGCCAAAACCCTGCCGACAATATAGTGTATTTGCTAATACAGGCATTGTGGCATTATTATGTAAACTTAAGTTTGTTTTTTGACAAAATAAAAAATTTAACCCCTTAATACAGCCCTTAAAATAATTAAATTTTTCTAAATTTCAATATTAGACATGGATTTCATCAATACACCCAATTAAATACACCCTTCCATATCTAAGTAAATCCGTATCAACAAACTAGTGTTTTCATAAAATTTGAAAGTCCGGTCCTGTCGGGCCGATTTTATTAAAATTTTAGCAGCACATTTTAATCTTTACTAAAGAGTTAAATTTCAATTTTGAAACGATTCTGACAAATTTTTTGGTATTTTTGGGCCCAAAAACTTTTTGGAACCCCTAAATACAACCCTGAAAATGGTCCGATCGGGCCCATTTTAAATAGGCTTCTTGCGGTGATGGGTTCCAATGTGTGTACCAAATTTCGTTTCAATCGATTAAGTCTGTCGAGAGTTATCGTGTACACACATATATATATACATATATAAATATATAAATATATAAATATATATATATATATATATATATATATATATATATATTTATATATATATATATATATGTACATACATATATATATAAACATTTTTAAAAATGGTGCCAAAGTGTTCAGGAGGCTATGAAACGTCGAGAAATTTTGGTCCGACCCCTAGGTCCCACCATCCGACCGACGCCAATAGTGTATGTGCCATATGGCAAATACACTAATAATAATATTCCTATTTTATACCTATAAGCAATAATATACCACTCTGATAAAATTGCGCTAGCTCTTTACAAAAATATATTGTACAGTCGCGGACTCAATAATATAGTTTAAATGGTAGGTACCCTTGAATTTTTAAGTTCCTAAAAAGTCAGAAGCTTAGCAAGACATTTTGTTTGGTAGGTAAATATCAATGTCAAAAATTAGAAGAAATGTTTGTCGTTTATATTACCCTTAGCAAAGAAGAATTATTGCAAGATTGGAGGAAGGAATTTACTAGTATCAAATATTATCAAATATTAATTTTATGTTTAAATTGAATAATATTGAGTAATATGGATTGTCTAAAAAACAATATTGAGCTAATTTGATAATGATTTTTTATTGAATTTTTGCGTGCGCCTCTAGTAAGTATGCGATATTTTAGCATCAAAATAGTTATTTGTGTACTAAGACCGTAAAGTTGATATTTTTTGGTCCAATGAAATTTGCGGCCAAGACGCTGCGGGTGCCAAGCAAATTTCAATTTTCAATCAACCTTCATAATGAAAATGTCTGTAAAAGCGGCTGTAAAGTAAATGCTGCCAAAAAAGTTATATTAAATCCGTTTCCGTATACTAAATCTGAATAGACCATCATATGATGCGGAGTCTGCAAGCGTACGACGCAACGCGTACTTCGTGTGTGGACTCCGCAGTATAGACCGTACCTTAAAACATAAAGTCACTGCTCGTCAATAATATACTTCATTACGTCCTAGAATACGGGTCTAGATAATATACAATCTACTATTATAACATTAAGATCATAAAAAATTTTACTTCATTTTTATCGTTTTTTTTAAATTAATATTTCGTTGGAAAATTTATAGTTTAGCTTTAGCGTATTGTTGCGCAGTTGCTGATTAACATTGTTTCATAAACAAATGATGGTATGTCAAGGTCATTTTCTTGCACTGTATAATTAGTGCAAATCAAGGGCGAACTGACAAGTTTCAACCAGCCCTGGAAATTTAATGGATCGACCCTACGTTCTCTGAGAATTTAATGTAGGTACTCAAAACTCAAAGTAAAAACAAAAAAATACAAAGATCTTATTAACTTCCCAGTACATTGGGAAGTTATTGTAATGGGTTCGAAAAACGAAATCAAAATTTTTAACAAATTTTTATGTTTCAAGGTCACTACACTATTTTTGAAAATATGTCTCTCTGTGTGTGCGTGCGTGTGTGTGTGTGTGTGTGCATGTACATACGTACGTATGTGATCATTTCTTTCTAAGACGAAATCTCGAGAATGAAAAATGATATCGAGTAGGTACGTTAGTATGCCAATCGACGCTTAAATTAACGTAAATATGATCTGAAAGAAATGTTTTCAAAATCGGTCCAGCCGTTCTTTTTTCATAACCAGATAGACTCCAAAAAAGTAGATTTTTGAAGATTTTTTCCTCCTTGTAGGGTGTCAAACATAACAATCAAAGAATCAAAAATGTTGTATTTTACGTTTTTTTTGACAGAAAATTTTGGAGAAAAAATATGTTTTCATTTACTAATTACTTCCTTCTGCGGCGCCAAAATTAATGGTGTATAAATAGAGACATTGAATGCAAAAAGCTATCAAAATGGATTCAAACAGAATTTTTTTCTCATCAATCATTTTCTTAAGTATTTCTACACAAAATATTTCCAAAAAAATTAAATGTAATTCTCAAGCTTTTCCGCAACTGTATATATTATAGTCTAAGAGGCAGCGACAGATTTTCTGAAGTGTCTACGTACGTCAAAATAATATTAAAAATGTATAAGTGAACCCCATTTCAGAATCTGGCAGCCTTTCTCCCTTGCGTTTTAGGTGGCAAGTAGAAATTGGACAGATAAAAATAATATACATTTTTCAAGTGATGATGTAAAATTTTTTTTGATTCTATATTAATGAGTAATCATTTAGAATACATAAAATAACATTGCCCGCCAGATTTGTTATTGTTATAATGTCACCAGATTTATTTATGATTACAAAAAAAATATTTTGAAGTTTCTATGTAAGGGCAGGCATTTTTATTTTTATAAACGATGTCACACATATATTGTAAATTGTAATTCTGAAATTATCAAAATATCGCTGTAAATACATTGAAAAAATTATTGAAAATTCACTATTTCAATGGCAAAGAGTAGGCTCAAGCCGGTAGCTGAGGGGTACGGAGGCGGCTAAGTAGAGAAGGTAAAAAAAATCAAATGGAAATTAGGTGGTTACCGCAGTGGCGAAATAATTTAAAAATTGCAGAATTGACTCACTATTTTCACCGCAGTAACCGCCTAACTTCTCTTTGTTATTTTTTTATCCTTCTTTACTTAACCGCCTTCGTACCCCTCAGCTATCCGCTTGAGCCAAAACTTGTCATTGAAATAGTGGATTTTCAATTTTTTTTTCGATGTTTTTGCGACATTTTGGTCAGTCATTTCAGAATTGCAATATATACGTGTCATCCTTTATAAAAATAAAAATACCATCCTTTACGTAGATACCTTTTTTTTGTAATTATAATTAACAGATAGCAAAAATCAATTATAAGTAAAGGATAACTCATTAATACAAAATCAATAAAGTCTTTTATAATCACTTGAACAATATATATTTTTACCTGTCTAATTTCTACCTTCCACTTAAAACACAAGGGAGAAAGGCTGCCAAATTCTCAAATGGGGAACACGCATACACGTATTTTTAATATTATTTTGCCTTATGTAGACACTTCAGAAAATCTGTCGCCAGCTCTCCGCTAATAACGGAAATAGCAGTATTTTATTTGTTTGTGTCTAAATTATTTTGATTTATTTTCTTAATACTTTATGTAATTGTCTTTATGAGCATATTTTTAAACTCGTTTCATAGTTTATGAACTATAGAACCGGAAAGCTTTTTTTAAATATCCGGAATCTGAGTAAGTAAATATACTGCACAATATTTACAAATTCAATATTGAATATTTTACCGATATTTTAAAATAAATAATTTAAAAAAACAAAAAAAGTCAATACAAATTTCCAACTCACACGATTATTATAATGATGATCTGTGTTTAGCCGAATCGTAACTAGTCATCTGCACTGAATTTGAATAAAATACAAAAAAATATAGAAAAAATATATAAGTATTACACATACGATTTTTTGTATTAATAAGATCCGTCAATATAGCACTAATTTTTAAAAATAGTCATCTGATTTAAAACATGTTGAATTAAGCACTGCAATAATAATATAACACAGTTTACGACTTATTGTAAGAAAGTACATTCACTGATTGTTTCGCACGATCAAATCGCAAATTATAATTTGTTTAAAAACAATAGATTTTGTATAAAAACTTTCAATGTAAACTAACTATAAATGTTATTTTTAAATCATGTTTAAGATAAATATATACTATGTTCACGTTCAAATATACTATACCACTTGTTGTTCTTTAAAATAATTTTGTAATACTGAATTAAGAATTTGTTACAACGGCTTCGCTGCTGTGCCTGCTCCTGCTGTTAATATTTTCTTCGCCAGGTTCACATAATATTATTATTATTATTATAGTTAGCACAACAGAAGATACCCTCACTCGATACCAATCAACTATAATCTAAATGAATGGGTTTTCCACGCAACTGTTCAGTTCGTAATATTTCCCTCTCAATCTACTAATGCACGGTTCACACAAAACGTTATTATGTAGGTATAATAAAAATACAAGTGAAGATGCTTGATGCCGTGTACCTATTGTGCCGGATAATTATACTTTTATTTATTGTTTGTCGACGTTTCGAACTATTTTTTTTCTTATTTAATAAAAGGTGTTCGAATGAATGAATGAATTGTGGATTACAGACGCTCAAAAGGTGTTCGACTGCATGGTCATTACACCACTATTGGTTTGTACATTTCAGTATAATAAGTAGTTACAATAATTGATTATGATTATACTTGTTTTGTGAGTTGTGTGGGTGAGTATAGTGTATATTATGTGACGGTAAGTATTTTCATTGTTATTTTTGATTATTGTTTAATATTTCATATTTTATTTAATAACTAGCGGCCCGTATTGTGTGTGTGTTTTAAAGACCACCAACAGCTAAGGTTATTTGGGCCTAGCACCAATTCATATTTTCAATTCATTATTTTTTTTAATAATAAATTGAAAATCCAATTGACACTTTTACCAGCTCTCGGGCTAGAACCCGGGAACTGGGGACTTGTAATAGAGGAACCATAGCAACGCCATGTAAACAACAGCATTGCTACACTCTCGGCTATTCTCAAGCCCTACTAGCGGCCCGTCCCGGCTTCGCCCGGGTGGTATATTTAGTATATTGTTAATTTGTTACCCCCCGCGAGAATCTCTCCCCCTGCGTAGCTTTCTATTAGTGAAAGAATTTTTAGAATCGGTTCAGTAGTTCCAGAGATCACTTTTTCATTCGGGCGAAGCCGGTTTTTTTTGAGACAAAAAGTAGCCTATGTCCTTCCTCAGGATGCAATCTATCTCTTTGCCAAATTTTATCGAAATCTGTTCAGCGGTTTAGGCGTGAAAAGGTAACAGACAGACAGAGTGACAGATGGACAGAGTTACTTTCACATTTATAATATTAGTAAGGATTCTGTCTTTTTTAGGTATTTCAAGAGGTTCGTGGTGTGATGATGGTCGTTGTCCAAGGCTTCCTTCATGGTGTTCGGGATGTTGTAGCTTATTCTCTCTGGTAAGTATTTTATACAATCTAATATTATGTGGATTACTGTGAGAGGACTATTTTAAAGCATCTACAAGACCTAACACAAAAAAAATGATTTATCAAGACGTAAAATATTATAATACAATAGTATACCTAAAAGAAAGTCTCGGTAGATGTCTGTCTGTATGGGCTAATCTCGAGAACTACTGAACGGATATGAATGCGGGTTATACCATTCAATAGCTTATTTCTCGAAGAAACTGCCCGGTTCGGCTTCGCAAATCGAATTGAATCGGATTTGAATGCGGTTTTTACCAGTTGATTGCTTATTTATTGAGGAAGGTTTAGGTATATACTAGCTGCCCGGACCGACTTCGCCTGGGTGAAAATCGAATTGATTCCAAGTTGGAATGAAATCAAGTTTACTCAAATATCAAAAGCGATGTAATATATTGTTCCGGAAATTGTTTATACCGTTTTATTATGGCCGTAAAATACACTTTTATTAGCTACGTAGTTATACACGTGTGGAACGCGTGTCGCTGTTCGCCGGGATGCCCCAATCCAATCCCCTCCATTTCCGCCTGGAGACCATTCATCGTGTGCCGTGTTGGCACAATTAGCTCTCGCCAGTGCCGCTAGGCTAATACATACACCTTGTTGTTATTGTCTATGGTTGTGGTAATTGTCTATGGTTATACGCCAGTGAACCTAAATCGGTAGTACAATAGTCATCAGCCGAACTGAAGCGCCACTGCTCTTGATGCGTGTAACAATATAATATTACTCAATAACAATAATGAATCACGGTTAATAAACTATAAGTTTGAGCGACCGAGCGAAGCGAGTGTGTAACTTATTTTTTAATAATTATAAATTAGTGCACCCGAGCGAAACCGCTAAAACTGTAATCGAATCACCTGCATGTAGTTTCGTTTTTTACGGGTTTTACTGAATTTTTTTATAATACTTATATAGGAGAACTTTTGTTTGTTTTTTAAAGTGATACTTTTTAGCTAGTAACCTAGAATTTTCCGTGACGGAAATTGACAAGCGACGTCACATCCTGAAAAATAAAATTAAAACTGCGCTTTGTATAGTAGTCTTAAAAGGGCATCCATTAAAAACATTTGTTAGCTCAGTTGTTAGCGCGGCTGCTTACCTACTGATCCTTGGAAATGTCAAACTCAGGTTTTATTTCCGAATTGTACATTTTTTAGTGTTCCGTACCAAAATTGGAAACACTTATGACCTCATTCCGGTGTCCGTCCGTCTGCCTGTCTGTCACAAGCTTCCAGAGTTAAATGGCGGATTACCTATTTCTTTACAACTTCCTCGATATGGGTATCAAATGAAAGAGTATGACGAGTAGAATACAATAAGCAGTGTAACATCATTGTTTTGGGTAATAACATAAAATTTTACTAAATACATGCAACTAACATTATTGTGATCAATATTATTATACACAGTTTATTGTTTAATAAATGCATTTATTAATCAAGACGTGTTTCTCATTGTATTGATAAAATCGTTTGTTGGACGAATTTTAATGTAATTTTGATTTACATGCATTACATACGCTATTTTTTCGTTCAGTGTACTGTACCTACCTAATAATAATTATTGAGTGCAGTATAGCCTAGTGGTTAGCGTGATTAGTGCCGAAACCTCTGGACTGGACTGCCGTGGGTTCGAATCCCACCTGCGCTCATGGATGTTTTGTGATGTTATTTAGTTTTAAGATAGTTGTTATTTAGTGTAGTTGAAAGACGCTAATGACCTGAGATAATCAGCTGATCACAGTGTTTCATGCACAGTCGCATGAACGAGAAATTGGGTGTTAAATGGCGCTGTATACATTTTTCTGTCGTGCATTATCTTTTTTAGTCGTTTGAAGCTTTTGAAGTGAAAACTTCTTTAGCGACGTATCTGTTTGAAATCTTTCGTTACGATAGTCTAGTAATTTTAGATTTCCACTGCAGAAAAATTCCCAGTTAGCTGATTTTTTTTAGACGGTTTTTAGCGAATTTCTCGGTTCCGTTCCATTTTTTGTAATCAATCTTGTAGAGGACGAAATTATCTACAACTTTTGTATAAACATTTTTTGTCTACGATTTATAGTTTTTCTTATTAAAGTACCCGCGGCTTCCTCCCCCTCGATTTTACATAACGGGATTATGCTGCTTCCCGAGGGCTTAACATAGTGATTTGTACCATTATTTTAAGTTGAACTTAAAGCTAACGATTAATTATAATTTTATCGAAATTAATGAAGTAGTTCTCTACTTATAAGCAACCAAACATACAAATCGACAGCGCTCAAACAGACAGACAGACAGACAATTTTTTTTCGAAAATACGATATTTATACTTGACATCAATTATAAAGACCATTCGTAAAGTAATTTTGTAAAAAAAATTTACAAGGGTTGAGAGAGTGCGGATTAAGTAAGAGTATGCATTTGCATACCGTATAACGCACTCTATTAAGAATAGCTCGGAGTAGCCATACTTTTAATTTTTTTTCAAAATTCCTTTACGAATACTCATTATAATTATTATAAAAACTATTCGTAAAGGAATTTTGTAAAAAAAAATATAAATGTGGCTTGTATTACTAGAAGGCGTTATACGGTATGCAAATGCATACTCGCACTTAATCAGCACTCTCTCAACCCTTGTAATTTTTTTTTACAAAATTACTTTACGAATGGTCTTTATAATTGATGTCAAGTATAAATATCGTATTTTCGAAAAAAAATTGTCTGTCTGCCTGTCTGTTTGAGCGCTGTCGATTTGTATGTTTGGTTGCTTATAAGTAGAGAACTACTGCATTAATTTCGATAAAATTATAATTAATCGTTAGCTTTAAGTTAAACTTAAAATAATGGTACAAATCACTCTGTAAGGCCCTCGTTAAACAGCATAATCCCGTTATGTAAAATCGAGGGGGAGGAAGCCGCGGGTACTTTAATAAGCAGTTTTTATTATTCATGTATGTTTGACGCATTCTATGCTATATATGTATGGCAATTTGAATAAAGATAACTATCTATCTATCTATCTATCTATTTAAGAAAAACTATAAATCGTAGACAAAAAATGTTTATACAAAAGTTGTAGATAACTTCGTCCTCTACAAGATTGATAATAACCATTTTTTACAAAAAATGGAACGGAACCGAGAAATTCGCTAAAAACCGTCTATCGTGAACTTGAACCTCGAATATCTGGCAACGCCGGCACGATATCGATGGGGACTTTTTAGACGATTTTTAAAACACCATAACGAAGGTAAACAAAAAAAAATCAGCTAACTGGGAATTTTTCTGCAGGTGGGTCATATTAATATCATAGATCAAGTAATCATTGAGGAAGATACCTTTCCTTATGACGTAATACGTGAGCAGTTTTTGGAGAGACTATTAGGATCGCATGATCGCTCTACACTAGCGACACCCCTATTTCTCTCCATGAACTAAACTGCCAAACCATAGGTTAAGAAAAATATTAAAGCTACCATACTTCTCTGTTTCTAGGGGTTTGGCAGTTTAGTTTATGGACAGAAATAAGGGTGTCGCTAGTGTAGAGCGCAACGATCATGCGATTCCAGCGGTCAATCTATGGAGGGTAGAGTTAAGGAGAACACTCTCATATGGGGGAACAGTTGCAAAAGTGTCCAGCTGTAAGCTGTAAATAACAGTTCCAAATCTCTCCAGAGTGGCGCCAAAATAGCAAGAGAGTATGAAATGAACTTAGCAGTTATTGACTGAGTGAAGTGCGCTGAGTTGAAAAATTTAATATTTTTGATGACTAGAGTAGTTATAACAAAACTGCAGTATACAAAACCTCAACTGTTTGCGTAGTCCAAAAGTTCAAAATAATTTTGTAAATATAACCTAAAATAACTACTGTCAGATAACATGGACGGTGATTTAATTTCCATGATCTGTTTTACATCAGAAATTTCAGTTTTTTAATAATTTTTATTAGAGAAGTCTACTTTTGAAGAAATTTCAAAAATTATTATGTGGAACTTTTATAAAAAAAATGAAAAGAATATAATTGATTGACAAATTCAAGTATGTATTTGCAGGTGTTTTAAATTTTGCGTTTGTAATTTTTTATAAAAGCAATCATTGTTAAAAAATTAAATAATTTTTCAGGCGTTCATTTATATTGGGATTATCTTTATTTACTATTTTATGCATAATTACAAGTTTACCAATGATATTTGACTGTTTTTCTTTTGACAAGTGCGTCATTTAAAAGCGAAAGTTATGCTGTCCTTCTTTACTTCACTGTCCTACTCTAGTATTATTTGGCGCATCCTTTAAAATTTACACTCTTGCTATTGTGGCGCCACCAATTTATCGCCTTTTGACGGACGCTTTTTCATATGCAGAGAGAGTTCTCCTTACCTCTACACTCCATAGGTCAATCCATAAACTGTTTATTTAAATTTATTTAATAAATGACTGTCAATTAATATTTAAAATGTCAAAAATCTGAAAAAAGCTAAATTGTTTAAAAATTTCCAGAATTGTGTTTTTCATTATATTTTTTTGACTAAATTTTAGAAATTTCTGGTACCTATAATAATTTAAATGTTTTATAGCTGTTTTATAATATGTTGTATATTATGAAGTTTGAAGAATTAATATAATTGACATTATGTGCATTTTTTTATAAGTAAATCTTTTTGTGCGTGTGTATTATATTCGTTTCATTGTAGATACCTATTTTTATTATTAAATATAGAGTTTTATTTCAACATATTGAATAAATGATTTGTGAAACTACACAATAAAAAGAATTTATAGCTTATAAAAAAAATTACAGCAAGTCATTGTCATAAATCTTTTTTGTATGTCCATTTTTGAGCGAACCATAAGCGAACAATTCATATTAGATAATAAATAACCGCAAGAATTAATTTATTTAAAATAATGAACAGCTACGAAAGTTTAATATTGTGATAATAATTCTTAATATTGTATATTGACATTTGTCACGTTTAGATACGATTTTGAAAACTTGTAGGTATAAAAATGGTTTCTGTTACAATTATTTTCATAGTTCTTTATAACTGTTTTCTAAAGCAAATTTGTCGTCAAAAAATTAGCACGGTTTCTTTATTATATTATTTAATTTTTGAACACTCAAATTAAGAATTGGTTATAAAAAAAATTATATTAGTTTTCTATTACCATGGTTAGTTTCCAATTTTTATTTTGTAAAATTTTAAACCTTAAAATATAACTAAATGTTTGTGGTACCAACTTGAGTCAAACAAATACATTTCTACGGTAAAAAAATAGACTTTATAACACCTCCTTGGACTTTATTTAATTTCTCGTTTACCATGGTTACACAACAATTAATTACGAAATAAATACAAGACCTTGAAAAAATTAAAATATATAAAAAAGCTATTTTTTTCGGCGTCCTGCATTTCAAGATCTTGGCTGTAGTGTCTATGATCTTTGCTCTGAAATTTTTAACATAATTTTGAATAACCGTGGTAACGTTTTCTTTGTTAAATCATGTTATTGAGTTGATACTGTTTTTTCTCAATTTGTGTAATATTTTGCATTTTAAAATTTCTGACAAATTACTTTCTATTAATATTTCAAACACGTCCAAATTACCTCGCAATTTTCGCATTCGGAGTAAGGAGGTTGCAGTTGCACTATATATTATATTATATTAAATGCTGAAATACTTTTTCGAATTTATTTTGAATTTCAAGAACAGTTATTATTTTTGGGGTATTTTGTCCACTTTTATATATTCTTACCTGCATAGTCTCAAATTAAGATTCTGAATGATTGTGATAAAACTCGTGAAATTTTGAAACAAGCAATATAATATTTTTTTAGAACAAATAGAAATGTTCAGTTTCAGTTTTTTTTATAAAAAACAGCATATTTTGATAATTTTTTATTTTACTGAAAATAATTCCGTACTAAAATGGTAAAAAACGGAGCCCACAAATGGTGACAAAATTCTTTTGTGCCCAATACGCGATGTCTTTTTTTTGAAAAATATTTAATTAATCTAGTCCCCTATGAACATCAAAAAATAATGTCATAAATTCAAATATAATTTCAAAGCTACTGCACATTCGCCAAGGTTAGCACCATGGAGGTTAGCACATTCGCGATTTGCACGAAAGTCACCATTGCAACAAGGAGGTTTGAAAATATTTTTAATCGGAATGAGTCATTTTTTTACCGCTGATTTTTGTGGCAGCACCGGTCGAGCCTCAACTCAAATAGAGATGCATGATTAGTAAATAAAGCTCTTGAGAGAGATGCACATAGTTAGGCTGTCGGTTCTTTATGAATTGGAGGCTCCACGTTTCAAACAACAGACATTAGATGTCTTACCCATATTACTTAGTCAATGTTAATATCTAAAATTACTGGAGTAAAAGGGGCAATACTTCATAAGAGGAGAAATATTCCATTAAATTCAAAATTGCTATGGAAATAATGTAAATAATCGATTTAATGTAAAATTAATTTTTAATAAAAATATTACTTACTAGCCGTTACCCGTGGCTTCGCCCACGTATTTTACGATTTATAATTTATTATCCCCTCCGCGAGAAATTCTTCTCCTGCAAAACGAAGCCGGGCGGTAGTGTTTATTCGCTCGAATTTTATAATACATAACTCACTCGCTTCGCTCGTTCGCTCGGATTTTATTAACACATTACTCACCCGTTCGCTTGAATATTATTAATATATTACTCACTCGCCTCGCTCGTTCGCTCGAATATTAATAATACATTACTCACTTGCTTCGCTCGTTCGCTTGAATATTATTAATATATTACTCACTCGCTTCGCTCGTTCGCTCGAATACTATTAATACATTACTCACTCGCTTCGCTCGTTCGCTTGAATATTATTAATATATTACTCACTCGCTTCGCTCGAATATTAATAATACATTACTCACTCGCTTCGCTCGTTCGCTCGAATTTTATTTATACATTATTGCTCACCTACGATACCTATATAAGGAACTCCTGTGCAAAATTTGTTATCCTACCGCGAGAATCTTCCCCCCTAATTTGTATTCCCCCCGCGAGAATCTCCCCCCCTAATTTGTTATCCCTCCTCGAGAATCTTCCCCCCTAATTTGTTATCCCCCCGCGAGAATCTTCCCTCTAATTTGTTATCCCCCCGCGAGAATCTCCCCCCCTAATTTGTTATCCCCCCGCGAGAATCTTCCGCCCTAATTTGTTATCCCCCGCGAGAATCTTCCCCCTAATTTGTTTCCCCCCCGCGAGAATCTTCCCCCCTAATTTGTTATCCCCCCGCGAGAATCTTCCCCCCTAATTTGTTATCACCCCGGGAGAATATCCCCCCCTAATTTGTTATCCCTCCGCGAGAATCTTCCCCCCTAATTTGTTATTCCCCGCGAGAATCTTCCCCCCTAATTTGTTATCCCCCCGCTAGAATCTTCCCCCCTAATTTGTTTTCCCCCCGCGAGAATCTCCCCCCCTGCGTAGCTTTCTATTAGTGAAAGAATTTTTAGAATCGGTTTAGTAGTAACAGAGATAAAACAAAAACAAATCTATCCCACGGGAACCGTACATTTTTCCGGGATAAAAATTAGCCTATAATATTCTCTGACCCCTAAACTACCACTATGCATAAAATCATGTCGATCACTTGCTCAGTGAAAAACAAAAACAAAACTATCCCACGGGAACCGTACATTTTTCCGGGATAAAAAGTAGCCTATGTGCTATTCCAGACTATAATCTATCTCTGTGCCAAATTTCATCCAGATCCGTTCAGCCGTTCCGACGTGATTGAGTAACAAACATCCATCCATACATCCTACATCTATACATCCATCCAAACTTTCACATTTATAATATTAGTTAGATAGACCAGTCGCCAAGTCGAAATAATGTACGAATACTGGAAAAAATTCCTACAAGAAATTTTTTTTTACATGATGGTCCTTTAGGGTGTTCTCAATAAACCCTGAAGTTTCCCCGCTCCAACGAAGTGCGCTACTCCCCTGGGGGGTTGGGAAAGGACGAAAATCAGGTTTTACCGGATTCATAACTTTACCATAAGTCTAAGAAAAAAATAGTTCGATACGAAATTAAAAAAAACTCGGGTCGCAGTGCCAAAACCCTGCCGACAATATAGTGTATTTGCTAATACAGGCCTTGTGGCTTTAATACGTGAACTTAAGTTTGATTTTGGACAAAATAAAAAATTTAACCCCTTAATACATCCCTTAAAATAATATTTTTTTTTCTTGATTTCAATATTATTATCAATACAACCTTTGTACCAAATTAAACCTTCAGTAAGTAAATCACTATCCGCAAACTAGTGTTTTCATAAAATTTGTAAGTCCGGTCCTGTCGGGCCGATTTTATTAAAATTTTAGCAGCACATTTTGATCTTCACTACAGGGTTAAATTTCAATTTTGAAACAATTCTGAAATTTTTTTCGGTATTTTTGGGCCCAAAAACATTTTTCAACCCCTAAAAACCACCCTTAAAATGGTCCGATTGGGCCCATTTTAAATAGGCTTCGTGCGGTGATGGATTCCAACGTGCCTACCAAATTTCGTCAAAATCAAGTAACTCTTTCGAAAGTTATAGCCCGCACACATATATATATATAAATATATATACATATATAAACAGACATTTCCAAAAATGGTGCCAAAGTGTTCAGGAGGCTATGAAACGTCGAGAAATTTTGGTCCGACCCCTAGGTCCCGCCATCCGACCGACGCCAATAGTGTATGTGCCATATGGCAAATACACTAATTAGCTAAATTCTCTACAAAAAATGTTTTATAGGTACATATTTTTGTCACATTCACATTTCTGCTAAATTATCACTATCTGTTTTTGAGGTGATTTTGACATTTTCATATCAAATTTTTGGCCTTTACAAAGCACGCAAAATTAATTTTGTTTAATGACTTAAATGCAGAATTTTATGTTCTAAAACTTTTATTTGAAGATATTTTTCCTAAAATAATTAGGGAAGCTGGAAATCGCGAAAGTTTGATATTACGGGTTAAATCCCTATTACCCGCAAATCAAATCAGCACACGGTATAACCTTTTTGTAGAGAATTTAGTTAACTTTAATTTTGTATAGAACTATTTTTTCATAGAGTTAAGGTAAAGTTATGAATCTGGTTAAACCTGATTTTCGCCCCTTTCCCAACCTCCCAGGGGAGTAGCGAACTTCATTGGAAGGGGGAAATTTCAGGGTTTATTATGAGGACACCCTAAGAGACCATCGTGTACAAAAAATTTCTTGTAGTAATTTTTTTCATTCCAAAATTCTTGGAGTCTGGTCTGTTATGTCAAAAAATTATTAATAATAATTTATACATTTACTCGACTTTTACATAATATATTTATGTTTTCACTTCCCCCGTGAGCTTATTTAAAATGTGTAAATTTCTTTGTTTTGGCGTGCAGTTGATTATTCTGTCGTCAGGAGCATTAAACAGGCGGGCGAAACATTTTGTAGACGTTAATTTACGCAACAATTTTTTGTCGCTAGCTACCTCATAATAGCCGTGCGAGGGTCGGCGTTTATAACAACAAAATTGTCAAATTACATATTATGAGAAATTTACATAGTTACGGCTAGGAATCTCATCAGATTGTTGTATTGTCGATGAATCAACCTTTTTTCTTTGTAATTCTCTAAAATTCCTATAAGAGCATCCCACATTTGGCTGTTCTGCGTATTGTCGTTAAAAAAATGGCACCCAGATCAGAATACCATTCAGTCC
Source organism: Mongoloraphidia duomilia (assembly GCA_039654895.1). Taxonomy (NCBI): domain Eukaryota; kingdom Metazoa; phylum Arthropoda; class Insecta; order Raphidioptera; family Raphidiidae; genus Mongoloraphidia; species Mongoloraphidia duomilia. Next base: position 24,582,924 of record CM077525.1, on the reverse strand, counting down.
TACTTTTGACTGTGGTCAAATTTGATTTTATTTATGAAATGACTTCTTTACAAAATATTGTAAATTTAAAAGTTTATTTATTTTTTTCATTTTATTCATTGTTGAATTATTTTTCAAATTTTGAAATTTAAACTTCAATGATTGTTAACATTATTTAACATAATAAGATATTTAAAAAATTAGGTTAATACAATGTTTAATATTCCAATACCACGCTAAAAAAATAAATTTATTAAATTCGACAATAAGTACAGGTACTTTATAAAATTATTATTTACATTGATTATAATTACAGTAATTCCGGGAAGTTCGTCACACTCAGATCTACTTACTGATTAGTGATTGTTTGTTTGTAATTACATATTACCTAACACTTAATTAATTACGTTGAATAACAAATTATGATACAAAAATAATAAAATAAACATAAAGCTAGGTTTAGAATTTCGTATTTATTTATCACTGATTATAAGAATTGAAATACATTTTTTGAAGCCATTCTCTTTCAGAGTTTTATGAGTATAATGCACTACTTTATATTATCACTAGCGGCCGGTCCGGCTTCGCCCGGGTGCTATGAATTTATGATTTAAAGCGGACTCGGGTGGTATGAAAAATATTATTTAATAGCGGTCACTCATGGCTCCGCTCACGTATATTTAGTATATTGTTAATTTTTTATCCCCCCGTGAGAATCTCTCTCCCTGCGTAGCTTTCTATTAGTGAAAGAATTTTTAGAATCGGTTTAGTAGTTCCAGAGATAAGAATTTATGATTTATTACCCCCTACCCCCTCCGTGAGAATCAAAATAACATATTGCGTATATCACTCAGGGATACTGTAGCTTTCTATTAGTGAAAGCATTTTTAGAATCGGTTCAGTAGTTTATGAGATTACTTTTTTCTCTCGGGCAAAGCTGGACCGATCAATTATTATTATAGCCAATGTCTTAAAGCAAAGAATCACCTATCGGCCAGTGAAAAAAATTTGGAAATCGGTTCACGGAGACCATTTTTTTCACTCGGGCGAAGCCGGTTTTTTTTCGAGATAAAAGGTAGTCTATGTCCTTCCTCAGGATGTGATCTATCTCCTTACCATATTTTATCGAAATCTGTTCAGCGGTTTAGGCGTGAAAAGGTAACAGACAGACAGAGTTACTTTCACATTTATAATATTAGTAAGGATTCTATTATTTTTTTAAATTACGTAGAGTTCTGCAGTGTTTCAATCAATACTAAAACGGGAAGAAAGAAAAAAATACCTTCAAAGTCAAATAACTTTTTGTTTTATAAAAACCCGTTTCCTTTCTTTAGTTACGATTAATACCAGGGCTTATGTCTATGACTCCTCTATTACAAGCCCCCAGTTCTTAGGTTCTTATTCGAGAACTGGCAAAAGTGTTAATTGGATTTTCAATTTATTAATAATAAATAATACTAAACCCTAGCTGTTGGTGGCCCTCAAACAAAAACTAGGGCCCATGTCTAGGTTTAACGATACTTTGCAAACATTGAAAAGAATAAGATAGAGAGAGAGAAGGCAAGAGAAAGAACGACCTAGATGGGCACGCTATGTTCTATTGCTGAATTTGCGCAATTATGAATCGAGCTTTATATCAAATGCTGTCTTATTTATGTACTTAAATACCTTTCTTTTCTTATAGATACCATTGTTTTGTTTTGAAATTGTATAAAAAAAAGTATATACTCTCTCCAGGATCAATTTGCTTGTTTGAAAACGTTGACTATTATTATTAATACCTACACTTTTATTACGGAAAACTCCAGTCATATTTTCTTAAATATATATAAATATTGTCCCAAAAACCACTTGGTATTTTGTTGAAATTGGGTGAATTGTTTCATTCCCTTTTCTCCCTGATCCATCCTTATTGTGTCCCTGTCTGACGCTGTCTGATTAATTAATTTAAAAAAATTAATAATATTGACGTGGCTAACTGTTCTACAAGAACAAAGGCCATTAATTTTATAAAAAAAATTGTTACATAATGACGTGATTAGTGATTACATACAGCCTGGAAATATACGACATGCCCATACGAATAAGCTGTGACTGACAGACAGACATAAGAGTGATCCTATAAGAGTTCCGTTTTTTTCATTCTGAGGTACGGTCGTACGGAACCCTTAAAACCAAATTATTCTACTGAGAAGTAATTGGTAACTCATTCAATTTAAGTGGAAGTTTCGAATTTAAGTTTTCAATTTTTTCTTAAAAAACGTATATAATATAGACTGCATTTATCGTATTTAATAAAATATAGAATTGGGTGCTAACAATATTAATTTCATGGTTTATTTTTCATATTTTTAACTTCCCGCCATTGAAAATTTTCAAAAAAACGGAAAGTTATTGGCTCGGTTATTGGTTTCGGTCCGATTTTCGAAAATCGAGTTTTCACCAGATCTCGACGTTTTGGACTCCTATATAGGAAGCTATTCTGACTATTTTTGGATGGACGTCCGTATGTGTGTGTGAGTATGTACTATGTATGTATGTGTGTAACCAAATTTTTGTCGTACGGACACGGTATCTTTAGAGCAAATTAACCGATTGAGATCGGGTTTGCGGCATTCAAAATGGTTTTCATTGAGACTTAGATCTGATTAGATTTTGGAGTCAATCGGACCATGTGAACGGTGGTTTTTAGGGGTTAAAATATGTTTTTGGGCCAAAGATACCGAAAAAAATTTCAGAATCATTTCAAAATTGAAATGTAACTCTTTAGTAACGATTAAAATGTGCTGCTAAAATTTAAAAAAAATCGGCCCGACAGGACCGGATTTACAGTTTTTTTGACTAATTTGCGGATACTGATTTACTTACTGAAGGGTGTATTTAATTTGGTGCAGATATTGGATTGATAATAACACTGAAATTAAGAAAAAAATATTATTTTAAGGGGTGTATAAAGGGGTTAAATTTTTTGCCCAGCTCTGGTTTTAGATTAAACGTTGTATTTTTTTTTACTTTCATTTACATAGTTATGTTTTCATTGTTAAAATTAAAATGTAATACATATTATAAAATATATTTGAATGTAAATGTTTTCATTACTGTTTTATATTAGTTCATTACTTTGCATTACAATTAATATGTTATGCGAAACTATATTTCTGACAGTTAACCTCGAGTTTAAACTGTCCGAGTGTATTGTAACGGATCACCCTGTATATAAACGTCAGTTCAGGAATTCTGAGAAGCGGTGGCTGCTGCTGAACAACGAGTAACTGCACGAGCATTCTAGAGAACGCTAGAACGCGCTGTGCCTAAGCCAAGCGGTCTATATAAGCGAGCGAGTGCGAAGTCAGTCAGTGTAGTGTCGAATACGCAGTCAATGGTGAGTCGTGCAACCAAAGCGGATCAGTGATATAAATATTAGTCAATCAACGGTCGAATCAGTCAGTACAGTGATATAAATAGTGGAGTGGATATAAATAAATAGTACTGAAGTAACTGAGTAAATGACCGACATAAATAAACGTTAGAAATAAATCTGATATAAATTCACCTGATAAAATAAATATTAGTGTAGTCAATTGTATACAGTTAAGTGTTAATTACTTGTGTTGATTGTTAGAACTGACTTTTGGTTGTTGTATTTATTATTTTTGTGTTTTTAATTATTGTAAGTAATTATTGTAAGTAATTATTGTAAATAAATATTGTAAATAAATATTTATTCCGCCAACTCAGAAAACAGTTTTGTAACAGTATCAAATACGCGTTGCAAATCGTCACAGTGTTCATCAAATGACGCGGATACAATAATCAAGTCATCAAGATACTCACAGACATTATGCGTTTTTCACGGAAACGCGAAAAGCGGGAGCGAACATTTTTGAACCAGGAAAAAGGCACAAACCAGCCCACCTATTTTGGTCCGTGCGGCTAACAAAGTTGCGGCTAACTTCACGCTTTTAGAATTTTGATTTTTTCGAAAACGGGAAAAGCAGGAACGAAATTTTTGAAGCAGGAAAAGGCACAAACGATGCACAATCTAGCCGCAAGTAAAAAATTTACAAATTCCGAAAAGTTGCGGCTGGCGTGACCCTGGCCGCAGATATTAAATTTTCGATTTTTTCGGAAACGCGAAAAGCAGGAACGAAAATTCTTGAAGCAGGAAAAGGTATACAAACGAAACACAAACCAGCCGCAAGTAAAAAAATTAGCAAATTCCAAAAAGTTGCGGCTGGCGTGAATCTGGTCGCATTTATAAAATTTTTGATTTTCTCGGAAACGCTAAAAGCAGGAATGAACATTTTTGAAGCAGGAAAAGGCACAAACGAAGCACAAACCAGCCCACCTATTTTGGTCCGTACGGCTAACTTCACGGACCCAAAAATAAAAGTTAAAAAAACTAAAACCAGACTACGAAAAAGTAGAAAACAAGCTTCTAACATGGAACGTAGTCGGGTAAAAAAATGTTAGTTTTAGTTATCCCACTATTTTTCATATTGGAATCTTTTTTCTACTATTTCGTAATTGGGTTTTAGTTTTTTGAACTTTTACTTTTATTTAGAACTTTTCCGCCAATCACTTTCATTTGATACCTTTGAGTACAGTTTACACGATGTTCATTTCTATGTCTTTTTTCAATAATACAAAAATATCGGCTAACGCTTCATCAATATTGCATTTTAATTGATAAGTAACTGTTGAAAAATGAAAATTAAAACCCGGGATGGATTTTAAAAATATCACTAGTTTTATGCTTCAGAAAACACTAGAAACACATCGAAATAGAATTTACTTGTAAGCAACATCGGACCAAATCCTTTAATAGAGTAGTAGTAGCTGACTTACGTATTAACAACAATATTGATGAAACGATATTTCTGTTCACCCAGGATAAATAAGTTTGGTTCAATGGAAAAAGTTGTTATTTACGACTAGATCTTTCGTATCCGACTCATTTTTACTCTGGGCAAAATTAAGATTAAGATCAGGGTAATGTCCTTGTTTTCATCTAAATGATTTTACCGTGGTTAAAGCGTCTTTCGTATTTTTAATGTAGAATAACTAAAAATTGTCTTTTCGATTTTTCATTTGCCGTTTCATTCATTTAATCCATAGAATAGAATATTATAGAAATGAAGATCGATTTAAGATGTTACGGTGGTCAACGGGTTGACCACTCCTGTCCTAAAATGGTGAACTTGAAAATTATTTTATTTAAAGCAGTGCATGCTGCGTCATATGTTTTTGGTGGATGAAGCGACAATAATGATTGATACAAGTAATAATGTATGATAAAATTTAATTTTGATCTTTTGGAATTTTTGAATATATATTTTTAAAATTGCGTTGTTTGCAAAAATAAGTTTAGTAATAAGACACAAAAAAACTAAAAACAGAAACATGGTAACATCTCAACTTGTTGTTACTCTGCTATCGGCAAGGTCGAGTAATATAATAAACCTAACCCTTTATTTACACGATAGTCGAATTGCACGAATTCGATTTACACAAGATTTGAACAACAATAAATTATTTAAAAAGGGAACATGTACTTAATACTACACGCCAGCAGTGAAACTTCTTGACTACATTCCCTATCCAACCAAACGCGTTGTGTGCCCACTTTGCTCTAGGTTTTTCTCATTCTCTTTCATATTGAATACATTATAATTTATAACGTGCACGATAAGTACATGCGTGCACGGTTAATTAATGCCATATTGTGCTCTACCTCATTTTTTCTCAGTTTATCAGTCTCTAAGTCTATTATGTCACTTTTTTGTTTCATCGCCTCACAAACTTACCTCGATATAGAAGTTTCACTTCAATAAAACTGAGGCGACTTACGAAAAGGAATTTAGATGTCCCTAAAAAGGATAAAATAGTTTTGCCTTCTAGTCCAAGCTGCATCAAATCAGTGGCAGACTAATTACCTATATTTTTTTAATTTTTAATTGTTAGTACCTATCTCGTAAATTGCTCAGCACTTCGTATTGAAATTTACATAGATTATATAGAGAGATATCAATTATTTACAATTCTCATTGTCTGCCTTGCATTTTTTTTTATACTGAAAACTTATTCATTTGGGGAGGAGGTCTGCCAGGTGTTAAAAAAATTGCAAGATAGACTTTTGTAACGGTGAGAGCTCCGACTATTAATTTTACATTCGCCTTCCCTACATACATTTAAATTGAAGTCAAATCAATCTAGCGTGTACATTGTGGGTTAGGTGTATTTCTTCGCAGCAAATATAAACTGGTTATAATCTTGTTGGGTTTTTCAAAACGTTGTACAATTTGTGTTGATATTTTCCTTATAGATTGTTATTGTGTACAGTAGATTCCGGATATTAAATTAGGAACAAATTCTAGAAAAAGCGATTTTTTAAAGATGCAAAAAGCAAATCGGATAACATTTTTTAGACTAATTAGATCTCGCTAAATCCGAAAATCTTTGTCGTCAATTCGAAATCTTTGTCGATCATCCCCTTTTTCTCTAAAAACCACCCCCAGAGAGGACGCTCAGCTGTTTTTCCTTGGCTAGTTTCCGAATAGTTAATAACTATAAAAGTGGACATAGGTAAAAATATTTGTCTTTAAATAAAAATTAAAAAATCCCATTGATGATTCAGTTTATCTCAAAGGTATAGGTCTACACTGGAGACTCAAAGTCAAGGGTATGTTTTTAGAGCGTTATTTAGTTGCGAATATCTCATAAATGGCTTGCTTGACGAAAAAATGTTCAGATAGAAAATTACAGGGCAGACTTTTCTCTATAAGATAAATCAATTTTTATCTTTTTAACGTTTTTTCAGGTTTTCACCATTTCTTTGCAACAGTGTATTTCATTATTTTAAATTTTATGCAAATTTGTTAATGATATTTCTTAAAAAATATCAGGTTAACCCAGTTAAGTTTTGATTAAGGTTGAAAAAATATCAAAATAAGCAAATTCACATTCGTTTTAGATTTTTAAATGCAAAAACAAAAAAAAGCGAATCAACGCGAATGAAGTAGGTAATGCTTGTACAAATTATTTGGTTATTTTTCCAACTTTGTCCTCAGATTTTTCAGCAGCCGTTCACTTTAGTCTGGTGGTTTAATATAAAATAATATCGGAAAAAAATATAGGGTGCTACTTAAAATAACAAAGTTATGTGCGCCGGGGGTGGTTGGAGGCGACGCAACGATTCGTCAGGTTGGAAACTATAGGAGTTGTGTAATAGATATGGGGCATATCTATTATACAACTTCTATAGTTTCCACTCTTAAGGCAAAACAAATGAAATGCGTGGAAAGTTTTTGCGTGTATACACTTTGCATAGTTCTTAACAATACATGATTGGTGCTGGAGAATTTTATTAAGTGTGCCCAATGTGCCCACGGCTTCGCTCGCGTATTGTTTTTGTGAAAACGGAGGACGCGAGTATCAAAAATTCTTTGAACAAGTATCTTTCGATTTTAACAAAAAATATCCGTGTCGAATTCCATGTTCCCAATTCAGGCGGTTTCGGAGTAAATTCCAAAAAAATCCGTCATTTGAATGAGTCTTTAAACCCCTACTTCAAACTTAAGAATTTTTTTCGTTTGTTTAGGGACACTATTTATAAGCAGGTATGCTAAATTTCAAGGCTATATAGTTCATCTGGAATTCGTTTTTTTCAAGACAAACATACACATTTTCAGCTTTATGTAGATACTAGAGACCCAGTCCGGATTCGCCCGGGTGCTATGAATTTATGATTTATAAATACATAGCTTTTGCTCGCGGTTTCTCCCGCTATGGTGTGTAGACCAGTGATAAACGACACCTGTAGTCGACAATCGCGCGTTCCTTTATAGTGTAGTGCTATTATTAAGCTATATAACGCATGTCTACCAACGGCGAAGTAAACAACGCAATGAACAACGGTACCTATAAAGTGAGAATGGTATGGTGGTGTAAAATACGGAGAGAGACAAACGAATACAAACAAATAGGCGTCGGTTCAGTAATTTCTGAGATTACCCTCGATTTTCATCAGGGCGAAGCCGGGCCGCCTAGTTATTATAGCCTATGTTCATCTCCATTCCGGAAGCTACCCGTGTGCAAAATTTCGGAAAAATCATTTGACGAAAATGATGTACTTTCGTCGTCTTCGTACGGCTAAACTATAGCAGATAGAAAAATAATATCTACTTATACCGCCTGAAAGATCCATTCAGCGACAATACAAAAAGTATGCGCTTCAATAAATAATGTTAATAACCAATGATGTCATATCCTCCGGAATATTCCTCTGAAAAATTGTCGAGGCGCGGTCGTCGCTCACTAAGAAGCGAGCTAGCGACCAAACTACTTGTCCGTTTAAGACAAATTAAACTGTATTTCATAGACAAGAGTATTGCCGATATTTTGACACCGAAAAAAATAAATTTTTAACATAAACAAATTTGTAGCGACGATTGGAAAATAAAATGCCGAGACCAAAAACAAGGAAGAGTAAAATAAAAAGGCATAATCCCATTCGCGACCGACCAAAACCATTGTCGGGTGCGAAGAGGGATTGGCGCTACCGTTTAAAGAAGAAAGAAGCCCAAGAAAATCAAACCAGCTCGAATCAAGTTGACCAAGATGTTCAGCGCCGACTACGAAAGTTCGCAGCCCTTTACCTTGGCCCGGGCGCTTCCGATCGCCTCAGTGGCGGCTCGTGGGGTAGTGCCACAGTGCCATGGCACTACCCCTAATTTTTCAATTTTGTCTAAAAATATTTTTTGTTAATATTTTTATTAATATATTTTTTTAATCAATTTATAAAATTATCGATCGTCCGGATAGCAAAGTTCAGCCTAAATCGCACAAATTTCCTAAAACATTTTCACCACGCGATCAGTAACACGTATCCTGTGCCATTTAATAATAGGCACAGTGTAAACAAAGCATACCTTACGGTCCTTATATGTGAGCAAGAGAGATAGAACTATGACTCATGATTTCCCTATGCTGTAATGCTAAATCTAAATGAAATGTGTGCCAGGCACATTATTGGCGATATTCTGTTAGGTCATTGTTGGAATTTATACGCATTGTTGTTTCGGTTAAATGTTATTGTTGATAACAATTTTGTTTTATTATTTGACGGTTTGCCAGAAATGTGTAGAGGTCTTGAACTTTATTAAACTGTTTTTTTTTCGGATTTCTATTGTTGCACTTTGTGCCAGTGTGTACTTGTTTAGTCAAACATAGACAGTTGCGTGGATAGTCACTAGGTAAGTTATTTTCTATGTTTTATAGGTACTGTTTTCTATTTTGACCTTCGTTTTGGCACCACCTGTCTAAACAGGCACGAGCCGCCAATGGATCGCCTATGGACGTGGACGATCCTGAGGAGACAGAAAATACATAGTTGACAAGTGCCAACACCGACAGTGGAGGCAATATGGGCCCGTCCATGTCGAAGAGTTTTCATTTTTTATAAAATAAGATACAATACGCTTCGCACTAGAGAGTCGAGATGTCTGACAAAGGTGAAATCTAACTAATTGATTGATTTCACGTCAAAAAACTAGCGGTAGTAGCCCGACTTCTCTCCACGCCATTTTTTGTGTAGTTATCAGATAAAAATGCGAACCATCTGTAATAGAGTTTTGGAACTTATCATTTATTTCAGCTAGATATTTTTTAAATGTTATAGGATTTGTATCTTGTTTTTTTCATTGTGTTAAGCGATAAGTCAATGTTAAATTTTAGTGATCTCCGCAGGGCGAAGAAGTCATTTTGCCACTTTCTTTAGCAGTGTAGATTCTTTCTTCCGTATTATTTATTAGTTTATAAACTCGATTTTTTCGTTTTTGGCATATTTTGTTTGGTATATCTCGGGTTTACTATTATATATCATGGTTCATATGTCTGTATTTGGATGTTTGGATTCAATTGAGTAATAGTAGTTAATGGCTAACTTTTCTCTTCTAAGTTCTGGTGGTATTTGTCTTGACATGTTGTAGATACTGGCTAGTGGGGAGGTTCTCCAAGCTCCAAAAATAATTCTTAGTCCATTGTTATATACTGCATCAACCATCTTCAGACCTTCACAGTTATAATATTAGTTAGGAGAGTTAGGATATAATATTTGTAGATAGATTGGTATATGGTAGATTTAAGCGTGCGCACTATATGCACAATGCTTTGGTATGCTATCGCACGTCGTTTTACTATTTAATAGTAGAAGCAAAATTATCTGAAATTTAAAAAGTCAAAACAGAAATAAATTTTTTTTTGAAACATTTTAATCATAATAAAACAAAATTTCCGAATTAATATTATCTACATAATTTTATTTCTTGAATTTTTATTCTCAATTTAAAATTATGTACATAATTTTAATTCTTCTTTCTACAGTATAGTGTAACATATTATGTACATAATTTTATATCTTGAATTTTTATTGTTGAATTAAAATTATGTAAACCTACATAATTTTAATTCAACAATAAAAATTCAAGAAATAAAATTATGCACATAATATTAATTCTGGAAATTTAAATTATTCATTTTTTGTATTGGTTTATAGTAAATTAACTGATTTATTATTATGTAGGGGCGTAATTTTATTATTTTTCGTCAGGATATTTTTAGTTAAAAAAATATTTATTATTTCTACACATAATAAAATTATTTTCAATTATTTTTATGTCACAAGATAATAAAAATATTATTATTTTTCCAAGAGAAGAATCCTAAATAATTATAATTATGTCGCAACATAATTATAATTCGTCGTTTTTTCCGAATTATTATTATGTACATAATTTTATTATGTAGGTACATAATTTTAATTCAACAATAAAAATTCAAGAAATAATATTATGTACATAATATTATTTAAGCATTTAATTTTATGTCAGGACATAATAAAATTGTATTTTTATTATGTCAGTACATAAAAAATATTCACTCAAATTTTTTTTTCTGAAATTGAAAGTGCTTAGTATGCGTTGCTGTTGTGAGAACAATATAACGCATATTATAAACTAGATGCTCCGTCCGGCTTCGCCCGGGTGCACTCGCTTCGCTCGTTCGCTCGAATTTATAATTTACTGCTGGCAACTTATTATTATTGGGTATAACCGCACAATATTATAATTTCACACCGCTTTTGACATAAACTTGTTTTAAATCCAACTTGAATTCGATCCGATTTGCACCCGGACGAAACAGGACCGGGCAGTTAGTAGTATAATATATCTAAATCTTCCCTAAGAAATAAGCTATCGAATGGTAAAAACCACACTCAAATCCGTTCAGTTGTTCTCGAGATTAGTCGCTACAGACAGACATCCAAAGAGACAGATAGATATCTACTGAGACTTCCTTTTATACTGTGTACACTGTACCTATAGTAATATAGAATATAGAAAATGGTTTAGGAGTTAAGACAATATTTAAAAAATATATACTTATATTTCTGTACACTAAACAGGTGTAACATTGTAATTAATATATTTAATATAATATGGAAAATCATCAAAATAGACTTTTTATGTTATGTTGTAAAATCAATATTTCTATATGCAAAACATTAATATAATATTAAAGAAAACAGCTAAGGCAGGTACAAACAATGCAAATATAAGCTTCTATATATAAAATAACGAATATCAAATGGGGCACACAGTGGTACCATTAATTTTATTTTATTATAAACATGGCACGCTAATGCGCTATTATGTACCTACAGGATCGGAATTACATTTTTTTCCAAAAACAAGCGTCCCGATTGAGTCGAATAAAATTCATTCAAACTTTTCAAATATAAACACAGTCGCAAAAACTCCTTCGAGAATCAAATTTATAATATATTTTGGTGAATGTATTTCATTTAGTTCGACCCGACTGCGACTATGAGCTTATGTGACGGAAATTGGGCGTTTAGAGGTACTAATTCTGCTATCTATATTATTTTGTTTTATTTATTTTTTCAGTATAGATGTAACACTTTTATTCAAAGTAGTTACAACAAAATATATTTGCAAATATTGAAAAAAAATATTAAAAATTCTACATAGCGGCTTAAACCCAGCGATATAGCTTAGTGGTATAGTACTAGACTCGCATTGGGAAGGTACTGGGTTCGAATTCTCTTAATAATTCCAGATGAATATCGAGATGGTTCCTTATTCAAGATCATGGCCGATTACCTGTCACACTCTTATTATGCTCCCAAAGTTGCCTACCTTATCCTAATGTCCTATAATTATTCCTCCATTCGCACATTGCTATTATAATTAAGTTGAAGTATAAAAATGTATAAAACGGGAAGTGATAAAAATGGAAAATAGTAATGGTGCGAATGGCGTCTGTTATGACATAATATCGAGAAACGGACGTTAAACGCATTATTATTTGTTAAATCTTTCGGCAATCGAAAGAGCTATTCAAGACTCAATCTGAATAAATTTTGACACCAATCGGTCGTGTAATTTAGGAGTTCTGTGGCGAAAAAAAAAATTTTTTTAAGCTTCCTAGGACCTCAAAACGTCGAGATCTGTTGAAAACTTGATTTTCGAAAATCGGACTGAAATCAATAACTTCCCGGATTTTTGAAAATTTACAATTTTCTTAACAGGAAGTTAAAAAATAATTCAAACACCGCATTAGTTGACTGAAGGCAAATACTATATAGTTACAAGAAAATATGTGCAACTCTTGACAGTTTGCATAAATTCCTACGGCATGCGGCAGTCAAAAAAACAGTGCCATATATAAGTTCAAATTGTCAACGGTGTGGCAACAATTGGTTGCATTATTTCTCTCTTTCTCTATTGTAATACAGTAGAATTCGGATAGAACGACTTTCAAGGGACTGGCGACATTATGTCGTATTAACCGGACGACGCACAAAACGGACGCATAATTCGCATAGTACGTCTATATGAAAGCTAACTTGAGTTTACATTTACGACGCTAAAAACGGTTAGTCGTTATAAACGAAGTTGTAATAGACGGACTCTACTGTATTTATTTTCCTTAGCTATGCGGGAAAATTGAGAAAATCTGAAAAAGCCAATATTATGTTCATTACATTATAATATAATTTCTATAGTAGGTACCTATTTGATGATACATTTGTCAAAACTTTTTTTGCAATTTACACCTCGTGTGGTGCTCGTTTTTCTTGTTGCCACGTATTTAATTCTATAGTATATATGCTGAAGGTCGTTGCCCTCGAAACACATTATTTTCTACCTTAACACGGATCTGCGTTGGTGGATAAAATATTGATTATTTCGTTGATGTATATACTGAGGTGAAGTTGTTTATTTCCCTCACAGGAAAGGTTATGTTGGACAGTCGGTTCTGAACCCATGAACAACGTACCCCATACACACGGTGTATGTAAGTACTTAGTGACGCACACTGGGTTACACACATGGAAATATGTCACCGGCTGCCATTCGGTCCGCGGGGGGCCGGTTATGCCGTGAGCGGCAGCAACAGGGTGGACGGGACGCCACCATCAGCACGACGCGGACGGACGCCGGTATACTCTTCAGGGTTATTGTTGTTAATGCAGTCAGTTTGATCGGCGCTAATAACGCTCGGAAAAAAATAAATGAACCACTTGACAACTGCGCACCGGTAATTCTTTTCATTGAAGACGCGTCGCTTTGTGATTGGATTTTATAACATTGAGTTTTTTAAAAGATAAATTAAAATTTTACCGTCGAAATATTAATGTAAAAATAAATTAAAAAATTGCAAATTTTAGTTTTAGACGTTTGATATTTTAAGAGCTAACAGAGATTTAAAATTTGTTTTTAAAATTATTGTTTTTATTAGGCAAGAAAGTGTAAAAAATATAGAAATGATCAGTTTGCATATGTTTGAAAGATGGTTAGGATGTTTAGTAACAGCTGGCTTATTACGTTTAGGTTATTTCAATTATTAAAAAGTGTGAACGGTTTGCATTTTGTAGGTCATTTTGGATGTGCAATTTAGAACATTTCGTTAGTTTTTAAACGACAATATATTAAAATAAAAATAAACTTTTTATAAAGACCAAATAGTTGATTAAAATGTTTAATAACTACTGACTTTTTTCAATTTAAATGTTATTATTAAAAATTGTGAAAGTTTGAAATTTTAGTATTTATTAAAAGTTTAACTTCAATTATTTATTGAATCCCGCTGAAAAAACTTTATAAAAATTAGTACTAGAGCAGTTCAGGTTTATAATGTATTCACAGTGGCTTTTATTAAATAATTAATTAACAGCATAATCTACAAGATTTAAAAAAAAAGAAAATTAATTACTGACGATAATATTTTTTAATTGTAGACAATTAACGTATAAATAGAATTATGGAAACTATAGGATACCTACGTGTTTTTAAAACTTAAGTGGACTACAGGATAACTAATCAACAATTAAAAAAAAACATATATTTGTCACAGAATATTTAATTAGCTTTGATGATACACATTTAAAAATTAGAGTTAAATTTTCCTTGTTTCAATTAACTTGAAGTTTTAAAAATGGGTTTCACATAAATTACGACAATTAAAATTTTAATTCAAGACTTTTAAAAATAACAGACCAACAATAATCATGTCAAACTGACTCGTTTTTGAAAATAATGAATATAAAACTTTAAGGTTATACAGTGTATTGATGAACTGCGAAAATTGAATTGACAATAATAAATATGGGTTTATTTACAAAATTGGCAAATTTTCTTGGAATAAAGAAGCGAGAAGTCAATGTACTGGTCATAGGCTTGAACAATAGTGGTAAATCAACGGTTGTTAATCATTTCAAAAATGATGAAGATAAAGTGCAGCAAATTGTACCTACTGTTGGGTTCAATGTGGAGAAATTCCAAAGTAAGAGAGAAAATAAAGATTTTCTATGGACAAGTAAAATAGTATAATATTGTATAACTAGTGTGCTAAATACATCTTTATACGTCAGGCGAGCGCGTATCGCGAGCCGAATACGAGTGCTGATGCTTTTAGCACGAGTAGTAGGCGAGCGCAAACGAGCCGCATACGAGTGCTGAAAATATCGCGTCTGACGCATAAAGATTTAGCACACCCGTTGCACACTATACTTTATTCAACACATGCATTGTTTTAGACTTTAATTGAATTAAAAAAAACAGGTACATAATGATTCATTATGTAACTGTTTTTCACTGAAAAGCGTTGCATAATGAATCATTATGTAACTATTTACAATTATACATTACGTAACTAGTTACATAATGAACCATTATAGCACTGAGAAGCGTTACATAATGGTCACTAGTCAATAAACGGCTATTTAAGGTCCGCAAAACAGAGATACGAAAAGACACTAAAATCGTGCATGTGTTGAATAAAGTAAATTAAATACCAGATTAACACGAAATATGCGACAATTTGATGTAAATATTTCTATATTTCGAGAATCCGTCAGATCTTCTGAAGCTTATATTTATGTCTTAGTTTTTAAGTATTTTAAACTGATTCTTCGAGGACACGGGTAATATAAAGAAAGATTATTATTTTTGATGACATCCCATATTTACAGACCATTCCTATGGTCAACAAAGAGATGCCGAGAGTATGAGACATATTACCTATGTCTTACCTATTAACTATTCGGGGCTATTTTTTCGAGGACACGAACAATTTAAAATTATTAACTTTTGATGACTTTTCATACTATTTTCAAACCATTTCTGTAGTCAACAAAGGCGTGTTGAGGAGCTTTTAGAATCTAAATCAATCATAAGTATTTTAGAATATTCTTGAAAATGTCTAAAGCTTCAAAACATTAATACATAATTATAACTTGTAAACTTACAGTTCCCATTACATTTTTTAGACTAGAGAAAGTTCATTACACGAAAAAAATACATTAGTGGTGAGATCAACAGATATTAATGGTAATTAGTTTAGCTTACTTTTTGTTTATTTAAGGTCTATGGCTGTTATAAAGTACTCGTATTAGAAATACCTTGTATTATGTCCGTCTTGTGACTTCTTGTGATTTATCACTACGCGTTTCAGTGTGTACCACACCTGAAGATGGCAACTCGTTTCTGAAACGCGTCGTGAAAGTATTTTTAGAATCGGTTCAGTAGTTCCAGAGATGAAATTATTATTAACCCCACCGCGAGAATTTCTCTCCCTGCAATGTGAAGTTGCCTGTCGTTCTCGCTTCGCGTGCTTGCCTACAGTTTATAATATAATTATAGCAGGGGTTCCCAATCTTTTCTTTACTGCGTCTCCCTTTACAGATTGTAATTTTTTGCGACGCACTTCTAAAAGAAGATACCTGTGTGTAGCTTTAGCAGACAATAAAATTACTTTATTATTCAAAGAAAACTCCAAATAATATAGAATTTTAATTATTATTTATTAGATTCTAATTCTATAAATAATTAGAAAACATAAAAAACTACAAAAAATATAATTAATGAGCAGGATGAGCTTGCTTTTCTGAGCATAACTTCTCAAATCGGGACTGAAGTTCTGAAATTGCGACGCCTCAAGGCGTCGTGACGCATAGTTAGGGAACCTTGAATTATAGTATATAGCGGTCCCCGTGCGGATTCGCCTGGGTGCTAAGAATTTATGATTTACTACCCCCCCCCCCCGCGAGAAATTCTCCCCCTGCGAAGCGAAGTCGGGCTGGTGGTGTTTATAATATTAGTGGGATTCCGCCAATACACTAAAATGTGAAAGAATTTCAGAGTTACGTTTTGTTACTATCCCACAGGAATTATCCCCCCCCTTTAGAAATTTATCAAAATAAAATATGGGATATATCACTCAGGGATAGTCTAGTTTTCTATTAATGAAAGAATTTTTAGAATCGGTTCAGTAGTTCCAGAGATAAAAAATTATGATTTACTTATTATCCCCCCGCGAGAAATTCTCCCCCTGCGAAGCGAAGTCGGGTGGTGGTTATAATATTAGTAGGATGCCGTCTATACGCTAAAATGCAAAAGAAATTCAGAGTTACATTTTGTTACTATCCCACAGGAATTATCTCACCCTGAGATTAGAACGTACAAAAACACAAACAATATAGAATAAATGAAAAGTTGTTTTTTCAAAATAAGTTTTAGAATATTATACCGATTGATTTCATAATCTAATCTGCTCTTCTCTTCAGAAAACTGCGTCGAATGCCGTTTTAAAGATCAAAATCGAACAACGCGTTCAAAACTATTTGTTTATTTCTTTGTTCCAGATCAAAACCTCGGCTTCACAGCATTCGATATGTCTGGCCATGGGCGTTACAGAGACCTCTGGGAGCACTATTACAAAGACTGCCAAGGAATCATATTCGTTATAGATTCAAGCGATCGTCTTCGACTCGTAGTTGTCAAAGATGAACTGGACTTGTTGATTCAACATCCAGATATATCGGGCCGTAAAATACCAATTCTTTTCTTTGCCAACAAGATGGACTGTAAGGATGCTCTTAGCTCTGTCAAAATTGCATCGGCGCTTGGACTGGAGAAGATAATGGATAAACCCTGGCATATTTGCGCCAGCAATGCGGTTACTGGTGAAGGATTGCAGGATGGTGTTGAATGGTTGACGCAACAGATTCGAGAGATTGTCCTGACGAAGAAATAACGGTGTAGAATAAATCAAGCTTATTTTAATGCAACGCAGCGAAGTGTAATTTTGCCGACTGGATAAGGACACGAATAATTATTATGAAATCAACATCAGTGGAGTTGATTCATCAACGCAACTAATTTGGGAAATTGTTCTGATAAAAAAATAACATGTAAGTTTATTTTGAGAAAGAATTGGATGCGTGAATTAAAACAAAAAGGTACTTTGATATATTGCCACGGGGTAATTAGTCAATTATTGTCAAACTATGCCTGACTTGTATTATTTTAGTTTTCACTCTCGACATTTTGGGACTGGTGAAGAAGAATTTGAGAAATTGAGTCATAGGAAATAAAATGCTATAGCAAAATGTTTGTTCGAAGACTGGATGATGTTTGGATAGTTGATGTACTAAACTAACGGGATTCTTTTGATGACATTATTATATTATATATAATTATTATAAATTATTTGGGAAGAAAGAAAAGAGTAAATTAATAATTGACTACAGTCTAAAACAAGGTAAAATTGGTGTAATAATTTAGGAAAATGTATGGCACACAAAATGCAATGAGAAGAATAAGTATTCGAAGAGTTGTTTTGAACATTAAAAAAATTCAGACATCTTCATTTGCCAAACATGAAATTATGTAACAATAAAGGTGTGCTGTTTATTAAAGCCACGGACCAAATTTAAACATTTTTTCATAAAAAAGATAAAAGTTTTTTTACAATTTTATAAATTTCCATAATTTTTAAAACAGGTAATGCTACTGTAATAGCTAAATTCACGCAATCGAAACAGTAACTTTTAGTGGAAGATTATAATCTTTCTATTTTCCATGTTTAAATGGACACGTGACAGAATCGACGTGTATACTGACGTTTCGTGACACATAAAACAATAAAATATTATAATAGACTGTCAATCACACGTTCGAATATTCAGTCATCAATGTAGAATAGCACGTTTACGAACTTTTATATTATGGGTAATAAATTATTATTCTCAAATTATTGATATAAAACAGGCGTTTCCAAGCTTCTTCGGATTGGGAATCTTTTGACAGAGATGTATCTAAATGTTATTTCAAGAGGGGGTTGTATAATATACCTACCTACACCATCGACAGATTTTGATGTCAAGGCAGTGCATTTAATTTGGGTCATAGCCCGGTATCTGGGAAACCTTTCCCATAAACTTTTTTCTAGTAAACTTTCGCTTAGATGAAAAAAAGTTGTTAAAAAAATTCTAAGTCATCGTAAAACGAAAATTGACAGTTCTTAGACGTTATTTCTTTATATGAATTTAATTTAAACACCAGTGTTTCTGTTTTCAAATTTTTCGAATCCTCTTCAGTTTGTCGAAAATTTACAGGTATAGCCTGTGTAATGTGTTACGTACCTATGCTTATTATCGTTTTGACGTCACTTCGGTTACAAACATTACTTTGTATAATATTATGTACCTACTTAATAATAAATTACAATAATAGACATCAATTCCGTCCATTTTACAGGGTTTGTTATCTTATTATCAGTAGAGCAGGGCTATATAGGTATAACAGCCCGTATTATGAGTAGAGGAACGTATTAGGACTTTTATAATTTATTAAAAAAATGTTGAAAATCAAAATAAACAAGAAGTATGTATTGTAAAAAGCAGTGCGCGTATCAGCAAGCACAATATGAATTTTGTGAGCTAGCATGGTATACTTCTGTATGTGGCCGTATGCGGCTCTATTTGTCAATTTAACACTTACCTTTTAATGTAAAATCTGTTAATGTACATTTTTATGTGACGCTTGACGCTGGTTTCTAGCGTCAAATACGGTCACGTGATTTCAATATGGACGCCAACTCAAAAAATGTAGCGTCAAATTTAATAAATAAACATCAGGTTTTGCAGAAATATTAAAATTATTAACAAACGATTAGGATTTAAGTAACATTTCTTTATGAAGACCTTAACAGGTCAACTGGTTTCTCATTGTCAAAAACTTTTTTTTAATTATACTTCGAACACATTTGGGTTAAATAGCGCTAGTTTTAACAAATAAAATTAGGGAAATACGATGAAAATTGGATTTCAAAGCAGAAATTTGATTTTTTTTCGATGGAATGTTTCAAGATCCGTTTTATTATTGAGATAAAATCATTGATTAACATATTATATGGGAAGATAGTGATTCCATGTACTGAAAAATATACTATAGCTGCCCGCTTACGTTTCATTCCCCTGGCCCACAAACTCAATGTTGACTTGTGCTTCCACCTATATTATTGTTGAACTAACAGTTCAGATATTGTCAATGCTACCTCTAACTGATCCTAAATAATGATATAAGATATTTACATCACTGCCGCAGCTGACATTATTTTAATGTTTTGAAATTTGTTGAGACTGTATAAAACTTATATAAAGTGAACTTAGTTTAGTTACATAATTTATCTGTAAACGCTATCTGATTTTATATTTCTTTGTCTCTGAATAAAAATTGTTCAAACACTCGTAAAATATATTTTGATGTATTCATAGGCTAAGAGCTGATAACACTTTTTTCATGTGTTTTTATAAGACTTGGAACTTTTTTAAAAGATGAATTTTATATATCTCTACAAGGGGTATATAGTCTGTCATTCCAAACGCGGGGCAAAACCACCCCATATTTTTTTGTTCACTCTTGCGAAAAAAGACTTATGTGTGTTTATCATTAGTAAAGTCTAGAAAAAGTTTTGCCCCGCGTTTGGAATGACAGACTATTTACCCCTTGTAGAGATATTTAAAAGTTATCTTTTAAAAAAAGTTCCAAGTCTTCTAAAAACACATAAAAAAGTGTTATCCGCTCTTAGTCTATCATAGCAACTTATACTAATTAGTTAACAAAAGCAAGCAGTTTAAGAGAATTAGATAATCAAATTCATTAAGATTGCAAAATTTGTTGTTAAATAAAAGAATTTAAAATAAATCTTTCACAATTTTTCCAATCGTTAGGGGCCTACACACGATCAGTTTAACTTCGCAGTTTATCTGTGCAGTCAAACTGCACAGTTGTGTGAACTGTACGGTGTGTGGGCTATTTCAGTTTGCTCCTCAATTGTTCTCAGTTTGAAGAGCTGACGTGCGTGGCTAGACACGACTAGAAAGGGAAGTTCGGTTTTGCGCTCAGATTGATCTGAGCGCAAAACCGAACTTACCCAAAGACTACACATGACTGTGCCAACTGTTCAATTAACTGAGCTGACTTCGCAGTTTATCGGTGCAAAGTAGAGTCAAATGCGCAGGCCAAAAGCCTGCGTTAAAATTTGTCGGAACTATGCAGTTATCTCAGTTTATCGCTCAGACATGACGCCACAAGGGTTAAACTGCGCAGTTAAACTGATCGTGTGTAGGCCCCTTTAATGAATTTGATTATCTAATTTTCTTATGTATGAATATTTTTAGTTTGACATAATAATGATTAACATTATTAAGTTTAAAATTAAATAAAATATCAGAATGGTCCAAAAGTCTTGCCCTAATGTTAAATCCAATTAAATTCAATATAATGTCTATAGAAAGCCGGAATCAGTTGGCTAAAGTGCCGTAACGCTGTCTGGTCATCAAACTAATTCTGTAGACTACTGCAAAAATTTAGGATTATACATAGACAAATACTTAGTGGAATCGCTCATTTTATCATCTTTTAATTATTGTGATATTGTGTACGGACCATGTATAAACCAGTCAACATCGCAGCTTATCCAAAAATTTTAAAATATATGCTTCAGATATATTGTATACAACATAAATTTACATATCGCATACTTCGTAGACAACTTGATCACAACCGGGCAGCCAGATTATCTAAATTGCAATTTAAAATATTTATCAGATTATCATAATAATAATAAAAATACGATGTCACAGGATACAACATTGTCAATAAACTTGCATGAAACAAATTTTTATAAAAAATCTTTTACTTATGGTTCTGCCTCTATATACTTATAATAATATTCCTCGTGAATATAAAAATCTCAAAAAAGAGGCGTTTCGAAAGAACGTTAGGGGTTGTCTATTAATAGTCACCGCGAAATATTATGCAATATGAACCAATGACGCAAGATTGTCTTAAATAAAATTAAGATGCTAGTCACCAGATGGCCTAACGATTGTCAACACAACTCACTTCTGTAAACTCTACAATTACTCTGTACTCAAAGATTAAATAATAAAACTTAGGATGCTAGTCAACAGATGGCCAATAGTGCGACGTCTAGCTGCCTCTATTAAAAGTGGCCTCATTTACGCTCATAAGGATCAAAATCTTCTAGTAATATGTTAAACAATGATATTAATATATTCATACAGACTAATCTTTGTCTATAGGTTAAGTACAGCTGTTGAGTCAGTAGAACGCTACATTTTTTCGAGTTGGCGTTCATGTTAAAATTTTATCACGTGACCGCATTTGGACGCTAGAAACCAGCGTCAAGCGTCACATGAAAATGCACCTTTATACGATATATTTTATCTGTGTCGTGGATTGTTGTTAAACATGCAACGATAAATAAAACAAATATTTATCGTTAAAATCCGCAATTAGTAAAAAACTAACGATGCGCCGGATATTCGGCAAACATAACATATCCAGTATTATCGAGCTTTTTTATCCAGTACAGGCAGCCGGATGATCGGATAGTCACATACTTGCACATTGATGACCTCAGTAAGTTGTCGAATGTCTAATAATAATCATCTCTAATCTATCTCTCATATACTTGCTATGTCCGGTCAAATGTTTAAATAAATTTTAAAAATTAGAAATTGGTTAATTAATTGTTTTTCAGTTTTTGTATTGAAATATAATTTTTAGAATTTCAAATAAAATATTTATAATAATATTTTATTCATTGTCTGGGTTTTTTAGTTGATTTTCTCAGAAAATCAATTAAATACGAAAATAGAGAATTCAAGGACTTTGTGCGCAAGATACATACAAATAAATAATGCAGTAGGTATTAACAGGAACATTACGTTCAACTAAGTAAAAAGATGTAAATTTATTTTTTTTGCCATACCCACCACAAAATAGCTACTTTCGATGTATGTATAGCGGCCTTTAATGAGTCATTTAACAGGCAGGTGTGCAGAAAGTGTTTTACTTACCACATTAGGGCGGTAAATAAACGGTTGCCAAAGCAACTTCTGTTTATTCGCTCTATACGCCTGCGTGCGCCTGCCATTACTCACGAAATTCACGGCATATACTGTAGAAGTAAAGATGGCGACACAAATGAACTGTCAAAAGTAGGTATTTTATAGTGGGTATGGCAAAAAATATCATATATATCTCGTGCGTAATGGTATTACGACTCGTGTCATCTCGTCGTAATATTGTTCATTACACATCTAGATATACAGTCCACTATTACCATTTGGCAATAAATATCTAAGTGCATCTTATCAGAAAAAAATATTGAATATTTTGAAATTATGAATGTGTGTTTATGTAAAAATCTGAATAATTTTTATATTCTATTTTTTGTTTATAATTATTTTTAATTATAAATTGAAAATGCAATTGCTACTTTCACCAGTTCTCATATTTGATGGGAACTAGGATTCGGCACTGTAAATATGCAACGAAAAAAACTAGTTTTATCAAAAGAACTATTTGTTAAAACTAATTATAATGAAATTTTCGGTAAAAATCTGAATTAATGAAGAAAAGAAATTTTATTCCCATTGACCATATTTATAAACATAATAATATAGTAATGTTCTTTTGTAGTGATAAGAAACTGGATATCAAATCTTATTAAAAAATATATATTTCTATAGATGAATTATAAATTATAGACGCTCGACAACTGCGATCATTTAACGTCTAAATAATATTGTGGTAAACGGTAACATAATATTATTTAGTCTAGGCGACTTAGCAAAAATGGAGGAAAACCGTATTAACAAAGAAGAATTTGAGAAAAATTGTCGGGGGTGGTCCCCTTACTAACATACTAAAAAGCCTTCCCTTGACTCCCTCTGCTTAATTTTTTATGGGAATGAAACTACTCCCAACAGTGTATTTTTGTAAAAAGCTAGAGAACTATTTTAGGACAAAAAAGGTCATTACTAGTCTCAAAGCTGATAAAATTCCGAATAGAATTACGTATTTCAAAAAAATATCTTTAGTGGTTACTGATATGAGCCTCAGCATGCAAAATAATCACCTCGCGGCGTCGCCTTGGAAACCTATGGCTAAAATGTAATGTCTTTTTCACCCGCTGTATATAGTATATTCTCTATCGAATTTTAGTTTAAAAACACATATTTTTATAATGAAAAGAACGCTCTAAATCATGATTTTATCCCGTACCAATATCTTTAAAAATTCGGAAGTTATAAGCAATCAAAGTTGAAATAATAAAACACAAATTAAGCTGTAGCGCAGTGGAATATTTTGATAATTGTTCGTGATTAATAAAATTAGTAGATGTTATTTTAATAAAATATTTATTGTAAAATAATTGTAACTGTTGTATAATTTATAATTTGTTAATTATAATTTATCTTAATTCTCTTTGCAAGATTAATTTTATTCTGGCGACGGCTGGTCAGAATAATATTTTATTTATCTTGGTAGATTGAATATTATATTTGAACTGCTTAAAATATTTCTTATGATTTTTAAAATTGACGAGAAATGAAAGTAAGGATGCCAGCGACCTTGCATAATAGTCTATTTGATAATTTGTAAAAATGGCGTTATGTCACTGTACAGGACCGGCATCGTTACATTCTCCCCCGGGTGGGAAAAAAAAAAAGAAAAGAAAAAGCAAATTTTTCTTTTTACAAAAATAAATAAATAAACAAAATAAAACTTAACGTCTATCATGATAATGTCGTAATTTATCAATATGGACATTAAGTATGTAGTTTTCGTGTTGAGCGATTTCTTGCACAGGATACTGGCGAAGTGAAGCGTATAATGATTCTTGGCTGTGACCACTTGGGGCGAAATTTTGAAGTTGTGGCTGGATCTGTATTCGGTGCGTTAATCTTTTGCAGTACCAGCTGTCCTTCTTCAAAATTGTGCTGTCCTGGTTTTCTGTTATTGAAGTATTTTTGGCGATGGCGGTGTGCTTTTTCCAATGCGGATTTGACTTTATCTTTTGTTGGAATGCTTGTCTGGTGAAATGAAGTTTTGAATGTTCCATTGTAAGTCTAACGGATTGGACGGTTGTTTTCTCAGGAATGTAAATACGTGGCAGTTTGTTCTTTCCAACTCTTCTCCGAAGAACTCCATCCTTAATATCGTAGTCTACATCTTGTCCAGCTTTTACCGCTTGAACGATGCCACGACAATAGGGATCTTGCTTCTGATGATTCGAGATGGAAATAAAAGCTGCAGGTATTTCATTTAAATAATTAATATAATTTTTAGAATTGTCTTCGTCTTGATTGTTTCTGGTTCGGTTTCGTATAATCGTGAGAGTGCATCTGCTACATTGTTAAGTTCGCCGCGAATACGTTGAATGTCAAAATTGTATTCTGATATTTTCAGAATCCAACGTGCGACTTTTTCAAGCTGTTTCGGATGCTTGTAAAGCCAGGTAAGTGCCGCTTATCGGTTTGGTGTGTATTCATCTACAAGATTAATTTTTATTCCGGCGACGTTGGTCAGAATATTTTAAAATAGATTTTGTTAGATAAACGACGACCAAACTACGACCAAACGACCACCAAACGAGGGCCTAACGACGATACACTCAATGTAGCGCAGTGGAATTTTTTCTGATGGATGTTTGTAAAGCCAGGTAAGTGCCGCGTTATCGGTTTGGTGTATATTCATCCACAAGATTATTTTTATTCCGGCGACGCTGGTCAGAATATTTTTAAAATAGATCTTGATAGATAAACGACGACTAAACTACGACAAAACGACCACCAAACGGGGGTCTAATGACGATACACTGCGACAAAACGACGACCAATGAGCCATCGCAAATTTTAATGTTTGAAGTAAATTCTGCTGATTTGATTTTAAAATTGGTTGTAGAGTCTTGTTGACTAGTTAAGTTATTTAACTGGTGCTGCAGGTTCAAAATAGCTTGATAATAGTTGACTGTTGATGTATAGCTTCTAAATCGCTTGATTTTGAATTGTAAGCGCATTTAATTGTCTCTGGATATCTTGAATTGCTTGATGGTTACTGTACGCAAGTTGAATAGCAGGAGTGAGTTTTGCTTGCGAAGTTGCTGCTTCATTTGCAAGAATTTTCTTAATTGTCCCAGTATTCTAAGCGAAGTTAAAAGAACTAGATGCCTCGTCAATAGGCGAAAGAAAGGTGTTTTTTCATCAGTCTCTTCAGAAGACTTTTTGTTTTGAAGACGTGTTATTGGCATCGTTAAAAATATCTTGATATGATGATAACACAGGTAACTACGCTCTGCTACCAATGTAACGCAGTGGAATATTTTGATAATTTTTCGTGATTAATAAAATTAGTAGATGTTATTTTAATAAAATATTTATTGTAAAATAATTGTAACTGTTGTATAATTTATAATTTGTTAATTATAATTTATCTTAATTCTCTTTGCAAGATTAATTTTATTCTGGCGACGGCTGGTCAGAATAATATTTTATTTATCTTGGTAGATTGAATATTATATTTGAACTGCTTAAAATATTTCTTATGATTTTTAAAATTGACGAGAAATGAAAGTAAGGATGCCAGCGACCTTGCATAATAGTCTATTTGATAATTTGTAAAAATGGCGTTATGTCACTGTACAGGACCGGCATCGTTACAAAGCAAAGGGAGTGAAGGGTGGGATTTTTAGTATCTTAGTAAGGGGACCATCCTCGACAACTTTCCACAAAATGCCCTTTGTTAATACCCTTTTCCTCTGTCACTTTTGTGTCTAATTCGTCTAGGCCCTAGACTATACGATATAGCTACATTAAACACAAAAAATAGTAGACAGTTCGCTATACACGAAATTGTATCAAATGTTAATTCACTAAATTATTCAATAATACAGTGTTCCCAATTTATTGCGTAAACCTTAAAACATAAAGCTAGACAATTTATTTCACATTCACAATAAATTGAATAATCTGTATAATGTACCTACTGTAAAATGAGCAGCCCACTTTAATCTAAAAATCAACTGAAATTCACTAATAATTATGTACTGAAACTTTATAAAAACGTGTTTAGTAATGTAAATAAAATTTATAAAATAAAATAAATTAATATATTTTTACAGTAAAAAAAATGTGTGTCGTAACATTTTTTACTTATAGCAGTGACTATAGGATTTTACACTCAACGCTTATAGTGAGGTATGATGATACCTTAAGGTATACTAATAAATGTTAGCCTACGATCCCTCTGGGATTTCTGAAAAACAACTTTTGGCGGTCGAAAAACCACGAAATTTTATCACCTTTTTCGCTTTTTTCGAAATATCTCAGAAACGGTCGACTTAAGCAATTCTTGTATTATGTACCTAATGTTTTAAAGAGGATTATATTTCCTACAATTTTCATTCCTACAACTTTTCTGTG
Organism: Mongoloraphidia duomilia; assembly: GCA_039654895.1. Classification (NCBI taxonomy): domain Eukaryota; kingdom Metazoa; phylum Arthropoda; class Insecta; order Raphidioptera; family Raphidiidae; genus Mongoloraphidia; species Mongoloraphidia duomilia. Next base: position 24,555,779 of record CM077525.1, on the reverse strand, counting down.
ATACTAATGGTAAGCGCGCTACAGCTTCTTGAAAATCACACGCTTTTTGTAACTTTGGTAACCAATGGTTAAAATAAAATGTCCTTTTCAATAGCTTAATTTATTGTGTTCTTCATCGTTATTCAAATTGAAAATACACGTCATGTTCATAAAGCAAGGAACGCCCTAAACAGTCCTTTTTGTCCCATATCGATATCTTTTAAAATTGAGAAGTTAAAGGCCTTCAAAGTTGAAATCATCACAGAGTTTTACGTGTTTTTTTAACATGCGTTTCGAGTACCTTCCAAATCGAATAAAAAAAATCCGTCAAGTTATAAGCATTTAAATTTACTTCAAAATCAGTTTTTTTCTTCTATTTGGCAATTTTCCATTCAATTCGCTTGAACTTAAATGCTTATAATTTAAAAATGTCTGAAGATATCGAGATAGGACAATAAACATCGTTTAGGGCATTACATTTTCTATGGATTCCTAGACGGATTTTTTTATTCGGTATGGAAGGTATTCAAAACGCGTGTTAAAAAAACAGTTAAAACTCTGTGATGATTTCAACTTTCATTGCCTTTAACTTCTCAATTTTAAAAGATATCAATATGGGACAAAGAGCACTGTTTAGGGCGTTCCTTGTTTTATGAACATGTGTATTTTCAATTTAAAGTTTCATGAAGAACACAATAAAATAAGCTACTGAAAAGGACATTACATTTTAACCAATGGTTACCAAGGTTACAAAAAGCGCGTAATTTTGAAGAAGTTGTAGCGCGCTTACCATTAGTACCACAGAAAAGTTGTAGGAATGAAAATTGTAGGAAATGTAATCCTTTTTAAAACATTACATACGGGAAGAATCGCTTAAGTTGACCGTTTTTCAGATATTTCGAAAAAAGCAAAGAAGTGGTAAAATTTCGTGGTTTTTCGGCCGCCAAAAGTTGTCCCGGGGTTGCTTTTTTCATGTTAGCATTAATATATACAAATACAAAAAATCTTCTACTCCACCTTTTGCAAGGTACAATGTCTCAACTGACTGGATTAGTAGGCGTACTACAGGACATGTTTTAAAAATACTGAATTGGTAGAGCTGATGTTAAACCATTTAATATTTAGTGTGTTCTAAACTCAAATTTTTAAAAATTTGGCCAGTGTTCAATTTCACGTAAAAAATCTATCCTCAGATCAAAAATATAATCGAGAGCGTGTAATAAAGTTTTAGGCGGGAGCGAGGGGGACCCCTCTTAAAACATTCCTGGAAAAATAAATAGTTATAATTTTTTTTTTTTTTTTTTTATTTTAGAGAGAAAAAAAAATAACATAAGCGAATCAGCATCTAAGGCCATTATCGCAATTACATATATAATATGGTAAGTATAAATAAGTAATTAAGTATAAATAAGTAAGTATAGTGTGGGTATAGATTATATTACATTTATTAATTTAGTTAGGTGAGTATTTTTAAATTATATTTCTTTATATTTATTTGTTAGTTTTAAAAATTTGATTAATGATGTTATATTCTCTTCTTCATTTTTTAGCATGGTTTTCAGGTCGTTGGGTAGGTCAGCAGACATCCGATGGACATCATATAATGGGCAGGTTACTAGAAGGTGTTCTACCGTCAATCGCTCTCCACATACTTCACATTCAGGAGGAGGGTTGCGTTCCATAAGGTAAGAATGCGTGAGTCTGGTATGTCCTAGTCTTAATCTTGACAATACTATTTCATCTCTCCTGCTTAGTCTTACTGGGGTTTTCCATCTTTCTATAGTAGTCTTTATTTTATTTAATTTGTTATCTTCGCATTGGGTCCATAAAGTCTTCCATTTATTTTTTATTATTCGGCTGATATTCGTTTTCAGATCAATATACGTGATTTCATTTTCAATTATTGATGTGCCTGTAGCAGCTGCCTCCTTTGCATATTTGTCTGCAAGCTCATTTCCCGGTATTTCTGTGTGCGATGGAATCCACACAAAGAAGATAGTGTTGTTTCTATCTTGTATTTGATATAAATACTCATGAATTTCTATGATATGTGGATTGGTTGGATATTTTTTGTTAATTGCTTGCAATGCACTAATCGAGTCGCAGTAGATGACAGCATTATTCTTCTTATCAGGTAATGTTATATAATGCTTTAAGTAATATTTGATTGCACACAGTTCAGCCGTAAATATGCTGTTTGCAGGGTGGAGTTTGAATTTGTATATGGCGTTTTCTGTTATAAAAGAACAACCAACTTGCTCATCTTTTTTTGATCCATCTGTATAGATTTTTTTGTAATTAATGAACTTCTCATTAATTTCAGCCAAATGTTTTCTAAAACTTATGGGGTTTGTTTCTTCTTTTTTCATTGTGTTTAAAGTTAGATTTATATTTATTTTTAATGGTCTCCAGGGGGGGGTAATCAAATTTTTATATTTTTTTATACTTGTAACTCTTTTTTCTATATTACTTAGTAGGGTATTGACTTTGACCGGGAAAGGTTTAGCTATCTTGTCGTTGTTTTTGTATTTTAACTGGAATCTTGGTTGCAGTACTATATCCTGATTCATGTGGTTCGGCTTTGCAGCTATTGAGTAATAGTAATTTAGTGCCATATTTTCTCTTCTGAGTGACGGTGGAGCCATACCTGACAAATTGTACAAACTGTTGAGGGGCGTTGATCTCCAAGCGCCAAATACCGTTCTTAGTCCATTATTGTAAACCGCATCTATCATTTTTAAAGCAGATGCATAAACGAAGTTGGCATAGTCTAGTTTAGATCTAATTAATGCTTGAAATATGTGTAATAACATTTCTTGTTCAGCTCCCCAGTGCTGGTGGCTAAGTACCTTTAATAAGTCCAATCGTCTCTTGCATTTGTTTTTAAGTTCTTTTAAATAGGGGACCCAAGTTAGGTGTTTGTCTAATACAACACCAAGATAGCGGATTTTGTCAGTATATTTTATCGGTGTCCCGTTTAGTTTTATTTGCGGAAGATTACAATTTTTCCTGTTTTTTGTAAATAATATAGCCTCTGTTTTTCGTGATGAGAAGGTGTGTCCGTTTTCATTTGCCCAATCAACTAATGAGTTTGTAGCAGCTTGCATGTGTGTTCTAATTTGTTGTAACTTTTTCCCTGTACAATAAATCACTAAATCGTCAGCATATAGATGGGCGTTTACAGGATATTGTATTTTTCTTAGGACATCATTTATAGCTATCAAAAATAATGTAGTTCCCAAGACGGATCCTTGTGGAATACCCCTCATTTGGGACGCTTGCTCTGAATAAGTGTTGCCTGTTCTGACTATGAAGTGTCTGTCGCTTAATATGTTCTCTATATATTTGGTTATTTTGCCTTTGATGTTGCATTTAAGTAGCGTGTTAATTATTTTTCCTTTCCATGTTTTGTCAAATGCTTGCTCTAAATCGAAAAAGACTGCTATCATGTACTCTTTATTCAAATATGTGTTTCGGATTTCTGTTTCTATTTTTACTATGGGGTCTAAAGTAGAATGTCCTTTCCTAAAGCCGCACTGTTTTGATTCAATTACTCCAATGTTTTCCAGATGCCAAACCAGCCTTCTGTTTATTATCGATTCTAATAGTTTAGACATGCAATTAGTTAATGAGAGGGGTCTATAACTAAGAGGATTAGTTGGATCCTTGTTTGTCTTTAGGATAGGTAAAACTATAGCCACTCTCCAACTTTTAGGGTAAATTTGCTTTGACCATATAGCGTTATATATGTCTAACAGATATTTTTTTGCTGAATATGGTAGATGTTTGATCATTGAATGTGTGATTGTATCTTGCCCAGGCGCAGACTCTTTTGCGTTATCAATAGCGATTTCTAATTCAGTCATGTTAATTAGTTCGTTATAAGCCTCTTCTTTATCTGATTGTAGATTTTGGTTATTATTTTCCGTTTTTTTTATATAATTCAAGAAATCGGGGTGAGTTTCGTCCATACTGAAGGCTGTTACGTAATTGTCTTTGAGAATATTTACAATATCCTGTTTATTGGTGTGTAATTTGTTGTTCGATTTTATTGCTGATATTTCTGAATTAGTACCTGCTCCCTTTATCTTTTTGACTTTGTCCCATACCTCTTTTATTGATGTTGAGCTATTAATACTCGAGACATAATTCGCCCAAGAGTCCCTTTTGCTTTGCTTGATCACTCTTTTTGAGTAAGCTCTAATTTTTTTTAACTCTATCAGGTTTTCTATTGTTCTATTTTTTTTATAGTTGGCTAATGCTAGTTTTCTTTGTTTAATAGCGTCTGCACAGTCTAGATTCCACCATGGCACGTTATGGCCAGTTTTCCTGTTTGTTTTTCTAGGGGTAGTACCTTGGGCTGCGTTTGTTATTAGTTGAGTTATTTGTCTCACTAACTCATCTATATTTTCTTCTTTATTATTTATTTCAAGATTTTCTTTAATGAACTGTGTGTACATTTTCCAGTTGGCTTTAGCTATATTCCATTTTGTTGGGGATATAGGGTCACTGTCTAAGGCGTTGTGGATGTTTTCAGAGATGATTAGTGGGAAATGGTCACTACTATGGAGGTCAGGTAGCACTGTCCAGTGGAGGTTTGGTTTTATTGAAGGATGACATATTGAAAGATCTATAGCTGAAAAGGATCCTGCCGCCTGACTGAAGTGCGTATATTGTCCGTTGTTTAAAACAGCGACATATTCTAAATCTGTTATTTTTTCCATTATTTTTCCTTTTAAGTTTGTTGAATTCCCTCCCCAGAGGGGGTTGTGCGCGTTGAAATCTCCTAGTAGTATGTATGACTTAGGTAACTGTTCTATTATTTTTGCTATGTCTTCGAATTCTATAGTTCGATTGGGTGGGATGTATACGTTACAAACTGTATACTTCCTCTGAGAATGTATTGTTACAGCTACTGCTTCAATGTCTGTGTTCAAGGCATACCTTTCTGCATGCGTATTCTTACGTACTAGTATTGCCACCCCTCCACTTGCGTGTTGGTTATTGTCTCTGTCTTTCCTAAATATGTTGTATTTGTTGAATCTGAATACTTGATTTTGCTTTAAGTGCGTTTCTTGTAGTGCCAATATGCTTAAGTTGTGGTTAGTTGTTAAGAGTTGAAGTTCTTCTAGATGTAAAAATAATCCGTTTATGTTCCACTGCAGTATATCCATTATTCAAAATTATAATCATCGTCTCCCGTTTGGGAGATTGAGCTCGTATGTACGGTTTGTTCTATGCCTTCTAATTTATTGTTTATGTTTACTATTATTCTGGTAATTTTTGCCTTTAGAGTTGGATTTTTTAAATTGGGTTTAATGTCTTTTAATGTAGTGATAAGCGGCTCAATATTGGGTGAGATAGCTTTGGCAAGACGTAATATGTCTGGACTAGAGGAAGACTCTTCCAAGAATTGTTTTAACTGTTCATAATTTATGGGATATATTGGGGGTACTTTTTCCATAATTGTTTTGACTGTTTGTAATTCGTCCTCTAAGTTGTATTTTTTCGTTTTCTTTCTTTTCTTCGATTGTTTACTATTTTTCCCTTTATGTATTTCAGTTGATGATGTGGGTTTTCTAATTTCAGGTGTTGATGGAACAGCAAATACTTCATCTGGATTAGAAGTGTCTTCAGGTGAGTATGTTTCAGGTAGAATTGTTGTCTTCACTTTTTGATTATTGTTTTCTTTTACAGGTTCAACTAGTTTTACCAACTGTTGGTTATCTGGTGAGTCATTTACTGCGTGTACTGATGCCGATGTCGTAATAACATTGTTACTAGGAGGATTGTCTTGATCTTCTTCGTCAGAGCTTGTGTCAACAATTGCAGTTGAAGTAGATGAGGGAATTGGACGTTTTCTTTTTGCTTGATTATTAGCTTGTGTCTGATCTTCGTCCTCATGTGCTGTAGTTCTTGACGTTTCCGGAGGCGGAGAACGACAGTTTTGGGCAACATGACCAAGCTGATTACAAATGTAACACTTCGAGTCTATACTTAAATAAATTTTGTAGTTATCGTTATCAAATGTGCAAACTACTTGTTCTGGTAAAGCCTGCGTTTCATTTGGGATTACATAAACAAACCTTCTAAAGCTCATTATGTGAGCGCATTCTGGTTCAGCCATTCCCGCTTTTATGAAATTGATAGGGGAGACAAGTTTTAGTCCTATGTTAGTTAGTACTTTTTCGATTGTACTATTGGGAATAATGAGAGATACGTTTGATAACACTAATTTTTTAGCAGGTGTGACAAGCCTCCGTATATTAATTTCAAATTCTTCTACAACAATTTTGTTATTTTCTGCTACCAGTTTGTCCACTAAAGCTGTATTGGAGAGAAACATACATATTCTATTGTTTGAAATACGAGATGCTGCTAAAATATTTTGGGGTTTTACTATTGCTGCTACTGCTGTGATATAAGATTTGATTTTAACTCCATTTACTGAATTTAAGATAATTCCCTGTTCCTTTGTCGGATAAGTAAAGGTTGTATTGTCTTTTACAGTGTCTGCGAATGTTTTGTTTAAGTTAGTATTTAGATTCTCGTTATGGTTATTTTTGTGTTGATTAGATGTCATTTTGATTTGTGTTGAATTGTATTTGTTTTGTTCTAATTGGTTTGTTTTATTATTATTTGTTCTTATGTTATCCATATTTGTTAGTTATCATTTTGTTTTTGGTTTGCGCGCCCGGAATGAACCGGCCACACTGGCGCGTCAGTTGATCTATGTAATTATATTCTAATAAAAGATAGATGTCACCATTAGATTAATTAACGATAAATAAATTGTCAATTATGAAAACTACTTGATATTAATGAGTGGTACCTTTAGACAAAGAGCGAGAATAACCTCACCAGATGCTTATATTTTATAATCTTAAGTATATTATTTATTTTTAGATTAATGATAGATATTTATTACTTACAAGCAAGCTGTTTGGTTTATGTTTCCCCAAATTATCGAGTTTTATTAGATTGTCCTCTCTATATGTAATTAATTATATAAATAAACGCTCTCTGACAAATACTGCTCTATTCAATATCCAAATCGGTCGTTCTCCCAGTTATAATTTTATAAACGAACATAATAGGTAAGTATATTATATAGACAAGTAGATTTTAGAGGAGATAGAACCGGTTGCGGTTATGTAAAAATACGTGTTGATCCAAAAGTTGGATATACAGCGTGTCCACGAAAGTTCTTTACAAATGGAATTTTTTTTTATTAATTATTGGAGCAAACATTTTTTTCTGTGGAAAAGTTCTGCTTCGTCCAAAACCTCTAAAACACCAAAGAAAATTTTTTTCGGCCTAAAGTTATACGAGGGAAATCAAAAAGTTTTATTTTACTAAAAATAAAAATTATCTGTGATATTCAAGATTTTCGCAAAATTAGTTTCATAATCAAATTTAATTCAAAATTATAACATAACTAACTTCTAAGTAATTATTTATTCAGAATTATAAATTAGAATTCAACCTGTCCTCCATCTCTCTCCATACAAGGAAAAAAAATTTCTTTGGTGTTTTAGAGGTTTTGGACGAAGCAGAACTTTTCCACAGAAAAAAATTTTTGCTCCAAAAATTAATAAAAAAAAATTCCATTTGTAAAGAACTTTCGTGGACACGCTGTATTCGAATAAAAACTAGTAAATCAAGTCGTGTGTTAAATGAGCAATAATTTCAATGTATGATTTCTAGTGAATTAATTTGTTTCAGTAATTCTTTTGATAATATTTTCTTGGTCACATTGATGTAAAGTGTTTTTCTTTCATTAGGTACTGAAATCGTTTAATTATCTTCAGGGGCTCTAGAATCTAGACATATTACCAATATCAGAGGCCCATTATTTGGCATTCCATATATTGCGCATAGCAATGTTAATAATTATGCTAATTTAAATTATTTTTGATCAGTTCTACTTTGTTAATTTGTATTCTGAATTCATAGTTTTGGATGTAACTTTTTCATTATTATACTAGCGGCCCCGTCCGGCTTCGCCCAGGCTGCAATACGCTACTCACTCGCTTCGCTTGTTCGATTCCGGGTGGTACATTACTGAGTACTGACTCGCTTCGCTCGTTCGCTTGAATAATATAATTACATTACTCACTCGCTTCGCTCGTTCGCTCCCGGGTAGTACGTTACTCACTCGCTTCGCTCGTTCGCTTGAATATTATAACTACATTACTCACTCGCTTCGCTCGTTCGCTCCCTAGTGAATTTTTCCGATGTTTTAATTGTTATTCTGTTAACCAGGGCGGAGACAAATCCAAAAAATTAAAGATCATGAAAATCGGTCCAGCCGTTCTCGAGTTATAAATGGTGTAACTAACTAACTAACTAACACGACTTTCTTTTATCATTATTATATTATTAATATTTATTTACAAAAATGTTCATGGGCTAGGGCAGCTTCGAAACCACCTTGACACTGTGCCCATAGTGTGCCTAATGGATACGCTGACCTATTACGCTGACATTCCTTCTCCTTACCACTGATCTCTATACTTACTAGCTGGATAGCTGATCCTGTAGTCCGCCTTTGTCCACGTTTCAATGGGTAATCAGCGTCAAACTATATTGGGCCAGTAACTCACTTTATTGACATGAAGATCAGTGTTTATTGCACGTGTACTTAAATACATTTTAGTTCTCGGCCCGATATTATGTGGCGCTGGCTACCACGTCAATATACAGTGACTTTATTTTAGACAGTGGCGACAATAGACTGTCTCATTTTTAATTGGCTATTATAGTCACATCCTATCATCCGCCTATGTGTCGAGAATTTTTGAAAGCGCGTAGCAATGCTGTTGTTTACATGACGTTGCTATGGTTCCTCTATTACAAGTCCTCAGTTCCCGGGTTACCAATGTTTTGGAAATATGTCATTTTGTTTTATAGTCCACTTTTTTTGAATTAAAAGATAAGCATTGCGTGAATTTTTCGAGAAAGTCACTGTTATTGTAATAGTGGTAATTCAAATTTCGACATAAAATGGCGGATGGGCGAAGTTTCCCGCTTATTGACGCCACTGTCTCTATAAAGTCAACAAGCGTCTACAGACAGACACGTTCAGCTCGCATAATGTTGCACAGCGCTGTTATTCCTTTACATGTATTGTCTGCGAGGTGAAGAGGGGGGGTGTGCTTGTGCGACGGTTTTGTCTGCGGGATGAAGAGGGGGGGGGTGGAGGCGGCGTGCGCCGCCTCCACAGCGCTGTGCAACATTATGCGAGCTGAACGTGTCTGTCTGTAGACGCTTGTATAAAGTCACTGTACGTCAATACTATATCCAGTTAGCGCAAGATTAGTGCTCCTTACTGGCACTAGTCACGGTGTTTCTATGGCACTGCTACTTATAGTTTTTAAAAGGAAAATTGCATCAAAATTTCATTTGAAATGGCCAATGGTTCGACAGAAAATAAATTAGACGAAGACTTCATATTTTATTTGAGCTATATACGAAATTATTGGCATCATTTTGATAGTACACTAGAGATTGACCATTTTCGGGTAAAAGTTTTTTTTCTACCGAAAAAAGCATTGTGTCAAAAATTAATGAGATAAATGTAAAATTAAATTGCTTATTTTTCGTTAATTATGCCTTATTTAAACAGAAAACATCTGTCTTTTGATAGCAATGGGTAGACAAATTAAATGCAGGAAATTTGTCCGTAGCAGCTAAAAGAACTCGGAATATTTATCTGTCAAATTTAATATTATGCGCCGAAAAGGGCGCTTTAACTGGACCATTCGAATCGTTACCACCAACTGGACCGTTAGAAGACGCCGATATAGTTTTCGGTTATGATACACAACACTCGGTTAGAGTAAGTATCGATTCCTTACTTAATTTAACAGAACATTGTTTAAAAATATAATATTTTGAAACTCAATTTTCTGTAGGGTCAGATAAATTGTATTAAAATATTGTTAACTTCTGAAATTTTAAAGTCAAGAAGTTTTTAAACTTGAGGCTGACATTACAAAGATTATAATAACACTCCCAAAAGTCGAATATTTTCTATTTCGAATTGCACATGGAGAAAGTTTGAGTAAAAATTAAATTTCTCCTGGCGTAAGGGCTAAATTAAGAAGTAGCTGTCATTATTAAACTTTATTTTTTAGATAAATTAATAGATTTAAACTGCTGAATTGCAATTGAAAATCTATTGATTCCTAAACATATAAGGAGAAAGTAATCATGTCACGGTTGAGTAAGTGTAAGCTCATTCCGCCGCGAAAGTGGAAAGGTTCAGGTTAGAATCCTGACTGTGACTATGGTTGGTAAAATTATTTTTTCCAATATGTTTGGAATCAATTATATAATTGGCTGCTTTCCAATGATAAATTTTCAATTTACTTTTTAGTCAACCCCTCAAATTACGGATCTTCTGCTATATTTTTAGTGTTAAAGGAATAAATGAACTGGAAGCATGTTTTGCTTCCTGATTAGACCAGGGTAAGTTTGAAGCCATCAGATAGTCGTTAATGAGTATGGTGAGGGCCTGAAGAAAGATTTGCTGCCTGCAATATCTCTGCAGCTCTGTGCAGCCGTCAAAGTAAATTCTTCTCCAGAACACGAAATGGTTCACTTGCAGAGATAAAAAAATAATAATAATTATAATAATAATGCGTTTAGCGTCCGTTTCTCGACATTAGGTCATAAAAGACTCCATTCGCACCATTACTATTTTCCATTCATCACTTTCTCGTTATTTTCTACATGTTTTAAACTTCAACTTAATAGCAATGTGCAAATGAAGGAATTATAGGAAATTAGGATAAGGTAGACAATTTTAGGAACATAGGAGTTTGACGAGTAATCGGCCATGGCCTTGAACAAGGAACCGTTTCGATATTTATCTGGAATTATTGAGGGAAACCATGGAAAACATCCACAAGATGGACAGTACAGGAATTACAGTTTCTCGGCGTGAGACAGTAGGAAAAAGTCCTAGCCACATCTGCCCATCTGGGATTCGAACCCACTACCTACCGAAAGCGAGTCTAGAGCTGTACCGCTAAGCTATAGAGATATTTGGTAGAAGGAATTTTCTACTACGCCCGCACAGAGTTGTAGAGATATATTGCAGACAGAAAATCTTTCTCCAGTCCTTCGTTATACTCGTTCACGACCATCCGACGGTTTCAAACATTACCCTGGTTTCATCAGAAACCAAAACATGCTTCCAGTCCCATCATTCCTTTAACACTAAAAATATAGCAGAAAAAACGAGTGGTGCGTTAATTTCGACTAGGAATTTATTTCAAAATATTTTCACTATCAATGAAGCTATAAAAAATTTAAAAAAATACTTGCATGACTGTGTCTTATTAGAAATCATTGCTAAAAACAAAAAAATACGTTTGTTTTATTTCAATATGTTAAATATTTACGGAGATACACATTTTTAAATTTTAATACCTGCTTATGTCATTTGCGCTAAGCATGTTTCTCTACAAATATTTTATACTCCTATATAATCGACCGTCTATCTTCCCTATACACTGATCTCGCACGCCTCGAAGTAGATAGATAATGTATAAAATATATGGGCTGCAGTAATGGGTTATAATGTTTCGCGAATATATGACGTCAACCGTTCGAAAGGAAAAATATAGACGTGTGCTTTACTTAAAAAAAAAATTCGACTGATGACCAGTCCTATACTTCCCACCTAGTAAATATTTGCAAAAAATAAACACTTTTTTTTTTTTATTCTTTGACTAGGCCCAAATAACCTTAGCTGTTGGTGGTCTTTAAAACACAATTTAATTTTTATTCTTTGAAAAAAGCATGGCCCTCTTTTTTGTTTGGTGATCTACTGATGGCTAACTTAATATACGTACTTGATTTACGTACAATTTTTATTTTTTTTAGTAAAATATTTTTTTTCTCGAAAACTATACATTTTAGGGAAAAAAAATATTTACATATTTTTCATATTATAACATCTAGAATTTATTTATATTTTTTTTTACCTATGTTAATACGTGACATTGAGGACGTTTTTTTGAATATCTCAGGATCCACTGAACCGATTTGACTCAAAATCTAATCAGATCTAAGTTAAAGGCTGATAAACACAATAGAACAATCGGCATGCCCGTATGTTGTTCCGTTCTTAAGATATCGAAGGCGAAAAATTGACCACACACATACACACACACATACACACACACACACACACACACACACACACATACACACACACACACATACAGACATAAGTCAGAAAATGATCTTAAACGATTGCTAGGGTCTCAAAACGTGAAAATCTGTTAAAATCTCGAAATATTTTTTTCGGACTAAATCCATTACTTCCCTACCATAGTAGAGGTGGGAAGTAAAAATGGTGAAGACGTTTTAAGTGCAAAAAAAAAGAATCCAACGGCATAATTTAAGTTAGACGCATTCAAATAATTAAAAAAAATTCGACTGATGACCAGTCCTATACTTCCCACCTAGTAAATATTTGCAAAAAATAAACACTCTTTTTTTTTTTTATTCTTTGACTAGGCCCAAATAACCTTAGCTGTTGGTGGTCTTTAAAACACAATTTAATTTTTATTCTTTGAAAAAAGCATGGCCCTCTTTTTTGTTTGGTGATCTTAACTTAATATAGCAAAAATCATGGTTACCTTGATTTACGTACAGTTTTTATTTTTTTTAGTAAAATATTTTTTTTCTCGAAAACTATACATTTTAGAGAAAAAAAATATTTACATTTTTTTCATATTATAACATCTAGAATTCATTTATATTTTTTTTTACCTATGTTAATACGTGACATTGAGGACGTTTTTTTGAATATCTCAGGATCCACAGAACCGATTTGACTCAAAATCTAATCAGATCTAAGTTAAAGGCTGATAAACACAATAGAACAATCGGCATGCCCGTATGTTGTTCCGTTCTTAAGATATCGAAGGCGAAAAATTGACCACATACACACATACACACACACACACATACACACACACACACACACATACAGACATCAGTCAGAAAATGATCTTAAACGATTACTAGGGTCTCAAAACGTGAAAATCTGTTAAAATCTCGAAATATTGTTTTCGGACTGAATCCATTACTTCCCTACCATAGTAGAGGTGGGAAGTAAAAAAGTCGTTTGATTCATTTGTTGTTTCATCATAAATTTAATTAGGTACCCAGCTGGCTACAAGCATCAATTGAGGAGGCGGCCGGTGACTACAGTCACACGTCTGGTGATGGCAGAACATTCTTGGCAACGAGGGCTTTACCGGATGGCAAAGGTGCTTTCGGTTACATTGCAGTTACTTTAGCTCCAGACGAACCAAGGTGGCTGGGTGGCTTGCCGGAAGGGTACGAGAAATAAACATTAAACTTTTGCCAGATGAACTTTCATGTTTGGTCGAACACCACCAAAATCCAGCGATCGTTTTTTATCACATTGCGATACCTACATTTTTTATATTTCTTGCCAATTAAAAAAAATTTTTTTTTTAAGTTTTTGTCACATACCTAACTCCTAAACTACACGACCGATTGGTCTCAAAATTTATTCAGATTGAGTCTTGAATAGCTCTTTCGATTGGCGAAAGGTTTACAAAAATAAGTCGATTATAGTTTAAAAGGTAATTGAACAGCTAAAATTTCTTTTTTGTCGAGCTCGAAGACAGCGGGAAGTTTCAGGGATGGTCTGCAGTGTCAACCGTTTTTCAAATTTTTTAAACACAACTAGTTTCGACTATAAAGACATCGTAAACTGTTAAATATTTTTAATACAAAAGACAAAGAAAAATATTATTTTTTCTCTTGTAATAAAAATATTTAACACTCGATAATGTCTTTATAAACGAAACATAGTGTGTTTTATAAAAGTCATAATATATGTATGAATCTATTATACCTGAATATTTTGCATCGCATATTCTATATATGGAAGTGATTCATTTTAAGTTTTTTTGTACTTACCTACATGTCAAAATTTTAATTTTGTCTTTGGAAATATTTATCCTGGTTTAATTATTTTTATGTAAATGTTAGTAATCAGCGGGTAAAACAAGCAACCGCAATATCTGTGTTTATTCTATCATTGACTGACTTCAAGTCTTTGGTTTATCTTTCATTTCCATGGATAGTTTACTCCCAAATATGAAACTATACTAAAAACTAACCTTGACTAAAAACCAAATCTATTTGAAATCATCAGATCTGATCACTTTGTTAACTGTTTTGTTGTAACAATTACAACAAAACAGTAACCAAACTAACAGAATCTGGTGATTTCAAATAGATTTGGTTTTTAATATACCTACATATTACATATATACTTTAATATTATAGTTATGATAGTCAGCAATCTTACTCAACTCGGCAAGAATCCGAGCACAGCTTATTTCAGTGCTATTTATAGGTAGGTATTACTTTAAATTTTTGTTTAATGATTATGAAAAACATAATTTTAGAGAATTAGATCAAAAATTAGAAGAAAAATATAAAGCATACGAAATGACGACGCCAAAGAAAGAAGAAATCAAACAGATTTTCACAAAAAGAAAATCTCCGTCGAAACGAGAACGTGTTATAACATTTTATGATGCCTTGTTAGAAAATATTGTCGACGAGTTGGATGGTAAGATTTTCTCTATTTCGTTCTTTTTTTCAAATAAATTATAATAATCATAATCATAATAAATTATATCATTCAACGAATAAAAACGTTGATTATTTAAAAAATCCTTTAAAACTCGTTTGCATCTGTAGAGACTGAGTAGATAATATTATAATATATCATTAATTATGTAGGTATGTAAACATTGTTGTTTTGACGCGTATAATAATCATGCACATCACTGTTGTGAATAAAAGCAGCGATATTATGTTTAAAATACAGTAAAACCCGCTTAATACGTTCCCGCTTAGTACGAATACCTTCTTTTACGTCGTTGATCCCAATAATTTAACTTAATTTTTATAAACTTTTATTCAATTTGCTCTCCTTCCTGTCTGTACGGGACAAATCTGGCAATGGAATTTTCGACCACTTCACGATATCCAATCATGCTGAAATTTTGCACACACCTTTGGTTCTGAAGACAATACAATATAGTATATTTAAAATTATGGTAGATTCAATATGCCGGGCACCACAAAATGGAGGCTTACCTTATTCTTTACAACCCCCTCAACATGGGTATCAAATAAAAGGGTATGACAAGTAGAATACAATAAGCTGTGTGTCGTCATTCTAAATTCAATATGGTGGCTGACACAAAATGGCGAATTGCCTATTTCTTTACAACCCCCATGATATGGGTATCAAATGAAAGGGTATGACGAGTAGAATATAATACGCAGTGTAACATCATTATAAATCCAAAATGGCGGCCGAAAATTTTGAAAGACTAAAAAGAACAAATAAAATATTAGTAAAAAACTTTTTAAAGATAATTTTAAGCTTTTATTGCAATGGACTAAAAAGGAAAAAATAATTTTTAATAATTTAGGTTCATAATTATAAAAGCGTGGGTCATATAGTTTGCAACCCACGCTTTTATAATATTATTATGAACCTAAATTATTAAAAATTATTTTTTCATTTTTAGTCCATTTCAATAAAAGAATTGGCTTTAAAATGATTTTTTTACTGATATTTTCTTCATAATATGACATTATCATCTTAATATGCTCCTCATCAGTTCATCCCGCTTAATAAGCGTCATACGACGAAAGATTTTCGTCTTTCATAGAAATGTTTAATCCTTTTGTTGCTAATGGGTCGCATTATGAGTTCTTGTAGATCGCAATAAACAGTATAGTCTAGATGCGGTAAAGATTTTTCCGAATGGCGACTTTTGGCGGCAAAACTCAGACAGAAGAAAAAATGGCAAGTCTATAAAATTTTCGTTAAATTATTATACTTATACATATTTTCATGTAAAATAAATATACACATATTAATTACCTTACAGTGCACTGTAACTTATGTAATAAATAATTGTTCATTCCCGCATAAGACGTTTTCCCGCTGTTTTTTCACGACACCTTGATTATCGAATTAAGAGGGCTTTACAATATTTTGCTATTTCAAAGATATAACTACAAGTAAACGTAATAATATATGTTATATTTGATGAAATAGGGACGATAATCCTGTCATCCCTATAATTAATATTTATACATATTATTTGCCTATAGATTATCCAGACTATGAAACTCTCTTTCTCTACGAGAAATATATTAGTTCTAATATTGCACCTGATAATAAGTTAATAACCCATGTAATATTATGTATTTTCTAAGAAGAATAATGATTGGAATCCAGTTTGAAACTTTTGTTGATTCCAAAAAGTTGAATTATGCTCCTAGAACTAAGAATGCGCACGATACATCGATGTTTGAAAAACATTGATTTTTCAAACATCGATTTTCTGCTTTCGATTTTCGATGTTTGCATCGATGTTATTTTTTTTTATACATGTCGCGTTAGTCAAAATCGATATTTTTTGTAGATTGTTTGAAAAGTTTGTATTATTTTTTTAATTAACGATTTTGTAAATTAAAAAAAATCTCATTTCGGGTACTTGAAATCAAATTGCTAATTACTATTTAGTCTCTTTCCGGCCTGGGATTTTCCTAAAATTATGACTTGATTAAATTAATTTTCAATATAAATTATAATTATTATAAAATAATATAGGTATTAAAACACGTATTTTCTACTCGTTATTGAAAAATATCTATGTTTTTGTTTGGATATTTTTACAACATCGATTTTATTAATTCGATGTAGGTATCGTTTGATGTTTTGAAAATTTTGAGCATCCCTACCTTGAACTCTTTCTATTAGATTTTTATGCTAAGGCTGACTTTTTAACCGTTATCAAAAATTATACATCCGTTCTTAGTTTTATTCTTTAATTGGGTTTATTGGGAGTATAAAAAAATATTTTCTAAAAACGCATCAAGGACCTACAAAACATTTTAATTACAGCGACCATATGCTATATCAAAAAAATGCTCAATATAATATTATCATTTCAATATAAAAGTAATGTGTGATTATATAGTTTAATTTATTGTATTATCATTGTCAAGAACATAAAAAACATTTTTTTCCCAACAAGGTCGTTGAGACCTCAACAGAGACAAAGAATTTTCGAGGCCAAGGTCCCAGCAGGTTCGACAAATTCACTGAAATGGCATAGGTAATGGCAAAAGACTGCAATTTAGAGTAATTTTCAACGTCACAACTTACAGTCTTCTAAAAGTTTCCTTCTCTCTGGGCTCGAGTTACTTCTCGGTGGCCCTGTTTCGGAATTAAAAAACTATGGTCGAAACAATTATTATTAAATTATTAAAAGTATTTGATTTGCTTTTAGGAGTTGTAGATTCTGGTCAAAACGATGTTGTTGATGGGTTGTTGATTCAATTAGAAAACGATTTAAAACAGAAAGGTCAATATGGTCAATTTGAACACTTGCCAAATAAACAACGAAGGGCCGAAATGTTGATTGAGCTGCATGAAATGATTAGAAATAGGCGTGAAAAGGTTTGATAGCAGTATTTAAAAATTAATAAAAGTGTCAATAAATTGTGTTACAAAAACTTATTAGCTTCGCTCCCAAATCCAAATGTACTCTTCTGTAACTGTCGTCTGTCAAAGACTGCAAAGCCCGTTGTGTCGACAACGGTAATGTTCCCACTTCTGGCTTGGTTTTTGGCAAAGTTCGAAAATTTTTGTGCTTTCGAGGTAACCCGCAACTCCTAGATTCGCGCTGGTTGAGTTATCAATTACTTCACAGTGCTTTTATGTAAAAATTCATGAACAAAAATGAAAAACCCAGGTTTACCTGAGTGAGTGTTAAGTAAAGTTCGAACTAAAGGATCTTTTAAATCAAAAATAATAACAAAAATCCCTATCAAAATATTTTTTTTCCCTATTTATTTGTAAACTTTTGTTAAATTATTTTCATAGGCTGCCAAAAGGGAAAGCATATTGGACAAAGTAGAAAGCGTATATTTTCCAGAAAGTTTTTGGGAAACATCTGTAACGGAAGAGGATAAGCTTTCACTCCCAGCAACTGTGTGGGAAAAATCAATTAACTCGCCCCCTACGTCAGAAGAAATGGAACTGTTGACTGCTATGTATTCGTCGGAAATTGTGGAAAAATTCATTGAATTGTTGTCGAATCAAAAAGAAATTATTGCCGTGCGCACGCAGAAAAGACACGAGAAGATAGTTGCTCAGATGAAAAAAGAATTGAGAAAAGACGGCGCTGAAGTCAAACATAAATACGAGGTTACTTTATTAATCTTATAAATTGTGGGTATTATATTATGTTATAAAATTAAAGTAAATATGAGAGCTGTCCCTCGTCTTTCCCACAAATCTGCCATTGCCGTTTATCGACGGTGTTTATCAAGTTTTATCGAAATACGTCCAGTTATTATCGAGTAATTCGAATATAAACAGTCAGCTGCCAGACGTATTGAGAAAAATTCTAGAAACATGTTTTTATAATAATTATTATTTCAACAATGATTTCAATCCACAAAGCATTCACGTACCCCGTAGGTAGTGAATAGTATTTCTTAACATTATCAATCAGCAGATTATGCCGTCATGATTGTTAATCGTCAAACGATTGTTATAGGATAAACAAGGAAAAAATCAGAAACCACTGTCGGGACTTGAATCCGAAATTCCCAGTTTCTGGCTGGTTGAGATGTGATTTGTGTTGAAATTGTTACATATAGAGAAGGAACAGATTCCACTTTCGGGCACTGTGTGAGTAATTGGTAACTCAACCAGCCGGAAACTGGGAATTTTGGGTTCAAGTCCCGACAGTGGCTTCTGATTTTTTCCTTGTATATCATATAACAATCTTTTGACGTTTAACAATCATGATGGCAATATCTGCTGATTGATAATGTTAAGAAATACTATTCACTACCTACGGGTTACGTGAATGCTTTGTGGATTGAGATCATTGTTGAAATAATAATTATTATATTGTTGTCCACAATTAACTCATATATTGTTAATAATATAACATGTTTTTCTGCTCAAGTGTTATACAAAGTACCAAAAAAGAAAAGAAAAACCGCAAGTAAACAAAATTATAGATATTATAGAAACAGATCCCGTTATTTTATCATAGAGATATCATAGATAGAGGAAGGAAGCCACCCAAAAAAGTGTCGGTGTAAAAGATAGAGGTGGAGAATAGAAGTGTACTTCTATTTTTTTCTATCACAAACCATGGTTACAAATGCAAATTAACACTACTTGATATCAAGGTTAGTAGAGTATAGGTTGCCTCATTCCGATAGATAGTAGTGGGGGGATGACGTCACTCAGAATATACCATGCTTGCTCACTTCAATAGAAAAGATCAGACGATGGACGCTGCTAATTTTTGGAAATAAAAGTCATAGTAACCATGGTAGTGTGATATGTTTTTTCAATACCTAATAGAAACATGATTCTTCTGTTAGTGAAAAAAATATGATAAGTTGTCAATTTTGCGATAGCTGTTAAGTGTTATGGTGTTTTGTGGTTATTTTTAATATTTTGTGAATATAAAAGATAAAATAATTAATTTATCAATTTGTTAGTTAATTCTATTCGTTTCTTAAATTTAAAAAAATAGGTAATTAACAAGATCTGCCATTTCTTGAGCATTATTTAATTTTTTGTTTGTTTATATTATAGATATTAAAACCTAAATTTTGCAATAAAAATAAAAATTATCCTATTTTTTAACATCTATTCTTCTATTTATTGTTTCCTGCCAATTTTAAGAAAAAATCTGCACGAAGCACCTAATATAAATAAGCATAATCTTCTACAATTTTTGTACTTGATTTAAACTAAATTCTAGCTGACGTCATTCCCGCGCTTACGCTGATTGGTCAGATGGAATGAGGCAACCTGTACTCTAATAACCTTGACTTGATATAAATTTTTAAATTCGCAAATGTGTCAGAAGACAAGGAGAAGAGAAACTATCCCTCTTCTATCTCTCTTTTCCAACTTGACACTGTCACCTACAGTTGTGTCTATGACTCCCCTACTCTATCTATGATATGTCTATGTATTTTATACCGTTAATTTCAGTTAAGACCATGGTGGAAATATTACATAGTGTACTTATTCGGCAGGCTTCTCTCTCTAAAAATCATCTCAAAGTGCAAATAATACCCAGGGCTTACAAAAAATCGTTTCATGAGTGGTTTCACATAAAACCCGTCCTTGTCGCACTCACTGTATTCGGACTCTATCTCTTCCCAATTTCAAATTGAAAATTAAATATTCGGACTCTATCTCTTCCCAATTTCAAATTGAAAATTAAATATTTTAAACACCTAATTTGAATTTTTTTCATGTAATTAGGTATTTAAGTTTAAAAAAAATTATTAATTTTTTAATTTTTTCTGATAATTAAACATAAATAATATTGTAAATCGAAAAGAAAAAAGTTTTTAAAGCTATAGATAAATTACTAAAAATTAATTAAAATGTATAAAAATTTAAAAAATATCACGTGACTTCAAAACGTGCCAGGAATTTATATTAGAAATCGTGTCCATCGTGATTATAATAAAATTAAGCAAAATCGCAGGATAGTGGACAAAATAATTTGATTTATTAAATTAAATGTACGACGTTTCGTCTATAGATTTAGACTTTTTCAAGTACAATCATAGACGAAACGTCGTACATTTAATTTAATAAATCAAATTATTTTGTCCACTATCCTGCGATTTTGCTTAATTTTATCGTGCCAGGAATGTTTGTGACGTCGTTATGTTAAAATGTGTCTGCATTTGTTAGTATTTGTGTATATGTATTACACATACTATCAAAAATAATAAATTTTTAACTTGGTAACCATGGATACAAAGACCATAGATAACATAATGACGTCACACGCGTTCGGATTCTTTCGGCGCGTTATCGGAACTGAGTTTAAAAATTAATTTTTATTTAAATATAACTTTTTAATTAGTAAGCAAAAAAATTAAATAAAAACAGTTTTGCTATAAAACTTGTATGGGTCCTTCCATTTAAGTAAAAAAAAAAATTCATTTAAAAACCCAATTATTAGTGTATTTGCCATATGGCACATACACTATTGGCGTCGGTCGGCTGGCGGGACCTAGGGGTCGGACCAAAATTTCTCAACGTTTCATAGCCTCCTGAACAATTTGGCACCATTTTTAGAAATGTTTATATATATATATATACACACACACACTTATATATATGTGTGTGTGTGTGTGTGTTCGCAGCATAACTCTCGAAAGACTTGATTTGAACGAAATTTGGTACACACGTTGGAATCTATCACCGCACGGAACCTATTTAAAATGGGCCCAATCGGACTATTTTAAGGGTGGTTTTTAGGGGTTGAAAAAAGTTTTTGGGCCCGAAAATACCGAAAAAAATTTCAGAATTGTTTCAAAATTGAAATTTACCCTTTTAGTAAAGATCAAAATGTGCTGCTAAAATTTTAATAAAATCGGCCCGACAGGACCGGACTTACAAATTTTATGAAAACACTAGTTTGCGGATAGTGATTTACTTACTGAAGGGTGTATTTAATTTGGTACAGAGGTTGCATTGATAATAATATTGAAATTAAGGAAAAAAATATAATTTTAAGGGATGTATTAAGGGGTTAAGTTTTTTATTTTGTCCAAAAACAAACTTATGTTCACATAATAACAGCACTATGCCTGTATTAGCAAATACACTATATTGTCGGCAGGGTTTTGGCACTGCGACCCGAGTTTTTATTTATTATAATATATATTTTATTTTTCCCTTTATAACAAACTATGGGTTATATTTAAGAAATTAAATTGACACAAGTCTTGTCACAAATAGTGAATTATATTGAGTCTTGTAATCTTTAAAAAATTTCGTCTCCACGGTGACCTAAACGTATGTTATTTATTTGTTTAAATATAAAAATCCTCACGCATTCTGGAGATTCTTATAAGTTGGCACACCTGAGTATTTTACAGAAATGTGCAAGAGAGAAACGATTTTTACAGAGAGAAATCTGCCGGATAAGCACACCATGTAATATTTCCACCATGGTTAAGACGCAACACAGGCGGATTTTGTTTATTTGGTAACTATGGAAATCATTAATGCATTACAGAAAATCGTTCCACGAGCGTACAAGACAAGTAAAATTTTAAATAAAAAAATAGGAATTTCAACAATTATATTATATTTTTGAACTTACGCTTTGACAAGTTTTCGTTTGAGATGACCTTGACATTATTTTTGCATTTCCTTCAATTCCCCAAAACTGACCCCCAAAATCAAAATTCAGCTCTTCATACTTGGGTCACCACTTCCTACAAATATCCCAAATTTCAACTTTCTATATTAAACGGTCTCTAAGAAAAATGTCTGTGACTGACAGACATCGAGGTGATTCCATAAGTGTTTTGTTTTGTCGATTTGGGTGCGGAACACTAAAAACAAAGTTTTTTTTCCGTAGGAAGCGAAACGATATTTAGAAGAGTTAACAGAAGCAAATAATAAAATAATGGAGGCCAAAAATAAAGTTGCCGAAGATAAGAGAAAGGCAAAGCGAAAGAAATTAGAAACTGCCTTGAAGATGGTCGATAGCGAAATAAGGACGACTCAAAAGAACGTCGAGGTAAACTCAATTGTTCAGTGACTTGCAAAGTTTTGTAGAATCGGAAAAAATTGGAACAGAAACATATTTGACTAGTACATTTTGAAGTAAATTTTCTGCACTTTAATTTTGAATAGGATCATTTTTTCGATAGGACAAGCTGTTTTTATGTTATAAGCAAAAAACCGAAAAAGGTGTAAAACAATCGTGGTTTTTAGCCCACCAAAACTCCCCCGCCCTGTTTTAGAGGTCGCAAACTTGGATTTGACATCTCCTAAACATGCTTGAGGACACAAAAAAAATAAAATCGTTTGCTGCACAAAACGCAAGGTGGACCTACCTTTTTAAGCTCTCGTGACTGGACTAACAGACAAATTTGTCTGTGTGAATTATGATTGGGGGCAGACAAATAGGGAGGCACAATTATTATTATTATTTTTATTCTGCCAAATCATGAGATACTTCCGGTCATTTTTTGGATTGTCTTCTTATGTCGTCGACTACATAAACAAAATTGACATTAAACTCTCGGCCCCAACGTGTACTTCCATATAATCATGGAGTGCCACAGTTTATCCTGCTGCAACCCTGTGCCAGCCCTATTTTTTCGATTTCCGGCAGAATAAATATAATAATAACTGTGGCTTCCTATTTAACTAACTCACACAGACAAATTTGTTTGTGTAATTGAACATACGAAATCCGACGGTCGGCTCTCGGACTATATGTATCAAGTTTTGTTATGCCTCCCTTGTTCAATTTGTAAGTGACGAGTCTTCGAGATAACTAAACACTTTATTCGAACATACACGAAATACATACAATACATATCTATTGTAATAAAGGGTTGCCCTCCCAGTAAACAAAATATGGCACCGTCAACGAATAACATTGTGTAACACTGAAACTGTATACCAATTATTAAAACTATAATATTGTCTTATATTCAATAGCGAAAAGCCAAGCGAGGTACCCTTTTGGCGTCTCAAATAAACGAATTAACCGAAAATACTGCAGCCATGGTGGATATGCATAATAACTCGATTGTAAAACAAGAAAAAATGAACGCTAAACAGAGAAGAAATATTGAGATCCTTCGTCGACAGATAGACGAAAAAGAAGCACAAATCTATGGACTGGAATTATCTTTGAGATCCCCCCAACGGGATTCCTATATTGCTGAACGGTCACAATTTGATGTAGAGAAGAGATATATTAGTCCAAGAGGATATGAAGAATTATAAATAAATTATTATTTATTTTTATATTCTTACAAAGAAAAACAAATCGTAGAAATATTTTAAAATTAAAAATTTAATGTTATTCTGAATAAATTTTTTTATTTTGTGATTGCGTATTTATAGTTTTTGCAGGTATCTATAATAATTTAGGAAGTTTCCATTTGACGAAAATAAAATTTCAAGTTTGTAGGCTTTATAGTTCCGGAGATTTCATTGTGTGTGTTTTAAAGACCACCAACAGCTAAGGTTATTTGGGCCTAGCACCAATTCATGTTTTCAATTCATTATTTTTTTTTTAATAATAAATTGAAAATCCAATTGACACTTTTATCAGCTCTCGGACTAGAACCCGGGAACTGGGGACTTGTAATAGAGGAACCATAGCAACGCCATGTAAACAACAGCATTGCTAACGTTCGGCCATTCTCAACCGGAGATTTCATGATGAATGAATGAGTGAGTGAGTGAATGAGTCAGTGGTATTTCGAACAGTAAAAAATTTAATAATATGTCAATATTTACCGCCATTAACTGGTTTCTTTTCAGTGTTTCCATAATTATTTAGAGTTTAATAAAGAAAAAGATTTATCGGAAATTTGTATGGGCCGCGTGACGTCACCCATCGAGGTTCGACGCCACCACTCACCCGCACTAAGTTCAGGCATTTTAGGTAAAATAACTACGAAACCTTGAATATATTTATGTAAAACTAATTTTTTTTGGTGACCATTTTATAGTTTTATAGCTAAGTACCATCTCGCAAATACCAGCTTTAAAATAAAAATTCATTGAAGTCGGCTGATCCGTTTTGGAGCTACGATGCCATAGACAGGCCAGCGTTTCAAACTTATAACACATCTCTTTTTGCATCAGGGGCTAAAAATACAGTCAAAACTGTCTTAAACTAAGAACGTTGAAAAATACGTGATTTTATCAAGGCTACAGTATGTGTGTGTGTGTGTTTTAAAGCCCACCAACAGCTAAGGTTATTTGGGCCTAGCACCAATTCATATTTTCAATTCATTATTTTTTTTTAATAATAATTTGAAAATCCAATTGACACTTTTACCAGCTCTCGGGCTAGAACCCGAGAACTGGGGACTTGTATTAGAGGAACCATAGCAACGCCATGTAAACAACAGCATTGCTACACGCTCAAGCCCTTAATTGGTGAAGATTACTGAAGAAGAGGGTTGAAAAATTAAAAATAGTCTTTTCCGAAACCGCGTGAGTTAAAAACACGAAACTTGACAGTAACCTCTATCACTGAATTTTTGACCTCTCTCTTGATGCGTATTAAATTATTAAAGTAAAGAAATGTTTTGAAGTAGTGGTCTGAACTTTTACATTAAACTTGATGACAGAGTTTCAAATTCTACGCGGGCGAAGCCACGGGCAAAAGCTTAATAAATCATAAATTCGGGCAAACGAGCGAAGCGCGTCAGTAATGTATTACTAAATCATAAATTCATAGCATCCGGGCGAAGCCGGATCAGGCGGCAGGTATATAATTTTTAAAATTTAAAAATACTGCTTACACAGCTTATGCTATCTATTGGCGCTCAGCACAAACACTGTTTGAGTTGCAGCCCTGCAGGCCTAGTAGCAGCATCTATGATTTGAACGGGGAACTATAATGTAGATCTCTGTTTAGTTTGTATTGTTACTTTATTCTATTGGCAGCAACTGCCATCTGGACGAATTTTGAGTTACTAGGTATGAAACTGCCAAATAAAAGCGGTTTTTCTTATATCGGGTGTTACAGTAGAGCGTTTTACCCCCTCAGAGGTTGAATTTAAAAAAATACCCGAATACCGGTTTGTTTATTTTTAAAGAAGATTTAGTATGTTGAATTTCAAGCTTATAGCATCAGCGATTTGGCCTGGGCGTTGATTAGTCAAAAAATCCTACATCCCCGTTTTATCCCCTTAGAGATTGAATTAAAAAAAATTCTCGATTACGAGTTTGCTTATTTTTAAAGAAGAGTTGACAGGCAAATGGGCCCACCGGGATTTTGGGAATTTTTCCGGTAGGCCGCGGCCCGCGGAGGCCGATCGCCTATATTACTTTATTTTTTTTGTTTACTAGACTTAAGTACTAGACATTAATTATTGATTTTGTATTTTAATTGTTTTGATAAATAAATAAATAAACAAATAGTGTTATTGCAGTAAAGTTTTTGTTTCAATTATCAGGGGAGTCTTTTTTAAATGCAGTTCCGTTTCGCAGTAATGCTTTTTCAAAAAAAAAAGATCCAAAAACGCAGTTTCGAAGCAAATCTCTCAAAGTTAAGTGACGTACACAATATTCAGATTATTAAGTATTCTGAGTAGGTTCACAATATTCAAATTATTCAATACGCCACTTAACTTTGAGAGACTTGCTTTGAATTTGCGGTTTTTGATCTTATTTTTTGAAAAATTGTTTTCCGGACCCCCTCTTTGCCTGGAGGGTGTTCCACACTACCCAAAACCCCCGGTCAGATGTCTTAAAATAACGCTAAGATATCTTAAACTTCGTCAGGTCAGGGGGGCGTGAGCTTTTCATATTATCAAAAAGGAGGCGCCACAACAAAAAGATTGGGAATCACTAATGTATATAAATTAAAAATATAGTATTCAAGTTGACGGGAACGGTATCTTACTTTCCCGGGCTGGAATAGTTGAGCCCATTCGCTCCTGAGAGTTAGTATGTTGAATTCAAGACCTCTTACCTTAACGATTTGAGTGATATGAACATTTTTTCAAAAAACTCTGCACCCCTTTTACGAAAAATCCCTTCTTACTGGGTATTTTTGTCATAAAAAGAAGTTTATCTTCAAGGGTTTGATCTGGGCGTTGATGAATCAGTCAGGACAAGTATTTATATATTATAATAGAAATTTATAAACCATCAAGCTATGCGGTAATTTATGAGCGAAACAGTAAAAAAGAACTTAAATAGAATAAAATGTGTCGTTTGAAAAATTGCTTTAAATCCTCGGAATAATAACATATCTTCTCAACTTCTCTTATATCTGCACTTTCTGTGCCATTGTACGTGATTGAAGGAGGCTCAATACTAGACGAATTGTTTTTTCTGAGGCTCAGCATAAAGCTCGATTTATATTATCTGGTCAGACACGGCGCGGGAACGTAGCGTTTCCGGCAAGACAAACATTTTTACATGCTTTTCAAATACGAGTATTGATACGTGTCTGAACGGACGGGATCCGCTAAGTATAAATATTCGTATTTGATACAGTGGCGTATCTACCACAGGTGTTCCAGGTGGCAATCACCGGGGCCCCCTAACCTCGAGGGGCCCCCAATTTTTGGGTCAACTACTGATTGATTAATCCTTACACTCGATTTTTTTCTCAGTCCAATTATATATGATCTAAGCGCAGATTGCATTTACTTTCTAGATTCAAATACTATTGTTTCAATCAATTGCTTTTTTATATGAAATTCGCCATGTTTGATTTAGAGTGATGTCATGAATAATTGGAAATTTTTTTTAGTTGAAAAAAGTGGAGAGAGGGGGGGCCCCAAAAAAAATTTTACACCTGGGCCCCGCGAAGTGAAGTTACGCCACTCATTTGATATGCATGTAAAAATGTTTGTTTTGCCGGAAACGCTACGTTCCCGCGCCGTGTCTGACCGGATAATATAAATCGACCTTAAAGCGGGAAGAATGTTCAGACACAAAAGTAGGTGCTAGAAAGTCAGCAATGCTCGTCACGTTTGCCTTTTTAGGCGCGACCAAAACATAGCTGGAAGTAGAGGTGCAATCGTGAGTAGTATTCACGATCACTCGCGCTCACGAAAATCACGCACTACTACATTTTTTTAATCACTCTCACGCACGCTCACATCTAGATTTCAACACTCACGCACGTTCATGTATACGATAAAAATTATATTTCGAAACTCCCGCCCACTCACGCACGTTCACTCGCACTCACGCAATTTTACAGTAACTTTAAAATTTATATAGTCACATCGCAAATGTGACTGATCTTGTTAACATTAGTTCAGAGTTAAGACTTTAATAGTTTACACTTCACTTTCACTCTCCGCATTTCGCCTGAAAATACAAGAATATTTTTTAAGTGATTAACTTTTTACCCACGCCAACTCACGCTCACGAAAATTCTTTTCCACTCACGCACGTTCATGTATGCGTATATTTTTTTAATTACACTCACGATTTTTCTCGATTCTTACACGTTCACGGCGTGTCACGATGTGACACTGCGGGAAATTTCACGAGAGTCACACTTTTTTGTATTACGCGTACAGTCCAAACAAAACAACCGATTTTAAAAAATTTATTTGTGTTCGAATCCTCTTGTGGTCTGTTTGATCCTAACGTTGGTCGATTTTGATCTCAGAGGGGAGCAAATTAAAAAAAATAGGTAAAAAAACTTTTAAATTAAACGGTTTTATTTTAAATCATCAGCTGTACCAAAAACTAGAAAATAATTAGGACACAAACCAAGATGCCCTTTGTGTCGCTGTGTCAGCGGAATAAATAATAAATACGTGGGCCCCCCAGGGGGGACATTGGAATGTGGTTGCCATCACAAATTGCATTCCAATGTTCTTTGGGAATTAGCGCTCCCAGGGACCCGAGCTCGTACCAGTCGGTTTGTGTATGCCGGCTGGCGGATTCTACTACACAAAAGGATTATTTGTTGTGTTGAAGACGCTAATGATCTGAGTTGTCGACGCGTCTATAATCTACAATTAATTAATTAATTAAAAGCGTGGGGCGCATTTGAAATATTTCTGTTGGTGGGCTTGGAAACACATTTTTCTAGACAAGCCGTTCTTATTTAATAATTATACAGTCGTTATACAGATTTTTATGCGTCCCACGCTTTCATTACTTACTCCGCTGACGCATCGACACAAAGTGCCCCTTGGTTTGTGCCCTAATTATTTTCTAGTTTTTGGTACAGCTGATGATTTAAAATAAAACCGTTTAACTTAAAAGTTTTTTTACCTATTTTCATTTTCTAGTTTTTAGTTTGATTTTTGGCCCGTATCATTATGCAAACTCCTCATCCTTTCAACTGTCTATCACCTGTTCATCAACTGTCCATCATCAGACCCTCGTTACCAAGTTGAAATTATCATAATACTGTATTGTCACGGGAACTCAACGTGTGTGCAAAGTTTCATAAGAATCGGTTAAACAGAAGTAGTTGAAAAAGCTGTCGCAAGATTTGAAACAAAGTTAGTGACAAACAAACAATCAAATATACGGGGTCAAGTTAAATAAAACCGTTTAAAAAAACGGTGTGTTTTTTTGTTTACAGTGCGCTCAATTTTTGTCAGATCGATTCGAAACATGTCTTAAACGAAAGAGAAGAATTTTGCCTGGGGCCTCAGCAAAGCGGGGGCCTCAGAATCGTTGGGTGCCTCAACCTCAAAAACTAAAATTAAATTTTTATTGTCTGTTTGTAGACAAATTTTAATATCTTCTAAAATCTTATTTTGATGTGTTTATGTTTTTGTTGATTCCAAAAATAAAAAAATGTTATGATTTTTTACATTCTTCGATTTAGTGAACCATCCCATTCTTAGTAGGGTCAATGCCTCTAGATCAGGGTGCGCACAAAATCAAAAACCGCCACTGGCTAATAAATTGTCTTCTAATAACTTTATTTGCTTTCAGGTTTACATTCAACGAATGAAAAGTTGGGAGATTTTAGTTTAACGCGTGCCATTCTCGACCATCAGGAAGCTGAGCACCTCGCCGTGCGTTTGATCTGAGTTCGTACATCATATTGTAAAATTGTGCCTGTTTACACAACGTCTCTTAAACTTCACAGTCTATAAAGTGTTTACACACTTTAACTGCTAACATGTTACGTAGGCACCAACTCGGCAAAGATTACTTTTCAACCTGTTCTGCATACGTCATTTTGTATACAAAAATACACAGCGATAGAGTAAATATTACCAGTTCTAAAAGTTTGTGACATTCGAAATTTCAGTGATTGTCTAGGATAAGGTGACCAACTGTACTCTTTTAGCAAGTTTGATACTTCTTTGTCGTGAACGAAAGACTGAGTAAATGGATAACAATTATTATAAAGGCTATTCGTAAAGGAATTTTGTAAAAAATATATTATAAGTATGGCTACTATTAGTAGAGTGCGTTTATATGGTATACCAATGCATATTCATACTTAATCAGCACTCTCTCATCCCTTGTAATTTTCTTTACAAAATTACTTTACGAATGGTCTTTATAATTGATATATAAATATCGTATTTTTGAAAAAAAAATTTCTGTCTGTCTGTCTGTCTGTTGTCGATTTGTATGTTTGGTTGCATATTAACTAAAGAACTACTGCATTAATTTCGATAAAATTGTAATTAATCGTTATCTTAAAGTTCAACTTAAAATAAAGGTAGGTACAAATCATTATTTTAGGCCCTCGGGAAGCAGCATGATCCCGTTATGTAAATTCGAGGGGGAGGAAGCCGCGGTACTTAAATAAGTAAAACTATGAATCGGAGACAAAAAATGCTTATACAAAAGTTGTAGAGAATTTTGACCTCTACAAGACTGATAATAACAATTTTTTACGAAAATGGAACGAAACCGAGAATTTCACAAAAAACCGTCTATCGTGAACTTAAACCTCAAATATCTTGCAACGCCGGCACGATATTGATGGGGACTTTTTAGCTTTTACACGTTTTTAAAACACCATAACGAAGGAGTATACAAAAATTTAGATAACTGGGAATTATTCTGCAGATGGGTCGTTTTTATGTCTATTAAGATTACTGGGCTATTGGTAATGATTACTATTGATTACTTATTATTACTGGAGCAATGAAAAGTCGCAACTATCCGCGTAAGGACACTTACAGCAGTTTTAACGGTTAAACTAAACATATAAGTCTAGTCAACGAATGATCCTAGCCGGAAAATCAGAAAACGCAAAAACCGACTTCGGAACTTTGTTTGGACTGATTAGTAAAAAAACATATTAAAAGTTCTTGACTCTCGGGTGAGCACAAGATGGGTGAGGGCACCTCAAAGGTCCCTTTTTTTGTTTTTTCGCGTATATCTGGAGAACAGTTAGTCCTACAAAAAAATTCCATGCATGAAAATTGTAGCTGAGAAAATTTCCTATATTTTCTGTATTTGGGTTTTTTTCTATCTCGAACCGTTAACGAGTTACACGCTTCTGAAAACTTTGGATCAGGTTAAGATAAAATGGTAACATTATATTTCATTTTGATGGAAATTTAATTCTCTACAACTTTTTTTTGTAAAATGAAATGCTGAGGCGCTAGAGAAAAAGTTCGGCAAAAAATGTGGTACGAAAATTTTTTTTTCGAAAAATGGCGGTTTTCAGAAGCATACGTAACTCGTTAACGGTTGAAGAGAGAAAAAAATCTCTAATATAGAAAATGTAGGAAATTTTGTCAGTTACAATTTTTATGCATGGAATTTTTTCGTAAGACCAACTATTTTCGAGATATACCCGAAAAACCAAAAAGTGATCTTTGAGGTGCCCCCCACCTCTATTGTGCCCACCCAAGGGTCAAGGACTTCAAAGTCCCGAAGTCGGTTTTTGCGCTTTTGACTTTCCGGCTAGACCCCTCTTTAGAGCACTCATTGACTGAGCTAATAGGGGATGCCAGTTGTTCTGAAATGTGTGCGTTATTGGAAGAAAATTCAGAATTATCAAAAAAAATCATACAACACAAAAATATGATTTCAAGAATTAAAAGTTATAGATATAATTTTAAAATATTAGAATTACTATTAATTTTTATATTATTTTAAAAATTTATAGTCGAATGGAGAAAACTCAGTTTTTTTCACAACCTTAATCACCTATCCAATGAAATTTCATTCGTTCTCCTTTTGTACAACAAATACTTAGTTGGTCACCTTATTTATGACTAGGTTCCGTAAAAATATATTTTATAATGTAAACTTTGTCAGAGTTCTTACTTCCTACTTCTACGGTGTTAGGGAAATATTGGATTCAGTTCGAATTTTTTTCCGGGATTATAATAGATCTTCACGTTTTGGTACCAAGAATCGTTTGAGACCATTTTCCAATTGATGTGTGTGTGTGTGTGTGTGTATGTGTGTGTGTATGTGTGTGTGTGTATGTATGTGTGTGTATGTATGTGTGTGTATGTGTGTAGAGGGGTGTGCGCGCGTGTGTGTATGTGTACTGTGTATGTACCTATGTGGTATAATCAATATATTAAAAACGGTTAAACGCGGTTTGTTTTGTTGTATTTGTCAGTAATTAACTTAGATCTGATCAGATTTTGAAAAAAATAATGGTTCAGTTCATCCTAAGATATTTTCAAAAATGTTCTCAGTGTCACGTATTAACATAGGTAAAAATATATATAAAAAAAATGCATTTTAAATGTTAAATAATATGAATAAATTCTTAATCGGTTTGTTTTTCTAAAATGTACAAATTTCGACAAAAAATGTTTTCTAAAAAAATGCGTGGAAATAATTTTTTATATCTATGATTTTAGTTGGCCTTTAGATCAACCAACAAATAAGACGGCTATATGCTTTTTGACGTGACAACGTCTCACTACGATTTCTCAGTCGTCTATCCGTTGGTTGGACTGTCGGATCGTTCTATCCTCCTGTGATACTTTAAGTCTATAGGTAAGTTTTCAATTTGTTAATTATTTTATTACCTGTAATATTAGTATATAAATACCCGTTATGTATTATTTCATTCATGTTGTGTTCTGTCATGGAACAGTTCATGACAACAGATAATATTCTTTATCTAAGGTTGCCAATGCTAATTTATATTCATACTCTATGGTTGCGCGCTCGTTTTAATTCCGGTGCGACGTAATTCATTATCATTGCCAAGTGCCTCTTGTGATCGGCTTGATGTCGATTCTTGCTAGTTTGCTTGAACCGCAGCTCGCAGCCAGTATCGCCGAGACGGAATCACATATCTCGGGACGAGCTGGGGTTTTATGGATAATTATCGCCCATCGGAGTCCCCCAGAGCTTTAATTATCTTCAATTAATCAAAAACAGCTAAGTAGATATTTGTAAATAATTTAGAACTAATATAAGTGATGAATGAATGTTGCGTGAAAATTATAAGCATGAGTTTATAACATGGCCGTCTGCCATTTTAGAATAAAAATTTCATAAAGGTAAAATAAATGATTAATGCTGTCAGCAGCGTCATTTACGATATTACGTTTAATTACAGATAAAATTTAATATATAAAATTTAATATTTTAATATAACCTGTTGATCAGTGTTGTATTTTAAAAATACACCGACCACGTGTATGATAATAATTGTGGAATAAAATCTGGATATATTTTGCCAATCATATACAATCAATTCATGGCATAGTTGTATTTTAACAGAATTGAATTTAATATAAAATTAATCAAAGATATTTTGATTCGCACACGCGATTTGATAATCAGAATAATATGGCCTTAACAAACCAATGTATAGTAGAATGAAGTATCACCAATTTGGTATATCACCAATCTTTACAAATTGGTGGAATTTGTTAATGAATTAATTGAGATAAGATTATACTGTTCTTTTGATCGATAATTTTAACCTATAAGAATCATCTGTCTATTTTCTTATGTCACAGATGGGTTATTCTCACCTGTGTTTAACTAAGGGAATTTTTCATTATTATCAACTAATTTTGGTTTCTATTGTGATCTAGTGTGTTTATAAAGAGATAGCACTATTATTGATTAATTTTTCATGTAACTTTGGTTGCCTAATACACTGGGTCTACATATTAACTCTAATTATGCATCTTTATAATTGATAAAAATTATTCAGTACCAATCTAAGATTTTGATACAGATAGAGATTTGTAAATTATAATGCTCTTCAGCGGTTTTCAACTTTTAATGTGTTGAGTTAAACAGGATGTCTGTTTTAACTCTACAATGTAAATTGTTATTGCAGTAACGTTTTGTGATTTGTAAAATTCTTGTTAAATTTATAGCAAGTTAATATATTATGATTGTTAAAGATACATAAAATTGTTTTTTTTCATGTATGAATGAATTAATTGATGAGAACCTTTGGATCTGAATAAGTTTAGTGAAGATTGTTCGAATCAATCTAAGACATTTTTGTTCAACTAAGCATCTCTCACTGTTAATATTAGAACAGTGAACTTCGTTAAAATAAGTATAACCTTTTGTAGAAAACATATTTCACTTTGTCTCGATAACAAGGACCCTCAATTGAAGTTCCACCCCTTTCTTTCAACACTTTGGACGAGTAAACATCCAAAGATAAATTAATGTGGGGAACCCAACCCTACCTTTATGCTGATAAAACTCGAACATCCAAATTCAGTTATAATTTGTAATTGTCGACAGCATAAAAATTATTCCACCACATAATAAATGGCGACCGTGACAGGACACGATTGAGGACGATATTGTCGTTAATTTAATTTACAAATTGTGACAATCCTTTTATACGACGCGAAACCTGATTTGTTTTCTACCATGGCAGAAACACCTGATGGAACTAGAGCAAATTCCCCTACTTCGAGTATCGGAGAAGACGCTAATATAAATTCTTCTAGAACTGTTTTAGGTCAGACCACCGAGACGTTTGGAAGTCTGGACTGCAGTCGTTTATATCGCCTGAATGACGATGGGCGTCTGTTTCCGGTTACGATGGAACAAAGTCAACGGGTTAATGTGCAGACACACATCGATGCGACTGCAACTACATCCGTCCCTCAGACAACCTTTACAAATTCAAGAAGGTACGACACGTATCAAAATACTCACCAATCTGAACCAAATCTAACTCAAGCGGATAGTGCACCGAGTGTACAGTACACGACTGTGAATCATCCGCATGTGAGATTCACCGATAACTTCGGAACACGGATGACCTCGGGGAGTCAACTTCCGGAATTTAACAGCCTAGCGGGTAACTATCACGCGAGAAGGACAGGTATGTCAACAAATTTTTCTAATGGTAATGGTTGGTTTAATCCGAACATTCCGAACATAAATCTTAATAATACGAATAACCAAAATCATATTAATTGGGAGAATCTACATAATATTAACGGTATCGCCAATACTCCTTTCGTTAAAACTAGTCAAATTCAGATTCAGCTTCCGAAATTCTCAGGAGAAAGTTCGGAGAATCCGGTAGAATTTATAGACAAATTAGAAGCATATCTAAGGTGTACTCAGATTCCACCTCACTTACAATTATATCAAGTAGAGCAGACCTTCGAAGGTTCAGCATATTTTTGGTTTGACGAGTTTAAACATATGTTTAGTAATTTTGAAACATTCAAGGGTATTTTTTTGGAGGAATTCTGGGATTTTAACAGACAGCAAAAGGTTCGTCTGGAACTTTACACTAACCATTATTCGTCAAGTAAAGGACAAACTATGGCACAGTATCTATTGGAAAGCCATAAAAAATCTAAACAATTTTATCCGCCAATTGGTGAAATGGAGTTTATTATGATTATGAAAAGGCACTTCCCTATTCACATACAAAGAGTTTTATTAACAGCACAATTAAGCTCGTTCTTAGATTTCTATAAATTATTAAAAGAACTTGATGATGTAGAATCACAGCGTGGTCCTAGTTTTCAAAAAATGGGTT
Organism: Mongoloraphidia duomilia; assembly: GCA_039654895.1. Lineage (NCBI taxonomy): Eukaryota > Metazoa > Arthropoda > Insecta > Raphidioptera > Raphidiidae > Mongoloraphidia > Mongoloraphidia duomilia. The sequence continues at coordinate 24,520,239 of CM077525.1, read as the reverse complement.
CGTACAAAACGTCTCAGGAGCATGTTCCTATAAATAACGATAATACGACCTCAAAATTTAATAAAAATTCTTATGCTAAACCTCATACGATAAATGTGACAACAAATAAATATTCTACAGTTAAACCTTCCCCTCAAGTTCACTTCGTTGAAATGGATGTGGACGAGGAGGATTCATTCGAATTGGATCCAAAAAACTGGTTGGACCCCTGTCGAGACTCAGCCGCTGGACAGGGGAAAGATTAAATGTCAATTCCAGTATGGAAAATCTAAAATTAAATTCTCTATTAACTTCTAATTTGAAAAGCGATGAGATGCCATACATCAAAATTAATATAGGTAAATTTCACACAGTTGCACTTGTTGACACCGGAAGTCAGATTTCTGCTATTTCCAATGAAATGTGGGAAAATATTTCTAAAATTTATCAGATTCCATTTATTCCGGTTAAGAGTTGTAGAATTGTTAGTGCTGTTGGTCAAAGGAGTTCGGCCATCAAAAAACAGGCATTTCTTAATGTGACCTGTAATTTAATTAATTTTGATATAAAAGCTTTTGTCGTAGACGAATTAAAATGCAGTATTATTTTTGGTGCTGATTTTTTGAACGATTACAATGCTCATATAAACTTTGATAATAGGGTTATACAATTTTATGTAGATAATCGCCTGTATACCGAGATTGACTTTCATAATATTGATGATAGGTCGTCTGATCTGGACCCTGGGATTTCAGGTGGGATCTCGAACGGGGTTGATCATCACGAAAAAACCGATTTATGTAACAAAGATTCAAATTTAATTGAGTCGATGAAATTTTCAATAAATAACCTCTCTGGATCTAATATGCTTTCGTGCGCCGATTCTGATTCCAGTATCGCGTCTTTAGATCCTAGTGACAAAAAGAGTAGTAAATTTGAGATACCGTGTGTTCGTGCAAATCTGCATGGTCCACGACTATTCTCGTCGACGAAAAAACCATTGTATGTCGGACACGATGTACAAAATATTGATTTACCAGATTATAAGGTCAATGAACCTATATCTGGGAGTTGTAAATCTTCAGCTGTAAATTACAGTTTGAACGATTTAACTTTGATTCATGGCTTGCCCAGAATCACATCTTGTGGGTTGTCCGATACTTGTATCGACAACAATAATAAAAATATCAATCATTCTAGATTGAATGAATACGACGATCGAAATGTTTATACAGCTACATCTAGTTCTGGTGACGATTTCTCGATATCTGAGAAAAGGGGTCGCGACGGCGAAGCTAGTTTTAGGGAGCGTATCTCTCCGCGAAAAGAAAAAGTGCAAAATTTACCTTGGGCTGCTCTCTCGGTTGGAGATCTCGACTTGGAATCCCGGCGTCATGAGATTTTTAATAAAGTAGAAAATTTAGATTTATCTCATGATCAAAAAGCGACGCTAAGCAAATTGATTCATGATTATCGTGATATCTTTAGTGAACAACCTGGTTTGGCCAATTGTTACACTCATGATTTAAATATATCCGATACCTCGGTATTCAGGGGTAATCTATATAATGTTCCGTACAAACTTAGAGACGCGGTTACCCATGAGGTTAAAAACATGCTGGATCAGGGAATCATTGCCAGAAAGAATACAGCATATATTAATCCTATTCATGTTGTCCCAAAAAAGGACGGTAATATCCGACTAGTACTAGACGCTAGACAACTCAATAAACGTATTGCTCCCGAAACTAACAAACCTGAAAACATTGAAACGGTTTTACAACGCTTTGAAGCGATAAAATTTATGTCGGTTTTTGATCTGACAAAAAGCTTCTGGCAAATCGGACTTAATCCGGATCACCAAAAATATACTGGATTTTTGGTGAATGGCAAATCATATGTTTTTCAGCGGGTTCCCTTCGGAATTTCAACAGCTACTTCTGCACTTATTTGTTGTTTGCATGAAGCCTTGGGGGATCTGATGCATTCTTTCGTGATTAATTATGTCGATGACGTGTTAGTAATTTCTAGTAGTTTTGAACAACATATAGATCATTTGTCTAAACTTTTTGATAGATTACGTAGCGCCAATTTAACGTTGAACTTTGATAAAAGTGTTTTTTGTTCTGAAAAAGTAAAATTTCTCGGGTACATAGTTACCACTAGTGGCATATATCCCGACTCTGATAGAATTATGGCTATTCAAAATTTTCCGGTTCCAAGAAACAGAAGGAATATTCAACAATTTTTGGGATTGTGTAATTTTGATAGACGATTTGTAAATAAATTTGCAGATGTTGCCAAACCTTTATATGACATGCTGAAACAAAGTAAACTACCATTTCAGTGGTCGGAGGATAAAAATCGTGCCTTTAATGAATTAAAAAGAGCATTCACTAAAATTACTCTCTTACATCATCCTAAAATTGGTGCGGGATATTTTATCCAGACCGATGCCTCGCGTTATGCGATATCGGGCATACTATTTCAAATATGCGAAGACTCTTCGGTTAACATATTGGCCTTCTACAGTAAAATTTTACATCAGGCTCAGTTGAACTATTCATCAGTTGAGAAAGAACTTTTAGCCATCGTGGAAGCGACTAATAAATGGCATAACTACATTTATGGGGAGAACATCACTGTTTATACTGATTGTCAAGCCCTCTCTTTCGTTCTGAACAAAGGAAAATTTTATAATATTCGTATCTTGAAATGGGTACTTAAATTACAAGGTTATAATATTGACATAAAATATTGTCCAGGAAAATCAAACTTAGCTGCTGATTGCTTATCACGATATTTTCACCCCCACGATATTAGCGTAACTTCTAATGAAAATGAATTTCGTGTGTTTGGTATTATAAAGTTAGGTAATTTTAGTAATGCTAATCCATACAGTTGTATTTTTTCACAGGGTGTATTTGTTTCGCAGCGATGTGTGTCTGTACAATATGATATGTTCTACGATACGGTAAACGAGTGTAACCATAATAATTATTTATCCATTGAAATATTTTGCAATGATACCTACGGCTGTATAGATCCTTTTAATCATGATAACATCCGTGAAGTTGATAATTCTGCAGTGCAGAACTCTGTTTTCATATTTGCAATTTTTCCAAAAGGAGATTTAAAACAAATTTCTAAACTCATGACTCAATTAAAGGTTATGCAACAAGCTGATGAGACCTTAAGTCCAATTTATAATCGTCAAAAGACTGTAAATAATAATGATTCAGTCCTAGATTCTAATTCAACTTATATGATAAAAAATGATTATTTGTTTATATATGATACAAAGAAAAAATCTTGGAAATTGTGTGTTCCAAGCCAGATCGAGATGCGTTACATACGATTCTGGCACATATTCATGTGTCACCCAGGTGCGACTAAGCTTTACTTAGTCATGAATCCTTTTGTATCTATTAAGAATTTAAAAAATAAAGCTATCGAATGTGTAAACTCATGTTGGCCATGTTTAACAGCCAAGCACCCCACTGCCACTCTGCATGGTGGTTTTTATTCTGTAATATCCTATAATAAAAACGATTTATTATCTATCGATATTGTTGGTCCACTCGTGCGCTCAGCCGGAGGTACCACTGTTATTCTTGTGATACTTGATGTGTTCACGAAATACATCACGTTGTACGCCCTGCGTAGGGCAACTACCAAAACAATTTTAACTAAATTGAGATTGAATTACTTTCCAGAACATGGTGTCGCGAAAAGGATTCTATGCGACAACGCCTCTATTTTCCGTTCGAAGAAATTCACCAAAGGTGGCGTTCGGGATGAATACGAATGTCAACCAATCGACTGGCGTTTCTCCGTTTGAATTGCAATACGACCGTAAACCTGATTTGTTCATGGTTAAACAAACCGATTTTCCACAACCCGTAGAAGACAACCCGACTGATCGAGAATCCATCAGAAGACGTTTAAGGCAGCTTGCCACAGAACGCCAGCAGTCTCATGAAGATACGAAGCCATCGGTGTCGTTTAGTTCAGGTGACATGGTATTTCTGCGCACGCACCCGCTGTCATCGGTGAATGATCGTCGGTCAAAGAAGCTGGATGTCCTGTTTACAGGTCCTTTTAGAATCAAATCGAAATTGAATGCAAATGTCTACTTACTAGAACATCCTAGTTCATCTCATGAACTAGGATATCATCATATTAATCAATTTAAACGTTTTAAAGGTCAATTGCCGCTAAGTTACGAGGTGGATATAAAAAAAATCCTTTGATGGGTAATATCAAAGAATTTTTTTTTCTCTTTTTTTTCTTGTCCGGGGAATATTGTCATGGAACAGTTCATGACAACAGATAATATTCTTTATCTAAGGTTGCCAATGCTAATTTATATTCATACTCTATGGTTGCGCGCTCGTTTTAATTCCGGTGCGACGTAATTCATTATCATTGCCAAGTGCCTCTTGTGATCGGCTTGATGTCGATTCTTGCTAGTTTGCTTGAACCGCAGCTCGCAGCCAGTATCGCCGAGACGGAATCACATATCTCGGGACGAGCTGGGGTTTTATGGATAATTATCGCCCATCGGAGTCCCCCAGAGCTTTAATTATCTTCAATTAATCAAAAACAGCTAAGTAGATATTTGTAAATAATTTAGAACTAATATAAGTGATGAATGAATGTTGCGTGAAAATTATAAGCATGAGTTTATAACATGGCCGTCTGCCATTTTAGAATAAAAATTTCATAAAGGTAAAATAAATGATTAATGCTGTCAGCAGCGTCATTTACGATATTACGTTTAATTACAGATAAAATTTAATATATAAAATTTAATATTTTAATATAACCTGTTGATCAGTGTTGTATTTTAAAAATACACCGACCACGTGTATGATAATAATTGTGGAATAAAATCTGGATATATTTTGCCAATCATATACAATCAATTCATGGCATAGTTGTATTTTAACAGAATTGAATTTAATATAAAATTAATCAAAGATATTTTGATTCGCACACGCGATTTGATAATCAGAATAATATGGCCTTAACAAACCAATGTATAGTAGAATGAAGTATCACCAATTTGGTATATCACCAATCTTTACAAATTGGTGGAATTTGTTAATGAATTAATTGAGATAAGATTATACTGTTCTTTTGATCGATAATTTTAACCTATAAGAATCATCTGTCTATTTTCTTATGTCACAGATGGGTTATTCTCACCTGTGTTTAACTAAGGGAATTTTTCATTATTATCAACTAATTTTGGTTTCTATTGTGATCTAGTGTGTTTATAAAGAGATAGCACTATTATTGATTAATTTTTCATGTAACTTTGGTTGCCTAATACACTGGGTCTACATATTAACTCTAATTATGCATCTTTATAATTGATAAAAATTATTCAGTACCAATCTAAGATTTTGATACAGATAGAGATTTGTAAATTATAATGCTCTTCAGCGGTTTTCAACTTTTAATGTGTTGAGTTAAACAGGATGTCTGTTTTAACTCTACAATGTAAATTGTTATTGCAGTAACGTTTTGTGATTTGTAAAATTCTTGTTAAATTTATAGCAAGTTAATATATTATGATTGTTAAAGATACATAAAATTGTTTTTTTTCATGTATGAATGAATTAATTGATGAGAACCTTTGGATCTGAATAAGTTTAGTGAAGATTGTTCGAATCAATCTAAGACATTTTTGTTCAACTAAGCATCTCTCACTGTTAATATTAGAACAGTGAACTTCGTTAAAATAAGTATAACCTTTTGTAGAAAACATATTTCACTTTGTCTCGATAACAAGGACCCTCAATTGAAGTTCCACCCCTTTCTTTCAACACTTTGGACGAGTAAACATCCAAAGATAAATTAATGTGGGGAACCCAACCCTACCTTTATGCTGATAAAACTCGAACATCCAAATTCAGTTATAATTTGTAATTGTCGACAGCATAAAAATTATTCCACCACAGTTCGCTGAAGATGAAAGCTTAGCTTTCGAAATGTACATCCATCAATAAAACTGTTGTGGTAAGAAGTAACTATATTTTATTTTGTTTTTATTCCAACCACAGTGCTCATATATATTTTTATTAAGGTTAGAGGTAATTGTAAATTAGAAAACATTAAATTAGTATTGTATTTTACAGTGAATAACTATTATTTCTTTCATCACAGGTAGACGTTGTCACACCCAAAACACCGGCGGCAATGTAAACGACACAGCCTACACCATTTTTTATATTAAGAACATGAAAAGAGATTTTAGTCTAGGCGAATAAGGAAAAATAAAGAGAAAACGTAATAACAAAGGGGATTTTGCGGAAAATTATCGAGAAGGTTCCCTTACTAACATACTAAAAATCCCAAAGCATTCAAAGTTGAAATTGTGTTTTAAAGACCATCAACAGCTAAAGTTATTTGGGCCTAGCACCAATTCATATTTTCAATTCATCATTTTTTCTTTCATAATAAATTGAAAGTCCAATTGACACTTTTACCAGCTCTCAGGCTAGAACCCGGGGATTGGGGACTTGTCATAGAGGAACCATAGCAACGCCATGTAAACAATAGCACTGCTACACAATCAATCAACGTTGAAATCATTATAGATTTTTAGTGAAATTTTCACGTTTTTCCACGCGTTACGAGCACCTTCCACAACGAATAATACAAAAACCGCTTAGGAAATCCATAGGAAATAAAATGCTCTAAGCGATGCTTTTTGTCTGTTCTCGATAGATTGAGAAATTTTTGTGTTATAAGAATTTATAGTGGACTGTAGATCCATGATCACTTATGAAAATTTATATTGTAAAGAGTATTAAACATCGTGCTGGAAATATTCATAGTGTGCTTATCCGGCAGGTTTCTCTCTCTAAAAATCGTTTCTCTCTTGCACATTTATGTAAAATAATACTCAGGTGTGCAAATTCAAAAAAATCTCCAGAATGCGTGAGGATTTTTATATTTAAATGTTTTTGTACCCAATAATTTAACAAATAAATAACAAACGTTTAGAAGACGAAATCAAGACGAAATTTTTTAAAGACTACAACGTTGACTCAATTTAATTCACTGTTTGTGACAAGACTTGTGTCAATTTAATTTCTTAAATATACCCTATAGTTTGTTATAAAGGTAAAAATAGGATATAATATTATAATAAATAATAATTATATGAAAAAAATCAAATTAGATGTTTAAAATGTTTAATTTTCATATAACTGTCAATTTGCTATTGGAAAAAGATAGAGTCCGAATACAGTGAGTGCGACAAAGACGGGTTATGTGAAATCACTTATGAAACGATTTTTTGTTTTCAAGTTGTCAGCCCTGGGTATTATTTGCACTTTGAGATGATTTTTAGAGAGAGAAACCTGCCGGATAAGTACACCATGTAGTTAACAATTGAGGAGGGGGGGGGTGACGCTACTTTGGGAGAGGGTTCGCCCCCCAGACCCCCCCACCTTCCGTCTACAATTTTGACAGTATGTATATTTTGAAAAGTTAACGATTTCCATTGAACATAAATAAGTTGTTACCGCTTTCACTCAGAGTGGGTTTCAGTTACATGCATGTAACAAAAGGATAATGTGTTTAAAAGTTTGCTAGTTGGATAAAAGTTATAACAGCGTTAATAACTGCTCGCCTAGAATACGATACAGTCACAAATATACAGGAACATACTTACAGTGAAACAAGTTTAAAAGCAGCCAGTCGTGGTGGAAGTGCAGTTGCATGGCGGGAGAACGGGTATATGACAGTGATTGTGAAATTATAGTTGCTTAACAGTTAACGTTATTAAATATTACTACTATCTATAAAAATACTCAGTGCCACACTGCCTATTAGTGGTTACTGTCACTAGAAAATAGCCGGTTACCGATAACAATTACGTAATACTGGTTGATTTCAACGAGTATATAGCATTTAATATCTCCATTTGATTTAAATTGGAATCAAGATAAATCAATAATAAACTAGGTGATTATTGTCACGGAAACGGGGTCCAATTTAAATGTGTGGAGACCCTGCAGCAACGAGAACATAGAGGCCACTAATTTTTTTGAACCAAAATCAAATATAATTTTTTGCCAAATAACAAGTTTTCATCAAGCAACATACGTAGAGATTATATGTATATAAATTGTAAGAACTAAATTGACAAAATTATTTTCGTTAAGCGAAATATACTTTTCGAGCTTTATTCGTCGCAAAATTATTAATGTATTTTCAGGAAAGGAATAATAATTTGCAAATTGCAAAAATATGAAAATGTGTGGCCACCCTTCTCATGTGGAGGCCCCGGGGTCTCAGCCCCTGTTGCCCTCCCCTATCTCTGGCCATGCACGGAATTGACATTTATAATGGGCAGTTTGAACAGATGTATGTATCCTTTGATCAGCTGTCACATTTTTTTGATGTTATAATAATATGTAACTGTCATAGTATTCGAATCGGAATGTCCACACATCTCTTGAGAGCACCCTTCACTGTTTTTTATTTCAGAATTTATTACACTGAATTTGTCATTATTTTTGTAACGTTGTAATTTTGGTTATTGTCAAAAATATTAAATAACTGTTACTATTATTTCGTTCCACCACTAATAGTAATCATTAAGACTTTTGGAAGCCTTAAGCAAAGAAGTCTCATGGCCCCCCGGCCTTCCTTCTTGATTAAGAAAGTAGAAAGTAATACAACGTTTATCTAAATTAAAATTGGATAAGATAGGGGCCCCTGAAGACTAGGGGCTCACAAGAATGTTTTCCGTTAATCCACCACTATTTATGTGATACCATTATTTAAATGACAAAAAATCCAGTCACTTGGATGCCGAGACCATTCCAACTCCAAAAATACTGACATTATGATTGATAATATTATAAAATGCAAGTAATTCAATAATTACAAGGCGCGACAGGTGCCTTTTTCATATTCGGCAGCCATTTTATAACCATTAATACCGAGTATCAACTTTATTGAAGTATTTTTTTCTTTTGATGTCATCTCAGTTCGTTTTATTTCTGTCCACGAAGTGTGAGAGAAAATTCGGAGAATTTCTGGGAAACAGAGTTTTAATCATATTATACTTCTGGTTCTGGATTGGTATTGGGAAATGACATAATTTTACATTTTAGTATACAGGGTGGCACATCTTAAACAATGCAGTGAAATATCTCGTAAACGGTACAAACCATAAAAAAATGTTTTATACAAAAGTTATAGAGTGTCAAGGAGGACAGAAGACTGTGATATCAGATTTAACATAGGTGGTGCTGTGAAGGTCAGGCGAAGGTCAGCTTCGATTTTTTAATTGTAACAGTGCATTTTTATTTCAGAATACGATACAGTATTTAATAGTGAACAGTAAATTACTAAGGTACATATGAGCTAAAGTTAATAAATATTGCGATATTGACAAATTAAATAGCATATTTAATTTGTCCATTAGGTTCTTTTATGGATTGATTTCAAGCCAAGAAGGCCGGTGCGTAATATCATGGTTATCTGCTATGCCATAATTTATCTAATTGTCGTTCATTTTGGCTATTATTTAATTTCTAAATATCTCAATATTTATTAACTTTAGCTGATATGTACCTTAATAATTTACTGTTCACTATTAAATACTGTATCGTATTTTGGAATAAAAATGCACAGTTACGATTAAAAAATCGAAGTTGACCTTCGCCTGACCTTCACATCACTACCTATGTTAAATTTGATATCACAGTCTTCTGTGCCCCTTGACACTCTATACATTTTGTATACAACATTTTTTATGGTTTGTACCGTTTACGAGATATTTCACTGCATTATTTAAGATGTGCCAGCCTGTATATTATGTGTTCAAAATATGTTTAACTGTAGAAAATTAATATGAACTGCTATCGATAAAATCGTACTAAACGGCAATTTCAACTAATTAGTTGCTGGCTGTAGTCCATTAGCAGCTTTGAAATTTCTATGAATTAATTGGATATTATCAGAGTTGTAGTTGGAAGCGTTTGCGCCTCTCTGTGAAAAAATATTAAAGTTAAAAACTTTAGCTCGCAGTAACGCAGAATTTTCTGTCAAATAAAATTATAACTAATTGCACTTTGTGTAGCAGTTTTTAGAACTTTCATTAAAAACGATTTTGCTAAGGTCGTTAGGCGGCTACTGGAAATATCGAACCCAAGTTCAAATCCCCAATTATTTTTTTTTTGTTTTTGTGTTTTTTAATAACAGTATTTTAGATAACAATTTAAAAATATAAAAAATAATTATTTAAAAAAAACCTAAGGAACTTAATTCTATGTTAAAAACAAAAGATTGCATTGATCTAAAAATTCCAAAATATTTAGGTACTACATTATAAAAAAAAATTACCTATAAATGGACACGGTATGTATAATAAGTGTATCTATACAAATAATAACATTGTATTAAATAAAAAGTTTCACTTCTACCGAGTGTGATAACGACACACCTGATTTTTTTGCCATACCTACTAAAATAGCCACTTTATCACTCGTTTTTACATACTGTCATCACTCGTCGTAATACAGCCCAATACACATCTAGATATACAATCTACTATTGTTTTATGGGTGGGCATTCGATTTATATTGGGTTAAATAATTGGTTTTTATCAATTTTTCTATGTTTACATCTCATCCGACAATTTACAATAATTTATCGAAAAACATATTTTTTACATTTAAGTAGAATCTCGAGTAGAATGGAATAGGTGTTTTGTCTATTTTATACTATTTTTTATCACTTCAAAAATTATTGACAAACACGTCTAATCTATTTTTGAACAATTTTTGAACTATTTTTCAAAAAAAAAAACATTATCCACTTGTAATACAATTTTTTAAATTTTGTTGTCAAATTTGGCAGAGATATAGAAAACACGCAGCGAAAGACATAAAAGAAAATAAGAATGATCTGCTGTAGCTTTGGGATTTTGTACAAGCAATATAATTCTGATATTATATTGTACACTTTGCTGTTGAAATATCCGATTTAGCTAGATGTAGCTAGCGTCACTATATATGTAGTCGGTAAATTTGCGCAAAGAAGCAAAAAATATGTCGACTCTCTAACAATAGTGTCGTTTCTAGTTTACCCTAGGTAGTGTTGCATAAATAAATTCTAAAATAGATACGCATGATTTACAGACAAAATAAAAAACACGCTTATATGAACGGCGAACGCACAAAAAGTAGAAAATACATTTCTTTCTCTTCTATTATAACGTTTAAAAGCGTGGGGGTGGTGTGAAGTTAGCCCCGCAACTTTCGAAAAAATGATTTTTTTTCGGAGTTCTGGATTCGTTTCCATGAGTTCTGGAGTTCTTTGTAGGTTTAAACAATAGTTCTGGCATTTATCTAGCGATTATTCGAACTTGAAAATATGAGGGGCTAGGTTCACGCTGCCCCCCAAAGTTGAAAAATTCAATTTTTTTAGGAGTTCTGAGTAGCCCTCCAATAGTTCTGGAGTTCTTTATAGTTTTGAGCAATAGTTCCGTTCGTTAAAACGTACAAATTGAAAATTTAAAAGTTCATTTTGAAAAAAAAAATTGCCCAGCATTCCTCTAATTTTGCTTGGATCAAAAAAAGTCATTTAAAGTATCGCTAGAACTCTTAGAGGGCTACTCGGAACTCCAAAGAAAAAAATCAAAATTAAAAAAAAAAAATTTTGTCATCGAGCTAGGTACCTAGCCCCTCAAAGTTGAAAAAAATCAATTTTTTTTTGAGTTCTGAGTAGCCCTACAATAGTTCTGGAGTTCTTTATAGTTTTTAGCAATAGTTCCGTTCGTTAAAACGTACAAATTTAAAATTTCATTTTGAAAAAAAAAATTGCCCAGCATTCCTCTAATTTTGCTCGGATCAAAAAAAGTCATTTGAAGTATCGCTAGAACTCTTGGAGGGCTACCCAGAACTCTGGAGAAAAAAATCGAAACAAAAAAAAAATTTTTGTCATCGGGCTAGATACCTAGCCCCTCAAAGTTGAAAAAAATCAATTTTTTTTGGAGTTCTGAGTAGCCCTACAATAGTTCTGGAGTTCTTTATAGTTTTTAGCAATAGTTCCGTTCGTTAAAAGGGACAAATTGAAAATTGAAAATTTCATTTTGAAAAAAAAAAAAATTGCCCAGCATTCCTCTAATTTTGCTCGGATCAAAAAAAGTCATTTGAAGTATCGCTAGAACTCTTAGAGGGCTACCCAGAACTCTGAAGAAAAAAATCGAAACAAAAAAAAAAAAAATTTGTAATCGAGCTAGGTACCTAGCCCCTCAAAGTTGAAAACATTCAATTTTTTTTAGAGTTCTGAGTAGCCCTACAATAGTTCTGGAGTTCTTTATAGTTTTTAGCAATAGTTCCGTTCGTTAAAACGAACAAATTGAAAATTGAAAATTTCATTTTGAAAAAAAAATTGCCCAGCATTCCTTTAATTTTGCTCGGATCAAAAAAAGTCATTTGAAGTATCGCTACAACTCTTGGAGAGCTACCCAGAACTCTGAAGAAAAAAATCGAAACAAACAAAAAAAAAATTGTCATCGAGCTAGGTACCTAGCCCTTCGAAGTTTAAAAAAATCAATTTTTTTTGGAGTTCTGAGTAGCCCTACAATAGTTCCGCTCGTTAAAACGGACAAATTGAAAATTACATTTTGAAAAAAAAAATTGCCCAGCATTCCTCTAATTTTGCTCGGATCAAAAAAAGTCATGTAAAGTATCGCTAGAACTCTTGGAGGGCTACTCAGAACTCCAAAAAAAATTTAACGTTTTCAACTTTGAGGGACTAGGTACCTAGCTCGATGACAAAAAATTTTTTTTGTTTCGATTTTTTTCTTCAGAGTTCTGGGTAGCCCTCCAAGAGTCCTAGCGATACTTCAAATGACTTTTTTAGATCCAAGCAGTATTAGAGGAATGCTGAGCAATTTTTTTTTCAAAATGTAATTTTCAATTTGTCCGTTTTAACGAACGGAACAATTGCTGAAAACTATAAAGAACTCCAGAACTATTGTAGGGCTACTCAGAACTCAAAAAAAAATTGATTTTTTTCAACTTCGAAGGGCTAGGTATCTAGCTCGATGACAAACATTTTTTTTTTTGTTTCGATTTTTTTATTCAGTGTTCTGGGTAGCCCTCTAAGAGTTCTAGCGATACTTCAAATAACATTTTTTGATCCGAGCAAAATTAGAGGAATGCTGGGCAATTTTTTTTTTCAAAATGAAATTTTTAATTTTCAATTTGTCCGTTTTAACGAACGGAACTATTGCTAAAAACTATAAAGAACTCCATATTGTAGGGCTACTCAGAACTCCAAAAAAAATTGATTTTTTTCAACTTTGAGGGGCTAGGTACCTAGCCCGATGACAAAAAAATTTTTTTTTTTGTTTCGATTTTTTTCTCCAGAGTGATGGGTAGCCCTCCAAGCGTTCTAGCGATACTTCAAATGACTTTTTTTGATCCGAGCAAAATTAGAGGAATGCTGGGCAATTTTTTTTTTCAAAATGAAATTTTCAATTTTCATTTTGTCCGTTTTAACGAACGGAACTATTGCTAAAAACTATAAAGAACTCCAGAACTATTGTAGGGCTACTCAGAACTCCAAAAAAAATTGATTTTTTTCAACTTTGAGGGGCTAGGTACCTAGCTCGATGACAAAATTTTTTTTTTTTAATTTCGATTTTTTTCTTTCGAGTTCTGAGTAGCCCTCCAAGAGTTCTAGCGATACTTCAAATGACTTTTTTTGATCCAAGCAAAATTAGAGGAATGCTGGGCAATTTTTTTTTTCAAAATGAACTTTTAAATTTTCAATTTGTACGTTTTAACGAACGGAACTATTGCTCAAAACTATAAAGAACTCCAGAACTATTGGAGGGTACTCAGAACTCCTAAAAAAATTGATTTTTTTCAACTTTGGGGGGCAGCGTGAACCTAGCCCCTCATATTTTCAAGTTCGAATAATCGCTAGATAAATGCCAGAACTATTGTTTAAACCTACAAAGAACTCCAGAACTCATGGAAACGAATCCAGAACTCCGAAAAAAAATCATTTTTTCGTAAGTTGCGGGGCTAACTTCACACCACCAAGCGGGGGCACTCGATGAATTAAATAAAATGTAGATAGAGTGGGTGTCCTCGCTTTTCAAATTTTTAGTATTTATATATTATATTTAAATGTTAAACGGCAACACCGTCACTTCCACAATATGTTTTTTATTTACATTTTCAACTTGATATAATATAATATATGTAGTATATATTACGTGTAACTAATGTGCTAGTTGGGCAGGAAATCCTCTTTTTATAAAACAGTTGTTTATTTTGTATATTTTTTTTACTGAGGAATAAATAATTTGAATTTGAAATATATCTTTATACGTCAGGCGCGATGTTTCCAGTCGTTCTCAAGTAATGCGGTTACCAAAGAACAGCATTTAATTTTTATTTATATAGATAAAAATTCAATCATTTAAGATGTGATCGAATCACACACATTATTATGATGATAAAAAATTTGTAAACACCGATCTGAAGATGACTACATTAAGTCGAAAGCGCTCATTAATTTTTTTATGAAATTTATTAACTTTGGAAGTGTGTTTCTTATTTACAAGTGACAGTGAATAGATTATGAATTTCATTACTATTATTTGCATTAGATTTTAAACTTACTATAATTGAAGCGATGAAATGAACACTGCACTTATGTCATTAATAATCCAAAATTATGTTGCCACAATTCATAAATGAAGTTAACACAATTATTGTTACGATAGTGAATTTAAGTTGTAAACTTGTAACTAAACTATGTATACAATGAAATCCAAGTGAACAATAACAACTATTGCAACAATGAAACACTTGACTACTACAAATCATGATTATAATACAACAATACACAACTACTGTAGGTATAATTATATCGATAAATAATTTTTGTAAATTTTGAACTTTGATGCTTAATGCTTTTCATTACCTACTCTTTTTCACCTGACAAAAGTAATTCGGTTTAAATTTTAAATAGATATAAGTTTATAACGATTCTAATAAATAGTAACAAGATCGGTTCCCCCAGGGGGAACATTGAAATGTAGTTGTTCTCGCAATTACATTTCAATGTTCTTTGAGAATTGGGGTTTCCAGAAGCCCGAACTAGTCGGTTTGTGTATGCCGGCTGGCAGATTTTTTATACACACCCGGGGGGAACATTGGAATGTAGTTGTTCTCGCAATTGCATTCCAATGTTCTTTGGGAATTGGCGTTTCCAGGAGCCCGAGCTTGTACCAATCGGTTTGTGTCTAATACACAAACGGATTATTAGGTAATTGTTGTGTTGAAGACGCTAATGACCTGAGTTGTCGACGCGTCTATAATCTACAATAATAATAATAATAATAATAATAAAAAAAGGTCGGTCAAGGCTTAGGGGGGGAGAGACAATTGCTCCCTTTGGAACCGCCCCTGCCTTCACCCTTGGACTCTTCTCTAGCAGCGGCACATCTCAGTTCTTGTCCGTACACCTTGGTACCTGGAGCGGGTGAGTCTTCTCCCTTAGCTTAGTGCCTGGTTCAACCATTATGACGCTAACCGGCTAACAAAATGTATGTATTTTAGTTTAAACTTAAAGCAGGTACCTACTGTTGAAGCTAGGCTTCACATTGAAATCGACATTTATGCGAGCGAGCCTAGGGTCAAAATTGTTCACGGGAGCAAAGCCGCGAGAAAAAGTAAGTACCTATATACCATAGACATAGGAATCTAGGGACGTAGTACAAGTGAGTGGGGTGGTTGCTGTTAAGGGGGGGCGGTGAGGAAGCAAGTGTCCTCACATTCTATTGGTCACTCCAGTTGCGCAAGCGCTGTACGAGCAATTAATAAACAATTAATAGACAATTAATAGCTGTACTATGCTTTGCAGTTTATTTGAATAGTCGACTATCGCATGTATTGTGTTTTCAACTTGAAATTGCTATATATAAGAAAAGATCGGTTTCCATTCTCGGGCACTGTGGAGAAATCGGTAACTCACCTAGCCGGAAACTGGGAGTTTCGGGTTCAAGTCCCGACAGTGGTCATTTGATTTTTTCTTAGATATAACTCAAAAATCATGGCAGCCTAGCTGTCTGAGATATTTATTATTTTCACCTCTAATTGCTATATGAATAATATGGTGTGGATATAAGGGATTTTTAAATCGATTGATTTTATCATATTATACCAATTGTCTAATTTTATTCATTTATTACACACCAGTAAACGGTGAGATGTGGCACGCGCTTCTGAGTGTGTAAATCGCGCTTAATTTCGTGTGAATCTTTAATAATTCATTTTATTGTGCTAAATAAATACTACTTAGCATGTAACTTAGTGTCGTTTCTTGCGATCTCGAGCACGAATTCGTTGAACTTATGCATTTCCGGGATAAAAGACTTAAATTTCGGGACACGGGACAAACAAACGAATTCCGGGACATTCCCGGAAATCCCGGCCATCTGGTACCCTAATTCGCTCCCGTTACCGCTCCACTGTTTAACGTTGGTCTGTGGGAACCTTAAGACAAAACTATCTGTAATTTTTTTTTGAGGAATATATTTCTTATTTATTTATTGATAATATAAGTAGTAGGTATAACGCGTGGATTATATGCTGGTTATTTAAAGAGACAAAATGTTTCAAAGTCATTAAAATTCTACGCTCAATTTCAAAAGAAAGACTTGAACCGACGCAAAACTTATTTACTTTTTGACTACAATACTTATATGCAGAACAGTACGGAGCGCCTGTAATTTACACCTATAGCCGCAATCTTTATAGAAGACATCTGCGTCGTGGGAATTTTACAAAAAAAATCAAGAACATCAGAAACTGAAACAACGATGTAGCTATATAATAGTCGTGTTCCTTTGGGAGACACGTAAAGAAACCTAATACAAGAAAACTGGGGATCGGGATATAAAACTGGCATTCCTGTGGGACCCTTGTCAACTATACTACAATCCCAGAGGCAATAACTAGTTTTATTCTATATGTAACTGTAAGTATAATTTTATTTAATCAGTGAATTATACAAGATGTATCAAAAATGGTTTTGAAACAACAAATTACTGACAATCCAGTCTAATTCCAAAAAGTAGGAAAACTTATTTAAGTATGTAAAAAATAATATTTTTATTAATAGGTAATGCGTTTTCAAAACTGAAGGAGGTTTTTCCCGATTTGACTCGAAACAATGCAATAATCATGCCATAGAAAATGGTATTTTGATGGTTTTGTAGAGCATAACATTTTTTACAAAAAAGACCTTGATGGCATATTATTTCTAAAGCCAATAGTATTAAGACTTTAGACATAATATAAGGACGTTTGAATTCTTGGATTAGAATATGCCAGTTTATTAAAAATAATTAATTTAAAACTCCTAAAAATTCGCATCAAGTGCGTTTAATGCTTACATTTTAGTTAAAATAATGGATTTTCAGCCATTTTTTAGAATAAACTTTTCAATAAAGAAAGACATTTTTTTACATCTCTTACAATTTATGAAACGGTTCGGCTTTGTAAGCTTCTTCAGTAATTATAAATTTGATATCGTATGAATATTAAAAGTAGTGTTGAAATTATTTGCATATTTTGAATGAAAAATATGTTGGAAGTAGGTAGTAATACTTATATAAGTATAATTAAATAAAATTTTGGTAACGGAAGGTGACAGATACTGTTTATTTGTTGAAGAGATGTTTGCAAACCTCTCTTCAACAAATAAACAGTGTTTGTCACCTTCCATTACCAAAATTTTAATTTAATTATACTTATAGTGTGAGTAAAATGAGTAGTACAGTGTGAGTAAAAAGTCTGGCAATAATTCGGTAAAATGAAAATAATTGAATTTTATAAAAAAATTTCGGACACGTCAATTTTTTTTTATTGTACATGTGTGTTGATATTTGTTGCATTTCGATAGTCTTTTGTTTTCATACTGTGATGTCATCGTCAATTTTTTTTAATGGCATCCCATATTTTTTATGTCATAGCTTAAAATTGCGAATTCATTGATGTACCACAGTATGACCTAGCATTCATACTTCTCGAGATAATCGAGTTTGAAGTACAAACAAAAACTCAAGAAAAAAGAGTGACGAAATGTTACAATTACCACAAAACACCAAACCATAACAAACACTCTCGACGTACGTTTCGCCAACCAAGTTGGCATCATCAGGAGATGATTAAAAGTTTTAATCATCTCCTGATGATGCCAACTTGGTTGGCGAAACGTACGTCGAGAGTGTTTGTTATGGTTTGGTGTTTTGTGGTAATTGTAACATTTCGTATCTTTACACCAAAGGTTCCACCATTTTTTATTGAAAAAAGAGTGAGTCATGAGATATTGATACATTTAATAATTACTGTTTTGAAGAATTTCATTGGAGCCTTCAATTGTTTGAGTTTCACAGTTATTAAATGTTTCAATATTTTCATGGTTCACTCTTTTTTCCTGAGTTTTTGTTTGTAATTCAAACTCGATTATCTCGAGAAGTATGAATGCTAAGGTCATACTATGGTCCATCAATGAATTCGTAATTTTAAGCACTATCCAAATATGACATAAAAATATGGGATGTCATTAAAAAAAAATTGACGATGACGTCACAGTATGAAAACAAAAGACTATCGAAATGCAACAAATATCAACAAACATGTACCTACAGTAATAAAAGAAAATTGACGTGTCCGGGGATTTTTTATGAAATTCAATTATTTTCATTTTATCGAGTTAGTTCCAGACTTTTTACTCACGCTGTATATTACAGCTTTCAACTTATTTTTCATTCAGTGTTTATTTAAATGCCCTTTCATTTGACTGGGTGAAAAAAATGTTTTACCGCCAAATTTCAGCCCCCTCTCCAAATAGACAAAACATATTTTTGTGATTCTAAATCTTGAACTAGGTGAAGGCACAAAGCTTCATAACTACGCCAAATTTCAAGTCGATAGCGCAGTTCTTGAGAAAATCAACTGTGACATACAGACAATGAAGTTTCCCCACCAGGGTTCCGTTTTTTACAATTTCATAGTCGCTGATCGTTCTTACCTGTGCTGGGTTCATGCGCAGAGAAACTTTCAGCTTTTATAAAATAACGAAGGTCTGGCTGTCGCGGGCTCTTGGGCTATAAGAAACGGTGTTTATTCGTTTAATATGCCAACGTTAAAAATCTAAAAAGAGGCTTGGTGTGTGGGTAAAACCACAATGTCAACTTCTCATTTAGTGCCCTTAGAGATTAGAGAACTGAGAAACTATTTGCAATGCAGGTCATCAGGTTTTATTTGTTATACAAAAAAACCGCCAATTCAAATTTTTTGCAAACCTTATCAGGTGTTCATTATGCAAATATGCGTCGAATGAAATTGGTCCGGAGTCAATATCATTCTTTGTTCTCGAGATATGCGAGACGACAAACATTTTACAACAATTCTTACAATAGTTTTGTTTATTATAAACAAAAAACAAAAAGCCGCTAATTGAAATTTCCTGCAAATCTAATCAGGTGTTCATAATATAATTTTGTGTCGAGTGAAATTGATCCGGAAACAATATCATTATTTGTTCTTGAGACATGTGAGCCGAAAAAAAGTTCGCCAACGAAAGACGCACGTACACACACACACACACACACACAGAGAGAGAGAGAGAGGGAGAGAGAGGAAGAGAGAGGGAGAAAGAGAGAGAGAGGGGAGGGAGAGAGAGGGGGGAGGGAGAGAGAGAGGGGGGAGGGAGAGAGAGGGGGGGGAGGGAGGGAGAGGGAGAGGGGGGAAGGGAGAGAGAGAGGGGGGAAGAGGGAGAGAGGGGGGATAGAGGGGGAGAGGGAGGGAGAGGGAGGGAGAAAGAGAGGGGGAAGGAGAAAGAGAGAGAGGGTGGAGGGAGAGAGAGGGGGGGGAGAGAGAGAGGGAGAGAGAGAGGGGGAGAGAGAGGGAGAGGGAGAGAGAGAGGGAGAGAGAGGGGGAGAGGGGGGGGGGGAGAGAGAGGGAGAGAGAGGAGGAGAGAGAGGAGGAGAGAGGGAAAGAGAGGGGAAGAGAGAGAGAGGGAGAGAGAGAGGGAGAGAGAGAGGGAGAAGGAGAGAGAGAGGGATGGAGAGAGAGAGGGTGAGAGAGATAGAGAGAGGGAGGGGGAGAGAGAGGGATAGAGAGAGAGAGGGATAGAGAGAGAGAGGGATAGAGAGAGAGAGGGTGAGAGAGATAGAGGGAGGGAGGGAGAGAGAGAGGGAGCGTGAGAGAGAGAGGGAGGGAGAGGGAGAGAGAGACATCTTTCTAAAAACCGTAGATTCGGACTCTAGGGACCTCAAAACGTGCAGATATGTCCACATTTTTCATTCGCAAAATCGGATTCCGATGGGAAGTTAAAAATTACTAGGGTATTCTGCGCTACCACTTTTGAACTTTTTCATAATACTGTAAAATATTAGCGGCCCGGTCCACTTTCGCTCGGTTGCAAAGAAAACTCGGGTGCTAGGAATTTCCAGGGTGCAATACACTACTCACTCACTTCGCTCGCTCGCTTGAATATTATAATTACATTACTCACTTGCTTCGCTCGTTCACTCGAATTTTATTAATACACTACTCACTCGCTTCGCTTGAACTTACTCACTCGTTTCGCTCGTTCGCTTGAATATTATAATTACATTACTCACTCGATTCGCTCGTTCGCTCCCGGGTGGTATGAATTTATGATGAAATTATGATTTATTAATACATTACTGCGTAGCTTTCTATTAGTGAAAGAATTTTTAGAATCGGTTTATTATAAAGATTTCTTATGTCCGTGTGTTTGTGACTGAACTCCTCCTAAACGGCTGGTTTGATTTTGTGTGTTTGTCACTGTACTCCTCCTAAACGGCTATGGTTCGATTTTGATGAAATTTTGGGTGTGTGATTAAGTTGATACGAGGACGGTTTAAATTAAAAAAAAAATTAAAATTGGTCCAGCCACGATCGTTAGTTTCGCTAAAACTCAAAAACGGCTTGACCGATTTTTTTTTAATCCTCGAATCAACTTAATCACACACCCAAAATTTCATCAAAATCGAACTAGCCGTTTAGGAGGTTGATTTTGTGTGTTTGTGACTGTACTCCTCCTAAACGGCTGGTTCGATTTTGATGAAATTTTGGGTGTGTGATTAAGTCGATTCAAGGATGGTTTAGATTAAAAAAAAATTAAAATCGGTCAAGCCATGATCGTTAGTCTGCCTAAAACTCAAAAACGGCTTGACCGATTTCAATTTTTTTTAATCTAAACCATTCTCGAATCAGTTTGTGATGCCGGCTGGCGGATTCTAATACACAAATGGATTATTTGTTGTGTTGAAGACGCTAATGACCTGAGTTGTCGACGCGTCTATAATCTACAATAAATTAAATAAATTGACGGTAAAAGTGGCAAATTCTTTAGATACTTTCGTTCTCTGAGAATGATTTGGTTTTTTTTTTCGATTTCTAAGTAAGCTCCTTTCTGTTTTGTCAGCGACTTGTATTTGATTTTAAAATGATGCACAACTCTTCGCTGAACAAGCCTCTCATATCCAGTTTACCAGGTTTTTCCAATTGAGTGATTTTTATGAAATATGTTGTTTGCATGTAGATATCGCCAGCGAACTTATGTTCTGTGATGTAGTGCATATATTATTATAATATAATGTAGGTTGCATTGATTATAAAAATACTAAAATTTATTTCGATAAACCAGGAATTTACTAAACTAAACAGATATGTATTTCTAAATTTGGATCCACTGGATTTTAAGGTCTAACTGCGTATAAATTTATTCCTGATGGCCTTATAGTAAATGAAGTTTTGAACAAAATTACGTTTCTAATCATTACCTACCGAGCTAGAGGGTGCGAAAAATTCACCTCTCTGCGTCTCATTGGAAAAAATTTACAGGCTTGTTCGAAAGGGGGGGGGGGAAGTTAAGGTCGTGTTTTCCTAGTTATCAAGTTTTAACAAAAAAAATTATGTTTGCGTAAAACAGTGTCAAAGACGGAACGGACATGAAACGTTTCCTTTGTTGAGCGGACATGTTTCCGAGAAACATGTCCGACATGTTTCACTAGCACCTTTGCGTTGAAGGGAAAAAATGATACACATAGTGCCATAGAAAAGGTTTATGTTAAAATTTTATTTTAAATTAAAATAAAATTTTAACATAAACCTTTTCTATGGTACTATGTTTTCAGGAAAGATTGCAGTCAATTTGTACTATATTTTTTCCTTATATTTAAAAAATTTCATGCAAATTGTAATAAAAATTTTTTTTGTAGGTCATGATTATGGACCGATGTGGTTCCGAAACGTCGGCTTGTTGTTAAATGTTTTAAACACAATATAGTATTCTTAAGCCTTTCTTTCCTGTTTTTTTACTAAAAGCATATTTTGATAATTAATAAGGTGCTATCAAAAGAAATTTCTTCTTATTTTTATAAAGTATTGTACGGAACCCTCGGTGCACGAGTCTGACTCGCACTTGGCCGGTTTTTGTGAAAAAAATCTGGCACGCTGCTCTGTAGAGTGTATACTATGCTTATTGCTTACATAGCAGATCAAATGCAGGCAACGCCGAGTATTACAATAGTGCACAGCAATTTATTTATTGACGTGGAAATGGGACGGGAGTCTTCATTCTCGAGATGACGGTCTGCAACGAGGCAGCGACTTCATGAAATCAGATATAGATGGAGAAAATTGTGTGTGTGTTACCAGTGGGGGGGGGGCGACAAATTGGAAGCCACAATTATTATTATTATTATTTTTTTTTTATTCTGCCGGATAATGGGATACTGACGTCACTTCCGGTCAATTTTTGGATTGTCAAAATGTCGGTCTCAACTCTCAACAAACAGGTACTTTCATGTGATTGCGGGTTACCAGAGTCTATCCTACTGCAACCCCTTGGCAGCACTAATTTTCCGATTTCCGGTGGAATAAAAATGATAATAAATTATTGTGGTTCCCTATTCTAATTCTTTTCTAACTCACTCAGACAAATTTGTCTGCGTATTCGATACGTCATAAGAAATCCGACGGTTGGCTTTGGGACTATTAGGGTTAGCGAACTGCAGAAAACAACTTGCTATTTTTGCGATAAAACTTACCGTTTAAATGATATTTGCAAAAACTCTTTTTTTTACTTTGACCTTGAATAAAATTTTTAGCACAAGCCGTATTGATGAGGACTTTTGTAATTTCATTCAAAATGATGATTTAAAGGTCTGTGTTTTCATCTCTGTCGAAATTTTCCAAAGTTTGTGTTTTTTATTATCTATTTTGACTTGGCTATTAGAACTGTGTTAAAAACACATGTTTCAATCATTCAATTTAAAACATGTTTTATTTCAAATGTGTTTTAAAAAGTGTTTTAAAACATGTTATGATTTAATTTGCTTTAATCATGCCATCCCAGCCCATGGAAGAGCTGGTAACTGGAACTGACATTCGATTGGATCAGTTTCCTTGAATCTTTGAATGTACATTTGATAGAAATAGGAAAAAAAAGTATTCAGTAATCGTTCAGTATAAAATAAATATTACAGACGTATTCACTACACCTACTTCCGTTTATCGATGTTATCTATCTTTATCTTCAAGTCTCTTCAGGAGAGAACTACACAACTGACATCTGTAGTCTATTAACTCAAATTACATACAAGTCACATTTCAATAAATTTGGGCAAGTAGTTCCTTCAATGATTGCATAAATAAACAATATACAAGAGAGATACATAGAGAGATAGATAGATATAAACTTTATTCTATTAATACTGTATATACAGTGTAGAATGCGTATACAGTTTAAAATTTATGATTAAAAAATTCCTCGACAGAGTAAAAAGTTTTCTGTAATAATACAAATTTTAATTTCTGTTTAAATTTGGTGACTGGTAAATTTTTGATCTCTTGGGGCAACTTATTAAACACTTTCAACATTGCATTGACAGAAATTAATGTTATGCTCTTAGTACAAGGATCGCGCACACTATGTCTGTACGGACCAGTAAAGCACGGGCCTAAAGCCTGGCCGGTTCAGAAGCAATCTGCACACCTGCCCAGCACAGACCAACACTCGCCTGTAATATTTTGTTATTTCACAGACAATTTTGAAGTGAAACTTCTATAGTGAAGGGTTGAAACGAAAAAGCGACATTATGGAGATAGATAGATTGAGAAAGAAAGAGATAGAGCGCAACCAACAACTGACGCACTATTCATGAACTAAACAACGCGTTTGGTTGTTATTAATTTGGTTTCATGTCTGCTTTGAGTTGTGTAGCTCTGGAGAGGGTGTCCTAGCTTTAGTGGATCGCTGCTTAATCACAAAAGGAGCCGTCTTTGGTCTTGGTGAATTTTACCACCTCCAGATTTTAAAACAGAAATAAATTTAAAAAAACAATAAAAACCCGACTGTGTAAAAATCGAACTTAAAGATGGAAACAAGATCAAATGATAATATGCAGTCGGAGGCATCAGATATTTCTGTTCAACTTATTACTACTATGCCTTCGACTGCATGCTATCATATTTTGATCTTGTTTCCTGCATCTTTTAAGTTCGATTTTTACGCAGTCGGGTTTTTTTAAAAATTTATTTCTATTTCCTTCCTTTTAGATGAATCTACGATCATCAAGCCTTATCATTTGATACTCCACACAAAAGGTTTTACCAATTTTTTGCGTATTGACAAAATGGCGTCTAGCGTCTATTGAATTTTCCGTGAAGTCATATACCTTATTTGAAATCTTCTCAACCAACCTTTTCTTTGATACCGATATCGATGTAATTAGAAGGAAAATTACTTTTGCGTTGTGACAGAATGGCGTCTAGAATCGGCCGTATTGAAGTAGTTCTCTAGAGCAGCCAAACAACTGACAGGAGTCAAACAGACAGACATACAGACAATTTTTTTTCGAAAATACGATATTTATACTTGACATTAATTACAAAGACTACTCGTAAGGTAATTTTGTTAAAAAAATATACAGGGGTTGAGAGAGTGCGGATTAAGTATGAGAATGCATTCGTATACCGTATAACGCACTATACTAATAGTAGTCATACTTTTATATTTTATTTTATAAAATTCCTTTACGAATAGTCTTTATAATAATAATTTATAAAGACTATTCGTAAAGGAATTTTGGAAAAAAAAATTAAAAGCATGACTACTAATAGTATAGTGCGTTATACGGTATGCGAATGCATTCTCATACTTAATCCGCACTCTCTCAACCCCTGTATATTTTTTTACAAGATTACTTTAATTAATGTCTAGTGTAAATATCGTATTTTCGAAAAAAGTTGTCTGTCTACCTGTCTGCTTGACTGCTGTCGATTTGTATGTTTGGTTGCTTATAACTAGAGAACTTACTGCATTAATTTCGATAAAATTATAAATAATCGTCAGCTTAAAGTTCAACTTAAAATAAGGGTACAAATCATTATGTTAGGCCATGGGGAAGCAGCATAATCCCGTTATGTAAAATCGAGATGGAGGAAGCCGCGGGTACTTAAATAAGTAAAAATATGAATCTTAGACAAAAAATGTTTTTACAAAAGTTGTAGAGAATTTTGTTCTCTACAGGATTGATACTAACAATTTTTTACTAAAATGGAACGGAACCGAGAAATTCCCAAAGAAGCGTTTTTCGTGAACTTGAACCTCGAATATGTGGCAACGCCGGCACGATATCGATGGGGACTTTTTACACGATTTTTAAAACACCATAACGCAGCTGTATACAAAATTCAGCTAACTGAGAATTATTCCGCAGTGGAAATCTAAAATTACTTGGCCATAGTGTACTTGCAGGCATCACTACTGTCTATATTTTGGCAATCCTAAATTTAAGTTACTCGCTTCTGTGTTACTGTACTTCGGATGCTTTTAGCAGAAAAATAATTTTAAAGTAATTAAAAATATAACATTATTATTATTATACGCTGCTATTCGCAACATTTGAAATTTTGTTTGTCAGAATCTGCATTATGAGCGACACATTTTTTTTTTTAATAGCTGTTTGCACTCAACATGAAATTAAAAATTTGCGGTTTATATTCTGTGATTATTTATGCGTTGATACCTTAGATTTAAAGAAATTATATAATATTAATTATGGAATATTTTAAAGGGCATTGGTTTTTTTATTTCTACGGAAAAAATGTTGGTCTTCTCAATAATATTTTGAAGCGTTTTGAAAGTTTATTTCGGGTTTAATGCTAGGAATTGAAAACTGTGAAAGGGAAAGAATTAATTATTGGAAATAAAAGAACATATTTGACCTACACAGTACAAGGTGTTTCTGAATAATAGGGTAAATGCGGGAGAGATGCCGCACGTTTCGAAAAAATATCATAATTTTGTAAATATTGTATTTTATGATTTTATATTTTTACACAGCCTAATACATTCATTTAGCCTTAATTATACACAAAAACAAAATAAAAATTCTGATAAAAATCATACTAAAATAAAAATAATAAAAAACATTGCAAAGCGGCGTCTCTCCTTCACCCTTAGGTGAGACGCCGCACCGAAAAAGGATAGATGCCGCAGTCCCTTTTATGCTGCTTTCCAAATTATTTTTCGTAATTCGTCCCTGGAACATGCATTGCACTTGTCTTGATACATTGTACAAGACTCATGAAGCCATTCTAAGCATTTAATTAAGGCATTCCAACCAATCATCTTTTCTTGTGGTTTTGTGATAATCAAAGCATTCAACGCAAAAATATTTTTTTTTTCTTTTGTGTATTTATTATTTTGGCAATGCTGCTCTTTGTGTATTTATTATTTTGGCAATGCTGCTCCACTGATGTAGACTGCTGGTTTTATTTGAACATGACATGTCAACTTTACTGCAGGGCATCTATCCCAAATCATAGTGCGGCAACTATCCTTTTTGTTGGGAGAGACGCCGCATGCAAGGGCGGTGGAGTACAAATGTCAAGTTAGGTTATGTTGATTTTAAACGTATTCACAAGACCCTAAAAGTGCCTCTGAAACCATGAAATGCTGCGAAAATTTCACCCCAGCATTTTTACAGATGTATATAAAACCACTAACAAAATTTCATTACAAAAATTTAGAGATACCTTCGAAAAACTTTAACTTAAATATTCAACACATGCGACGTATGTGTCAAGATAAGATGAACGAGCATACGTACTTGTAGCACGATCCATTGGTAAATAGGTAAGTTGATAGCCATGCGGCGTCTCTCCTACCGCGGCATCTCTCCCGCATTTACCCTATATTTAATATTCCTCAGATGATTTTAAGAAAGAAATTCCAGTCAATTGGACGACGGGACCATTCCAACTCCAAAAATACTGACATTAATTGATATAATATTATGATAAATAAAATAAAGTTTTTGTTAGCGCGTGCGACGACACGGTTAATAGCTAGTAATATATATTTATAATTATATTTACTTATGTCGTTACATACATTTGTATAGTTTTACTTGTAAAAATTAACCGAAGCATGCTTGTCAGCTAACTCATTTCTTTTTAACAGATATAAGGTCTAGAAAAAAAGTGTTTTTACAAAACTTTCTTGCAAAAATAAATAAAATAATAACCAGTTATTAAAAGAATACCAATAGCTATAATAAAAAAAGCAGCATTATAGCACATATCTCTTCTGCGCATGCGCCGATTTTCCCTAAAAACAATAGGGCTCTTCCTTTTTATATGTCAAACATCCTACTAAAATTTGGTTTCAATCTGCTCAGCCGTTTGGCCTGTATCGTACTCACAGACCAACAGACAAACAGACGAACAGACTTTTTCCAAAAATATGTTTTTTGGACTCCGGTGACATTGAAATGAAAAAAATATTGTAAAATTGCCAAAAAGTGAATCTTGAATCTCTGCACGATGCTCGATGATACCCCACACCAATTGGAGTACCAATAAATATTATAAACTATGGTCCGTAACCGCTTCATTTTTGAGATACTGCGTGTTTTCTTATCTAGAATACCGTTCATCAGAGATAAAAAACTCAAGGGACTGTTTTTACTGTGAATTGAATGACAATTATGAAAATAATTTTTATTTTGAAAAAAAGCAGTGGAATACCCTTTTTTTCATTAAAAATGTTCATAGAGAGGTCCGCGGGGGCGCCATTGTAAGTATGAAAAAAAAATTTTTGTCGAAAAAAATGTGTTTCAATACCTATTTACTACCTATTAAAACTTAAAAAAATCTGTTGTGGTTTCAAAAATATTGGGGATAAACCAAGGAACAACCGATTTTTTTTAAATTTCAACACCTTGTATCTGAGATATCAAGCGATTACAGACCATAGTTTATATGCACTTTTTTTCTTAAAATCATCCGAGGAATAAGATCCTTAAGTATCGGAAACTTATTCTGAAACACCCTGTATACATATTAAACATTTGTCCTGTCCTCAGGAATTCAGCTTAGAAAAAAATGCAGGACTAATTTTTTTTCGCTTAAGTTGTAGCGTGTTTTTTAAGAAACACAACCTTGACTATTCATGCGTTGGTTCCCAAAGGATCGAAAAAAACAATTGTTAGAAAAACAATCAGTTTTAGGATCAAAAAGGTGATATAACCTTTTTGATCCTAAAACTGATTGTTTTTCCAATTGTTTTTTGAAAAAATTCCAGACAAAATGACTCGGCTGCGCGCCTTAAAGTTGATTTTATGATCTTCCCAACATTACACAGATAATATACAGGGTGAGTTCGACCACCCGTATCAGTCGTTTTTTTCGAAAACGGTTAGTCGTAGAGAGTTGTGTCAAAAATTTGTATTATAAAAGCCCTAATAAAGAATCGAATGGTGATAATTTTTTTTCCGGGAAGGTCGGCTTCCCTATTAGTTTGCTCCAGAATGTCCAGAACTCCGGAATTATAAATAGCACGATACGTCGAAAGTGATATTGTTGAAAAGATCTTTAAAAAATAAGCAAGTATTGCAGGGATTTTTTTATGACTGCCACCCCTGTTAAGTAATATTTGTTTGAAATTACTAAATTAAAATATCATAATAACGAACTTTTTAAAAGTCCGCATTTAAAATCTAGTTTAGTACCTATCTATCGATCATTAAACACTGAAGAAGTACACTCACAGTATAACCAGAAGAGCTCAGTAGTATGTATTAAAGAGTAAATGGAAGACAGTTTGAACACTTGTGACAATGTCTAAGGTTGCTAGATTTTTAATGCCGACTTCGATCGTTATTATGAAATTTTTATTTAATAATTTCAAACGATTGTTACTTAACAGGTTTGGCAGTAATTAAAAAATGTTAAACTTGTCTATTTTTAAAGAGCTTTTCAACAGCACCACTTTCAACCTATCGTGCTTTTTAAAATTCCGGAGTTTTGAACATATAATAATTTATATTTATACTTATAGAAATTTACAGGGGTGGCAGTAATAAAAAAAATTTTCCTACAAAACTTGCTTATTTTTTAAAGATCTTTTCAACAATACCACTTTCGACCTATCGTTACATTTATAATTCCGGTGTTCTGGACATTCTGGAGCAAACTAATTGGGAAGCCGACCTTCCCGGAAAAATAAATTATCACCATTCGATTCTTTATTAGGGCTTTGATAATACAAATTTTTGACACAACTCTCTACGACTAACCGTTTTCGAAAAAAACGTCTGATACGGGTGGTCGAACTCACCCTGTATAATAGAAAATAACAACAGATTATGCAACCATTTCGTGCAAAAAATTAATTGAAAATTAAGCGTGCAGAGATCACACGTAATTAATAATTGCAAATTTATGAAGTATGCTAGGCACTAAACAGTTAATGTATTTATAAATTTAATAATGGCTATAAAATACGTCCTTAAAAATGACATCTATTTATAAAAAGTGTTCATTGCCTTTGCCGCTATAACATGTAAGAAAAAACAGCTCTTGTGCGACATTATAGCAAATTAATGTTGAAAATTGAATTTGTATGTAAAATGGATCCTTTGATATATTGGTCGGATTTATATACGCTGAAGTAACAAATCAGCTTTCTTATTCAAAACGTTTATTTATAAAGTCAGAAATCATATTATTATTTTGTTTAACTTATTAACTTTTTTAAGACGTTTTTTGCAAATTTTTAACCGAAAAAAAACCGAAAAAAAAAACAATTGCCCAGCCATAACTTCTCAGGAGATCGACCGATTTGAATAATTTCGACGCCGTTGGGTTCAGAATATTTGCAGATCGGTTCACTAGTTTCTTTTTTCAAGCAGGTAATCAAATACATTTTTTAATTATGTTACATTATATCTCCTGCATTTATGAACCGGTTTTTATGATTCTTTTTATAATCAATAGAGCATATAAATACATTCAGGGTAGGCTCACATAAATTTTACGTAAATCGGTTCAGTAGTTTTTTAAGTTTGATAATCAAATATCAAGAAAGAAGACGGTTATTAACATGCAAACTACGTATTGCAGTCATTAAAAATAAAAAAATTGAACCTTCAAAAAAGCCAATAAAAAGAGGAAAATAATAAAATTTATATTTAAAGTTTTGGCAGGTGATTAAATTGGCACCGACCTCAAAATTTTATTATTTTCCACTTTTTAGTAACTTTTTTTGAAGAAAGTTCTATTTTGAATATAAATTTTTTTTATAGATCATTTATTTTATGTGAAGTAGCATTTACAATAAAAACTTGAAAAAAAATGAAACCTTCTTCAAAAAAACCACTTAAAATAGAAAAATAATAAAATTTTGAGGTCGGCGCTCATTTAATTCTAAAAATTTTTTAAACTGGCACCGACCTCATTTATTAGTGTATTTGCCATAATATGGCACATACACTATTGGCGTCGGTCGGATGGCGGGACCTAGGGGTCGGACCAAAATTTCTCGACGTTTCATAGCCTCCTGAACAATTTGGCACCATTTTTGAAAATGTTTATATATATATGTATGTATATATTTATATATATATATATTTATATATATATATTTATATATATATATATATATATGTGTGTACACGATAACTCTCGACAGACTTAATCGATTGAAACGAAATTTGGTACACACATTGGAACCCATCACCGCAAGAAGCCTATTTAAAATGGGCCCGATCAGACCATTTTCAGGGTTGTATTTAGGGGTTCCAAAAAGTTTTTGGGCCCAAAAATACCGAAAAAATTGTCAGAATCGTTTCAAAATTGAAATTTAACTCTTTAGTAAAGATTAAAACGTGCTGCTAAAATTTTAATAAAATCGGCCCGACAGGACCGGACTTTCAAATTTTATGAAAACACTAGTTTGTTGATACGGATTTACTTATGGAAGGGTGTATTTAATGTGGTACAGAGGTTGCATTGATAATAATATTGAAATTAAGAAAAAAATATTATTTTAAGGGATGTATTAAGGGGTTAAATGTTTTATTTTGTCCAAAAACAAACTTAAGTTCACGTATTAAAGCCACATGGCCTGTATTAGCAAATACACTATATTGTCGGCAGGGTTTGGCACTGCGACCCGAGTTTTTTATTTTTCTCTTCTAAAAGGCTGTTTTCGCAGGAGGTAAAATTTTCTTTATAAAAAGTTTTATTTTTCACTTTTTAGTTGCTTTGCATTACGTACCTACTTTGCAGGTTATTAACTAACTTCTTTCTTGATATTTGATTACTAAACTAGAATAAAAAGCTACTGAACCGGTTTAAGAAAAAATTATATAATATCACATACCTGATATTTCTGACTCGGATGGGAATATTTCCCAACCCGTTCATGAATGTCAGCTAGGTATTATTATATGAGGAAAAAAAATGAATTATTAAAATTGATTTTTAAATTTTTAATTTAATGTTAACTGATTTTTAGGTTAAAGTTGACTGAGTTTTCTATTATATATGTGAAAAACAGTAAAAACACCAAAATACTTGTGCTTCTTTAAGGGTTCCGTAGCCAAATGGCAAAAGCGGAACCCTTATAATTTCGTCCTGTCCGTCCGTCCGTCCGTTCGTATGTCACAGCCATTTTACTCGAAGACTATTGGCACTATACAGATGAAATTTGGAAAATAGGTGTCTTCTATGAACCGAAAAAAAAATTAGCGGTGGCACTCCATACAATATGAACCTTAGGGATGAAAAAAATTCCCGTGCACATAAGCATATGGAGTATCGTTAGATAGGTCTTGAAAAATGATATAGAAGTTTCAAAATGACTTTTTTATTTAAGTCTATACCTAGTTGGTGAGATATGCGCATCTATACAGTCGTAAAAAGTGTGTCTGCTCTCCCCTCTAACTTTTCAACTATGGGGTGGAAAATTCTGAAAAAATTTAAGGTGGTAGAAAAAACACTTCCAACGAAAATTGGTTTGAATAAGATATGTTGTGCTGTTGTTTTTTTTCGGTTAGGTACACGTTATTTTTTTGAGTTTAGCGACCGCAGAAATAACTTTGTTTTTCACAGTGTCTTGGAGAAATACTATGAAATACAAACTTATTTTTAGAAAACTATGTTCAACTTAAAAACAAAAGACTAAATTATTATTAAATTTATTATTAACTTTGAATTTCAACCGTGAACGTTCTTCCCGATTACAGAACCCTTCACTGTACGTGGTCCGACACGCACTTGGTCGCTTTCTGACTGGTTCTGGTGAGTATAGCTTATAGCTGATATAGCACACCTAATAACAGTAATTATATTATCTCATGCCGTGAGCATGTGACTGATTCATTATGAACAGTGGTCTAATTTGTGTTCAGAGAAAATACATTGCCAAATTTTTGTTTTTAATATTCCCAAATTTCGGCAATTTACGAGAGTCTTGTTAACATTCCGGGAATATTTCCAGCTTGAGAATATTGCCAAATAAAAACATTTCCGACGACACATTGCTAGTATTGATTAAAAAAAGATTTAACAAGAAACCATGATTACAACAAGTGGATCAAGATCTGGCATGCCCTGTGTAAGGTATGAAGGGGCAAAACAGTATGTGATTTTAGGGTTCATATTTTTATTGCAGATTATAGACGCTCATTAGTGTCTTAATTATAATATTATATTAAAATAAAAAATTAACACTAAAAATCATCACAAAACATCCATAAGCGAGATGGGATTCGAATCCACGACAACTTAATCCAAGGGCCAGCACTGCACTGACCATAAACACAAATTAACTGTCCTCAGGGTTAATAATATATTAATCAGCTGCCATAATGGGCTTATGGATCATTAAAACGCCATGACATAGGATGTTGGCTTCCTAATTTCTGGAGTCAATTTTTCGTCAGGAATGCTGCTTTTATAATATATAATTTTATAATTTAAATATTAAACTACCAACTACCGTTTCTATATGGTAACAATATTATTAATTTATCATTTTTATCTAAAAATTAGATCTGTTATTTTATGTTTCATAACTGTACCAGCGTCATATTTATCCACAACCAACACAAGTAATTATGAGCATTTGACATGCGACAGAAAAATTATGAAGTGACTATTGAGCATTAAAATAAATTGTATGTATGAAAATTAATTCAAGTTGAACAAAATACATATTATGCAAGGTAAAATAAAGTACATTTTATAGATTGCACTTGTTTACACCAGCGTTCCTCAACCTTCGGGTCGGGACTCGGGACCCAATATTTGGTCGCGTTAAATTTTTATTGGGTCACGAAGGAACTGGTTAAATACCGCAATGAAAATATAAAAAAAATAAAAACAATATAAAAAATAAACAGAAAAAAAGTTTTTTTCGTTAATAGACTACAGAAGTAGTCGATAGGCGTTCAAAAATGTATGGGCTTTAACGGAATATTCGTTACTATTTTCTTAAAACACATTTCTTACGAAAACAATGGCTGTTTCATAAAAATAATTAATAAATCCCGTCATTATTGGCTACAAAATTTAATTATTTCGTATGAAATAATTTTTTATTTGAAATTAAAAATTTGTGAAAAATGGATGTCGTCAAGGGCGTCGCCAGCCAATGAGCCAGAGAGGGGCAAGATAATAGATAGAGGATATGAATAATGGTAAAATAAATACGGTTTGTAATGTTTTAATCGTTTACTACAAAAATCTTAATTAAAACATTATCTTCTTGGGTTTCTTGTGAATTTTTCGACTACTTTATTATTAAAATCTTCTAGGTTGCGATCAAAATTTTTAAAGCTTTACCCTCTAGAGGGGGGCAGCTGCCCTCCCCTGCTCCCCCTTGGCGACGCCCTTGGATGTCGTAACTTGATTCATTCATCCAGTGACGTTTATTCTAACCTAACAACCTCATTGATGTTAATTGTCGAGGTATAATTTAAGAAATTATAATTAGAAATTAAGTTTGTTCTTTCTATTTGGAGTTGGAAAAATGTTTTGAAGTCGTCTGAGTTTCGCTAGATCAAGCGAAGGTACGCTAAAAGTACAAAAAAATTTTTTTTCACCATATATTTCACCAAATATTGGATATTTAGGTATTATTTTAGCTTTTTTTCAGTCGGAAATGTAAACTTTTGCAGTCATAATTTTCATTATGACTGCAGTCAGGTACAAAACACCACCCGATAACAAATTGCTTTAATTATTAACGACGACAACGTGTTTAAAAAAACGAGGTTATGTCAGTAGAATGAATGAAACTTGACAGTTGTGTCCTGCCAAGGCGACGGGAAAGACTCAACTTCAATTCAGAACGTACGTTTAACGCAGATTCTAGTTAGAAGAAGACAGTTGCGACTCCGCCACGCCTTCCTTTCCTAATCTATTTCGAAAATAAATTATGAGATTTTGAATGGCATCTATTAATTTCTGATACCCATGTTAATTTATTAAGTCAATTTGTTAAATTAAGTTAATTTTGACATTGTGAATGTAACTTGTGTATTTTTTGACGTGACTTATAACTCAGGCACTGGTGTTCAAAAAATTATCGTCACGAAAATCGTCACAAAATGTCCGCGGAAATTACTCGTAGAGATTTTGCATTACGTCAAATGTAAATACACGATAGTGTAGGTGGGTCTTCATGCCTCATGGAAAAATTTGTCGTTCGGACGTCATAAGGCGGAGGGGGGCAGTAATTCACTGATTTCGAGCATAATGTTTGTTCAGCCATAACTTCTCGAGGGGTTGACCGATTAGAAAAAAATCGACGCCGTTAGTTTCAGAATGTGTACGGAATGGTCCCATATAATTTTTATTTTATATCATAAAATAAAAAGTTGGGTCGCAGTACGAGTTAAAAAAAAATAGGTTGGTTCGCGCGTCAAAAATATTGAGAAACGTCGGTCTACACTGAATAATTTAGCGATGAAAAAAATTAATAGTCTCTGTGAGAACTCGAATCAGAATCCTTCAGTTTGTTTGGCATTTCTAACCAAAAAGTTGGTAAAAATAATTATAACTACATCAGTGTAATAGCTTTCATTGAAATTAAATAAAAACTGTAAAAAAATAAAAAAAAAACAGCAAACTGGCAGAAATAATAATATTTAGGTATTGAAAAAAAAACGAAAAAAAACAGTTTTTTGCTTTTTAGTCCGGACGCGTACGCTAAGAAAGACTTAGCTTTGCACTTTCTTAGGTACCTATACATTGTGTCCACAGACTCATCCTCAACATGGGGATCTCCGTTGTTACGGGAGATAGAGATTTGGTTAAATGAGACAAAATGTGCAGAATCTACACTACTACTACCCTGCGTAGTCAAACTTTCCATATTTTGCTTGGTTCACGACCGACAGTTGAAAAACGAGATTTACCCATTTTCGTTTTTTGCTTATAACTCGCTTATTAAGTAAGTTAGAAAAAAAATATTTTCACTTTCTTAAGGCCCTTTTTCATGAAGATTTCAAATCTCTTTTCATATTTTTATTTACTTTTATAGTTTTAGAGTTACTTGTATTAACTTTGTTTTTTTAAATACACGTCAAAGATGGCCATGACACCATTCGAAAGAGATTTTTTTTCTCTTTAATTTGATATCAGAGTTGATGGATTTATTTTTAAAAATAACAGAGTTATACGTAAAACACTGATTTTAAATAGTAGGCTATGCTAAATTAATTGATAAAACAACAGAAGGCTTAGCAAACAGTTGAAATTCGCGTTGGCTTAGTAAACGGCTGTTTTGTTTTAGCTGTCAAAGTGCAGTTTGTTGCTAATTTGTCAGTTTACTAAGTAATTTATTAAATTTACTTTTGTTATCATGGAACCATTTTGTAACAATGAAAAATAAGCGATTTTCGACAATTGATCGTAAAACAGTAGTTTTATCTTCTTCACTTATTCGCGTTGACTTAGTAAACGGCTTTTTAAATGATCCATAGTTTATCAAATTTACTCGTAAGTTTCTGTAAATAGACGAATGAGGTTGTCTTCGTTCTAGATACTGATCGAAGTACATTTCTGCAGCTCTGGTCGAATTTTTGTGACATAGAATGTAACAAGATAACATATCAAATTTTTCATTGTTACAAAATGGTTCCATGATAACAAAAGAAAATTTAATAAATCACTTAGTAAACTGACAAATTAGCAACAAACTACACTTTGACAGCTAAAACAAAACAGCCGTTTACTAAGCCAACGCGAATTTCAACTGTTTGCTAAGCCTTCTGTTGTTTTATCAATTAATTTAGCATAGCCTACTATTAAAAATCAATGTTTTACGTATAACTCTGTTATTTTTGAAAATAAATCCATCAACTCTGATATCAAATTAAAGAGAAAAAAAATATCTTTCGAATGGTGTCATGGCCATCTTTGACGTGTATTTAAAAAAACAAAGTTAATACAAGTATCTCTAAAACTATAAAAGTAAATAAAAATATGAAAAGAGATTTGAAATCTTCATAAAAAAGGGCCTTAAGAAAGTGAAAATATTTTTTTCTAACTTACTTAATAAGCGAGTTATAAGCAAAAAACGAAAATGGGTAAATCTCGTTTTTCAAGTGTCGGTCGTGAACCAAGCAAAATATGGAAAGTTTGACTACGCAGGGTAGTAGTAGTGTAGATTCTGCACATTTTGTCTCATTTAACCAAATCTCTATCTCCCATAACAACGGAGATCCCCATGTTGAGGATGAGTCTGTGGACACACTGTATAGAAAAATTTAATTTGGTAGAATTGCATATCATACCTCCCAGTTCCTCCAAAACTGGATGTGTCCTGCTATCTGATTGAGAAACATTGAGATCCTTCGGGTTCATTCTAGAATACTCGAGCTATTCCATTGTTACCTCGATTTTTTTTAGATTATCGATAAAGTCGATTAGTTTCATATATCGCCCACCCCTAGTTGAAACCTTTCTAGTGAAAATACGAAACATTTTAAACTGAAAATCAAGCAACCGTAGAGTAAGAACCAATTAAATAATAATTGAACTATTAAATACCTATTTTTGAAGTTGTTGAATGTTGATATTGCCTTTTAATTTTCTAGCGTTGTATAAAAATACATACAGCATGTTGATTTGAATTAGATCTATAAGTATGATTTTACAATGATCATTTGTTAAAATAAATATTTTTTAATTTTCAGTTCATGTAATATTTTTTAATAAAGAATATAAAATCAATGCTTAAAATCTCTAAGTCGCGCCCCTCTACATTATTAATAGCTTTGCGCTCC
This sequence comes from Mongoloraphidia duomilia, assembly GCA_039654895.1. NCBI lineage: Eukaryota > Metazoa > Arthropoda > Insecta > Raphidioptera > Raphidiidae > Mongoloraphidia > Mongoloraphidia duomilia. Next base: position 24,482,573 of record CM077525.1, on the reverse strand, counting down.
ATGAAGAGTGATGGAACCTTTTTGTTGTGAAAATACAAAATACTTATTAAAAAAAATAAATAGTAAATAAATGATAATAAAAAATGGTGGAACCTTTGGTGTAAAGATACGAAATGTTACAATTACCACAAAACACCAAACCATAACAAACACTCTCGACGTACGTTTCGCCAACCAAGTTGGCATCATCAGGAGATGATTAAAACTAAAGACTAAACAAAAATTACTGCCTATTTATAGGCTACCTAATTTTAATTACCTGAAAACTAAACTAATTTACTAAATCAAAAAGCAGGCTACCTGGAATTGGGCCTTTGTCACTGTTCATAATATTATGTTTACACTTATGAATCTCTAGACTCTCTACGGCGTCTAGTTGTCTAATATTAATGACGTTTCTAATTAATTTTAAATTACTATTGTCTATTTTATGGTCATTTTCAAATGCATGTTGGGCAACACTAGATTTATCAAACCTGCCATATTTTAGATGAGCCATATGCTCTTTAAATCTTACTGAAATAGATCTTCTCGTTTGGCCAACATACTTTTTATTACAATTTTGACAACTAATTTCATAAATCCCGGACTTTTCTTTTTCTTCTACTTTTTCTTTAGGGTTCCCTAATTTTTCTTTCAAACTATTACTTGAAGAGTATACAATATTTAATCCTACTTCTTTAAAAATCTTTTTTAACCCTCTGGTGAAGCGCGATTCAAATGGAATCGATACATATCTAGAAATTTCTGTTTCATTACGAAAAGTCGAAGAATTTTCCAAAGCATTCTTAAAACTACGTTTTCTAATCATTTTATCTATTAAATCTACATTATAACCATTACACAAAGCTATGTCCTTAATTAAAGTTTTTTCTTTCTCAAACCTTTCCTTGTTGAGAGGGAAGCTGAGTAACCGGTGTATTAAAAAGTTGAAACTTGCCATTTTATGTTGAGGGCAATGATGTGAGTCTTTAGGGATATATCTTAGTGTATTGGTGTCCTTTCTGTATATATCAAATTCTAAATTATTTGTCTCATTCTTTATGACTAATACATCTAAAAATGGCAGTCTTCCGTTGTTTTCAATTTCATAAGTGAATTTTATTGAAGGGAAACAATTATTTAATTTGGAAACAAAATTGTCTACATTCTCACTTTTAGTGTCAAATACTGCGAAAATATCATCCACATACCTAAGCCATACTCTAGGGAAGTAATCAAAAGTTTCTTTTGCATCTGTTTCAAACTTATTCATGAAAAGACTGGCAATAAAAGGAGATAGAGGGTTCCCCATTGCTGTCCCTTCATGCTGTTCATAAATATTACTATTATGCAAAAAACAATTTTGTTTCATACAAATCTGAGTGAGTTTTATGTAGTCATTTACCATCTCACTACTAAATTTATTCCTATATAATAGGTCTTTTAAAATATCTAAAGTTTCTGGAATAGGGACGCTTGGAAACAACGAGCATACGTCAAAAGAAATCAAAATTTCCCCTTCCTCCAACTGAATATCCTGGGTTTTATTAATAAACTCATTCGAATTAACTACCGCAAAACCAGTTTGAGTAACAGGTAACTTTTCAAATTCTTTTGACAACCATTTTGATAAAAAGTAAGTTGGTGCTCCGATTGCCGAAACAATAGGACGCATGGACTTACCTGGTTTATGTACCTTAGGTAAACAATACAGTCGTGGTATAATTGGGTTGGATACATGTAGTTTTCGTTTCAAAGCCGGGGTGACAATTTTCTTACAGCTCTTAATCGCATCTTTGACTTCATTAATCATTTTTGTTAAAGGATTTTTCTTCAGTTTTGTATAAGGACCATTACTAATTAAGGTGTCAACTCTTTCATAATAATCTATTTTGTCTAAAATAACAACTTTGTTTCCCTTATCAGCTTTCAAATAAAAACACTCTTTCTCACGTAATCGTTTGATAACTTCCTTGTTTTTGACAACTTTTGGCTTTGTTTTCTGACTTTTTTCAATATTTACAGACAACTGGGTCTTACATGCTTTTCTGACGAAACCTTTGGAAGGCTCAGGTAAATATTGAATAGCACTCTCGATTCCTGCGACAACGTCTTCTAGAACATTGTCGGGACCTGGTAGGCTATATTTCAAACCTTTGTTTAGTAATTCAATTTCTTTTTTATCAAACGATTTCGATGATTGGTTATCAACAATGTTGATGTATTTTTGAGGAAAATTTTCTTTGGGCTTATTTGGAATTAATTTTTTGAACTTTTTGTTTAAAGATGCCATCTTTTTTATAAATTTTGCATCAACTGCAACAAACATTTTCCTCTGAAATACACTCCATTGTTCGTATTCTAAATTACTTAGTCTAAATGTTAGTTTTTTAAAAAGTTCATATGCTTGCAATTCAAGCATACTCCTTTTTCCATACAAATACTTGATTTCTAAATCTAGCCATTTCTGTTTTGCGTACAAAATGACTTTATCACAAATCGGTGAAGATGTTGAGATATTAATTTTACAAAAGGATGGAAAAACTGAGTTCTTTTTACAAGCTTTTAGAAACCAAATATCTGCTCCTAATAAAGAAATCTTAGTGGTAAACTTACAATAAAGATTTAGTTCCGTTGACCGTGAAGCCATATTAACAATAAAAAATTCGACTGATGACCAGTCCTATACTTCCCACCTAGTAAATATTTGCAAAAAATAAACACTCTTTTTTTTATTCTTTGACTAGGCCCAAATAACCTTAGCTGTTGGTGGTCTTTAAAACACAATTTAATTTTTATTCTTTGAAAAAAGCATGGCCCTCTTTTTTGTTTGGTGATCTATTGATGGCTAGCTTAATATAGCAAAAATCATGGTTACCTTGATTTACGTACAATTTTTATTTTTTTTAGTAAAATATTTTTTTTCTCGAAAACTATACATTTTAGAGAAAAAAAATATTTACATTTTTTTCATATTATAACATCTAGAATTCATTTATATTTTTTTTTACCTATGTTAATACGTGACATTGAGGACGTTTTTTTGAATATCTCAGGATCCACTGAACCGATTTGACTCAAAATCTAATCAGATCTAAGTTAAAGGCTGATAAACACAATAGAACAATCGGCATGCCCGTATGTTGTTCCGTTCTTAAGATATCGAAGGCGAAAAATTGACCACATACACACACACATACACACATACACACATACACACATACACACACACATACAGACATCAGTCAGAAAATGATCTTAAACGATTGCTAGGGTCTCAAAACGTGAAAATCTGTTAAAATCTCGAAATATTGTTTTCGGACTGAATCCATTACTTCCCTACCATAGTAGAGGTGGGAAGTAAAAATGGTGGAACCTTTGGTGTAAAGATACGAAATGTTACAATTACCACAAAACACCAAACCATAGTCGAGAGTGTTTGTTATGGTTTGGTGTTTTGTGGTAATTGTAACATTTCGTATCTTTACACCAAAGGTTCCACCATTTTTTACTGTTAATATGGCTTCACGGTCAACGGAACTAAATCTTTATTGTAAGTTTACCACTAAGATTTCTTTATTAGGAGCAGATATTTGGTTTCTAAAAGCTTGTAAAAAGAACTCAGTTTTTCCATCCTTTTGTAAAATTAATATCTCAACATCTTCACCGATTTGTGATAAAGTCATTTTGTACGCAAAACAGAAATGGCTAGATTTAGAAATCAAGTATTTGTATGGAAAAAGGAGTATGCTTGAATTGCAAGCATATGAACTTTTTAAAAAACTAACATTTAGACTAAGTAATTTAGAATACGAACAATGGAGTGTATTTCAGAGGAAAATGTTTGTTGCAGTTGATGCAAAATTTATAAAAAAGATGGCATCTTTAAACAAAAAGTTCAAAAAATTAATTCCAAATAAGCCCAAAGAAAATTTTCCTCAAAAATACATCAACATTGTTGATAACCAATCATCGAAATCGTTTGATAAAAAAGAAATTGAATTACTAAACAAAGGTTTGAAATATAGCCTACCAGGTCCCGACAATGTTCTAGAAGACGTTGTCGCAGGAATCGAGAGTGCTATTCAATATTTACCTGAGCCTTCCAAAGGTTTCGTCAGAAAAGCATGTAAGACCCAGTTGTCTGTAAATATTGAAAAAAGTCAGAAAACAAAGCCAAAAGTTGTCAAAAACAAGGAAGTTATCAAACGATTACGTGAGAAAGAGTGTTTTTATTTGAAAGCTGATAAGGGAAACAAAGTTGTTATTTTAGACAAAATAGATTATTATGAAAGAGTTGACACCTTAATTAGTAATGGTCCTTATACAAAACTGAAGAAAAATCCTTTAACAAAAATGATTAATGAAGTCAAAGATGCGATTAAGAGCTGTAAGAAAATTGTCACCCCGGCTTTGAAACGAAAACTACATGTATCCAACCCAATTATACCACGACTGTATTGTTTACCTAAGGTACATAAACCAGGTAAGTCCATGCGTCCTATTGTTTCGGCAATCGGAGCACCAACTTACTTTTTATCAAAATGGTTGTCAAAAGAATTTGAAAAGTTACCTGTTACTCAAACTGGTTTTGCGGTAGTTAATTCGAATGAGTTTATTAATAAAACCCAGGATATTCAGTTGGAGGAAGGGGAAATTTTGATTTCTTTTGACGTATGCTCGTTGTTTCCAAGCGTCCCTATTCCAGAAACTTTAGATATTTTAAAAGACCTATTATATAGGAATAAATTTAGTAGTGAGATGGTAAATGACTACATAAAACTCACTCAGATTTGTATGAAACAAAATTGTTTTTTGCATAATAGTAATATTTATGAACAGCATGAAGGGACAGCAATGGGGAACCCTCTATCTCCTTTTATTGCCAGTCTTTTCATGAATAAGTTTGAAACAGATGCAAAAGAAACTTTTGATTACTTCCCTAGAGTATGGCTTAGGTATGTGGATGATATTTTCGCAGTATTTGACACTAAAAGTGAGAATGTAGACAATTTTGTTTCCAAATTAAATAATTGTTTCCCTTCAATAAAATTCACTTATGAAATTGAAAACAACGGAAGACTGCCATTTTTAGATGTATTAGTCATAAAGAATGAGACAAATAATTTAGAATTTGATATATACAGAAAGGACACCAATACACTAAGATATATCCCTAAAGACTCACATCATTGCCCTCAACATAAAATGGCAAGTTTCAACTTTTTAATACACCGGTTACTCAGCTTCCCTCTCAACAAGGAAAGGTTTGAGAAAGAAAAAACTTTAATTAAGGACATAGCTTTGTGTAATGGTTATAATGTAGATTTAATAGATAAAATGATTAGAAAACGTAGTTTTAAGAATGCTTTGGAAAATTCTTCGACTTTTCGTAATGAAACAGAAATTTCTAGATATGTATCGATTCCATTTGAATCGCGCTTCACCAGAGGGTTAAAAAAGATTTTTAAAGAAGTAGGATTAAATATTGTATACTCTTCAAGTAATAGTTTGAAAGAAAAATTAGGGAACCCTAAAGAAAAAGTAGAAGAAAAAGAAAAGTCCGGGATTTATGAAATTAGTTGTCAAAATTGTAATAAAAAGTATGTTGGCCAAACGAGAAGATCTATTTCAGTAAGATTTAAAGAGCATATGGCTCATCTAAAATATGGCAGGTTTGATAAATCTAGTGTTGCCCAACATGCATTTGAAAATGACCATAAAATAGACAATAGTAATTTAAAATTAATTAGAAACGTCATTAATATTAGACAACTAGACGCCGTAGAGAGTCTAGAGATTCATAAGTGTAAACATAATATTATGAACAGTGACAAAGGCCCAATTCCAGGTAGCCTGCTTTTTGATTTAGTAAATTAGTTTAGTTTTCAGGTAATTAAAATTAGGTAGCCTATAAATAGGCAGTAATTTTTGTTTAGTCTTTAGTTTTAATCATCTCCTGATGATGCCAACTTGGTTGGCGAAACGTACGTCGAGAGTGTTTGTTATGGTTTGGTGTTTTGTGGTAATTGTAACATTTCGCAAATAAATGATAGATACCTTTTTGTTCCGTCGTGTGGTTTCGTTTGTAATTTATTTATTACGCGTTTCGGCAACGGACTGCCATCTTCAGATAAAGTTTTTTATCACTCACATTGTCTTTAAAAATAACCATAAAACACCAAAACGTTTAACAATTCTCGACGTACGTTTCGCCAACCCTGTTGGCATCATCAGGGGATGATTATGCCTATACTTATTTATAGATTACCTTGCGCTTAAAACTAATATATAAAAATAAATTATTTAAAAAAACAAACAAAAAACCCGACTACGTAAAAAGCGAATTTAAAAGCTGGAACAAATATCAAATGATAACATGCAGTCGGAGGCATGTTATCTCATTTGATCTTTTTCCAACTTTTAAGTTCGCTTTTTAAGCATCCGGGTTTTTTGTTTGATTTTTTAAAAAATAATTTATTTTTATTTTCTTTCTTTTAATTGAATCTACACATTTGATATGCCACACAAAAGGTTTTACCGATTTTTTGCGTATCGACAAAAAGGCGTCCAGCGTCATCAATATTGAATTTTCCGTGATGTCATACACCCAGTAGCACACGTGAGACTATGGTGGATCTATAGACACCTTATTTTTCAAAATCCGTCAAGTCGTTTACGCTACAAAAGGCGCCGACGAAAATGCAAAAATAGATACATTACCTAGGTACATACATAATCCGGAAAACATTATCGTCCTTCGGTAGGCGGGTAAAAATACCTCCTATATTTACAGAAAACTTAACGGTCCATTGAATCCTAGTTTAATAAATCATAAAGTGCGCTGACGTAGTACATATGAGTAACTAGAGAGGGTCGGGGTGGGTCCGACCCACTCCAGAAGCCGACTGTCCCATCCTATAAATAGTGATTAACAAAAAAAAAATGTGAGTCGTCGTGGGACGCAGATGTGACACATTTTCATAGCTCTCCCCTTGCGAAGACAATATTAGTGAAGGAATTTTTAGAATCGGTTCAGTAGTCCCAGAGATAAGAATTTATGATTTATTACCCCCCGTCCCGCGAGAAACTCTCTCCCTTTGAAAGTATTGAATCAGCAATACACAGATGTTTACACACATACATGCAACATAGCGAGACGTACAAGGCGAGTATCTTGTATTTATTACCCCCCTCCCCATCCCCGAAACGGCTGTAAATCCCCTGGTAATTCACAGACACACGTAATAGCCACACACACACGTAAACTGTGTAACAGTATACATATAGATATGTAAAGACGCGTCGCTCCATTTAAACGAAATCACACCCGCTGCATAAAATGTTTCACATCAAAAATAATACAGTGTTTAATGTATTCTCAACATAAACTGATCAAACAAACGGACAGAGTAGGACTCGCACTTGACCGTTTTTTATATTAACATGTAAACATTTTTCAATTTTAAAACAGCCACGTTTCTTCTACATGCAGTATTTTTGGTACACCTTTCCTGACATCGGAACTAGTTCCGTAATTCCCGAACTGAGAAGCAAATATCGAAACCAGTTCCGGAACTGAGGATGATCCACCATAAGAGATTTATTGTCATAAATTTAAAATAAATATACAACTGATGAATATTGGATGCCCTATTCAAGATGCAATGTAGACAATCGATTGTTGGACAAAATGCAATGTGTAGAAAAGACACAGCTTTACTCGGATGGTGACGTCTTTGCGTTGCAATCAGAACTAAACTGATCACCGTTCACAAAGCGTGAGCAGTTCACGCTGAGCCACTTTTGAGCCGCCAAAAATCGACATCCCGTGGCTTGCATCGCGACAGGTTTGTTGTTGAGGCAGTCTCGCATGAAACGCAGGTATTGACTTTGCAAGGCCACCGCGCGAGGCAACTTTCCAAAAAAGATCGCGGCTTAATTTTGTACAGCTTTGTCGGAACTCTTTATTAGATAGTGCAGTGTGCACTCCGTCCGAACTTCTGCAAAGCTTTCGTTGATATAATATTCTGTAAGACAATATTTTTTTTGAAGTTATACTTCTTTTGGCGCGTTATGGGAAAAATGATGAGAGTGATTTTTTAGAATGCGCGCGCATCGCGTCATGAAAATGTCACGAAAATTTATCACCATGAAGTTAGTCGTTAGTAATAACTAGTCGTTACACCAGTCTTAATGTGACAAGAGTGTTTTCGGTTTTGAATAACATTAATAAAGCTTTTGCCATACAACTGCTCGTGTGTGCCGCTTTCATTATATATGAGTTCGTACTCCAAACCGTACTGATTTCACATTATTATTTTTCTTCATTATAATATCCTATGATATAGCACTGCTATAAGACGTCTCTGTGGTGTAACGGTAACGTCGGGGCTTCATACGCAATAGGTCTCGGGTTCAAATCTCAACACAAACATGCATTATTTTTTTTAAAATAAATAATCAGATATAAATATAATAAATAAATATATTTAATAAATTAATAATTTATTAAATTAAATTAATTAATTTAATATCTTTATTTTATTATGTTATCGTCTTTTTTACAAACGTTTAGTACTGGCACGCGGGATAAAATTTTTGGAGTTATTTTTGTTTTGTTACGTAAAAGAAGTATAACTTCTGACGTGCGTGCATAGTACACAGACACTCTTTTTTTAAATTTGTTTATTATTTAATAGATTAAAACCTGTTAAGTTGGCTATTTTCCTAATTTGGTAACTTTTTCATGGAACATAACGAAGTGCTTTGGCTATATGACCAGCTCTATAAGTTGGCCGCCCGATAATTTGACCACTGCATTTTGGTGGAATCGTAGGTGAATACACATTCCACAGGTTTGACTGTGTCTTTGGTTTTTTTTTTTGACGCGAATTATTGGTACTGGGAGGACATGCATAGAAATTCGAGCGTTACGAAGTTGGTGATACTGTTTCGTCTTATAATTTCAAAACTATAAAAGCAACATCCAACTATAAATATAGCGTTGAGTAGACAAAGGATGTTCGTACCTAAGATGACCTTTGGATCAAGTGCGCAACCGCAGTGAGCGTGGGTAGGAGGTCTGTATTATGACGCAATTCTACGGTATCCCGTGGGTTTTGGACCAGTGTAACTTCGGATTGCGTCGAGTGAGGACTACGAAAGTGGTGTCATTCGGAAGCTAATTCCACAATTCAACATCAGGGTCGAGTATTAACGCCAAAACTGCGACTTGTGTCCCCGACTATCATCTTACCCGATTTTTAACACGCTTTTTTTAATTATTAGCTTCACTTGTATGTTTGCTTGCTTGTTTGTCAGTTTGTAACCGACTTCTTTGAACTTGATTTTGACCAACTTTGAACGGTCAGATTTAGTTTAAACGTTGTCGACTTATCAAGGACCGACGACAATACAATAATTCAATAAGTTTGTCCCATTATCCTGACCAGGATCTCCAGGACTAAAAAAAAGCAAAAAACTTCAGATTGAACTGAAACTTTGCACACTTATCAAGGACCGATTACAATACAATAATTCCATAAGTTTGTCCCATTATCCTGACCAGGATCTCCAGGACTAAAAAGCAAAAATAAATTATAATTTAAAAAAACTAAAAAACACGCTTTAATGAACTAAAAAGTAAAAAATAATTAATTTTATTGTAAAAAAGCGTGGGGTAGTATGAAAATATGATACAAAGCACCCCACGCTTTTTTGCAATAAAATTACTTATTTTGAAATGAAACTTTTTAGTCGTTTAACAGTATAACGAAAAAATCAAAAAACGACACCATCAGGAGTGGAGAAAATGAAATGAGCTGCTAACGGGAAACCGATTGGGATTGGCTTGCTGGTAGTGCGTTGAGGAGGAAACTGGATCGACACGCCTCTTTTTGTACGCAGAGGAGAAATAAAATAATACCAAGGGGGCAGGGCTGAATAGCCAGACTTCAAGAGTATAGTGTAGCCATCTGTGATAATTAGATGAAATTAACTATGTATTCGTAACGTATTATAGTAAAGAACAGAACCAAGATATTATATTAGTGTTTAATAATTGGAATTTACCTACACATAATACAAATGTTTACTCAAACAGTTACGCTTCAGACGTATTAGATTTACACGCACCCAGCTTTTTGATTTGTTTTTTTGATCGTAATAACTCTTGACTTCCGCTCTTATTGATAATTTTAATAAATCGCTTGATTTGAAGAAAATCTTCAAAGAATTATATCAATGCAACCTGCAGTTGCTCTACACCCTGTGTACTTAACTGTTATATGACCGAAAACAAATGAATGTATAACACACGTGTGTATTAATTGTTTATTCACGACCACGTGACTGTTAATTAACGTCTCTTTCTAAAAACAATACTTACTATGCAGTTGCACTTATTTCTGTCCTTCTTACAAATATTGCGACGTAAATATTTCTTATCTGGTTCTATAAATTTTTTTATTGCTTTTTGTTCCAATATCAAGAGTTCTTGAACAAACAATTCAAAAAAGATTGCGTTCCAGCTAAAGCATAAGTGGTTTAATAAGCAATATTTAAAAAAAATAGTTACAATGTGTACTATAAATCTATAGGTACTTATATATTATAAATAAAATTGGAGAGTATGTCTGTCATGTCGATATTTAAACGCATTTTTTAACTTTTTGGGTTATTTACTCGATACAGACGACATTTCTATATTAATCTTTCAGTTGCCAGTTAAGTAAAAAACTAATGAATCGGATTTTCTTCAAACAAAGTTTGTTAGAAAGGAAAAGTTTGCGATGGTGTTCTGCACTTTGTTTCATCACAATATCACGTTAGGGAGCTGCGCAGTAACGATCCTAAAAATATTTTTTTGCCATACCCACTATAAAACAGCTACTTTACATGCGTGTATTCATGCATGGAATGGGTCATTTAACAGACAGATGTGGTGAAAATGTTTTCAAAACACACTAATGTAGTAAGTATAAACAGTTTCCATAGTGATTTATATTTATTCGCTCTGATTCGCCTGCTAATACCTACTCACGGCCTGCTATAAATGAGAAGTTGGTGACGCAAATGCACTGTTAAGTTTTTTTAAATACTGAAAATGAAGTGAAAAGTAGCTATTTTATAGTGGGTATGGTAAAAAATGCAATATACAGGGTGTCCTCAAAGACACTTAACACAAGCCTACCTCATGTTCCTGAGATCAAAATAAGCCGATTTAAGCAAACTAACCTTCTTACAAAATTGCTTAGTTTGGGCGCTATACGGCCCTGAAGTTACAATTTTGAAATCGTTTTTTTGTTATAAATTTAAAATGGCTTGTGCGATTTTGCTAAAATTTGGCACGTTGACATAGTTTTATGGAACAAAAAAACTCACCTCAAAATTATGATTAATATTAATCCATAGGCGTAGAACTCGGGTTTTTTAATATTTGAACGTTTCAAATTTCTACGCCAATGGAAGAAAGGGAGTTTAAGTATAAAATTTAGATTCAGTAACTTATTAGCTACAAAAAAGCTACTCTTAATAAGACCCGGTTACTCTCATGGTTTTTGAAAAATTTGTGTTTTAATAATAAGTTGATCAATAATAATACGTTCACAATAATAAGTTGATCAATAAACAAATAAGATGGCCATGTTTTTTCTAAGAATAAAACTGGAGATGAAGAAGTTATGCAAAGAGTAAATTAATTTTCTTCGTCGTATAAATCTTTGTATGCGTGAAAATGGAGGACACGTTGACCACTTTTTATGACATATTTGTTTATTTCTATTCATGTTTTAGTAGCTTTACTTTATTTTGTAAAAATTACTGCGAAATATTAAAATACAAATTTCTCAAAAACCATGAGAGTAACCGAGTCTTATTAAGAGTAGCTTTTTGTAGCAAATAAGTTACTGAATCTAAATTTTATACTTAAACCCCCTTTCTTCCATTGGCGTAGAAATATGAAACGTTCAAATATTAAAAAACCCGAGTTCTACGCCTATGGATTAATATTAATCATAATTTTGATGTGGGTTTTTTTGTTCCATAAAATTATGTCAACGTGCCAAATTTTAGCAAAATCGCACAAGCCATTTTAAATTTATAACAAAAAAACTATTTCAAAATTGTAACTTCGCCCAAACTAAGCAATTTTGTAAGAAGGAAAGTTTGCTTAAATCGGCTTATTTTGGTCTCAGGAACATGTGGTAGGCGTGTGTTAAGTGTCTTTGAGGACACCCTGTATATCTCCCGCGTAATGATATGACTCGTGTGACTGTTAAAGCGCTCGTTTTAACATACCGACTCAATACGTATCTAGACATGCAATCTACTATAATGGTAGGTACCTATCCCGTTTTTATTATCTACTAATCCGGCTATCGTTTCGGGTAACTGCGAATCTATAATTGCTCATCAGTAGATCAACAAACAAATAAGATGGCCACGCTCTTTTACCTATAGGAATGAAAATTTTGGAATTTGCAAATAATTCAAGAATTAAGTACGACTGCAGTTATAATTTTAACTTTTTCCTCATAGTATCAATTGTAGCCGTTCCCTGTGAATTTCAGTTACTACTCTGGTCGCCATTTTTTAATCTATCGTCATTATTTTTGAAGTAAAACTTCTTTAGGGGCGACTTTGAAAAAGAAAATAATAAAACTTTAAACTTCCCGGCGTAACTGAATGAAAATTTTCTGTGCAAAAACGGACTAACTTTCGTTCTTTAAAAAAAACTAGATGTCACCCCAAAAAGAGTATAGACACAAATCAGCAAAGGTTGATGAATTATAATAATTGACGACTTTACCCAAGTGAAAAAAGTGATCTCAGAAACCACTCATCCGATGGCGATGAAACTTTGGTGAGTTGTTGTGCACATGCCCGCGAAGGTTTCTGAAATATAATAATTGCCCGGCCTGGCTTCGCTCGAATGAAAAAAGTAATCTTAGAAACTACTCATTTGATTGCGATGGCACTTTGATCAGTTGTTATGCACACTCCCGCGAAGGTTTTTGAATTTTAACAATTGGCCGGTCCGACTTCGCCCGAGTAAAAAAAAGGAGTTTTATTTCAATCGCGCAGAGAGGTTTCACTCACTCTTTTTTTTACATAGGTACTGAAAAACTGGCAAAAATCCATTTTCAAAAATCGTTAAAAAAGAAGTTCGACTTAAATAAAGTTTTGTCGGGTCGATTAACACTCAACGACTATTTTTAAGCTAAAACTTCCGAGTATCAACTTTATCAAAGCATTTTTACCGACGATGTCAATATTTGTCATCCCTCGTAATTATTTTGAAATCCACCTCCATTAATATTTTTTTCATACTGAAAAACTTGCAAATGACGATTTTCAAAGAGATTACGTATAAAAAGCAATTAAAAACATTTCCAAAAATCAATCAGCAATTGACAGTTGTTTTTGACTGAATTCATACCAAAACAGATAAAAAAAGACCGTACAAGTTTTCGGATCGATTTGAGAAAATATGCCCCTTTTGATTTTTAATTAAGCTTCAACACCTTCTTCAAGCGTCTCTTTTCAGCAACGTTAGGTTAGCAAGTCCGTCAGAGGCGCGTCCTTCAGTAGCTGATGTATGTAATATTATGTATGTATAGGTGCTTGTTATCAGACGGCGGCGTCGCTTGATGGCAGTGTGCGCTGGCCATCCGCTAAAGACAGACGCTCTAGCGATCTGTGGTCGTGCGAGAAGTAAAAACACATTCTACGTGCATGTTACGCGCGCTATAGTTGAACAAGTTGATAAATGCGCTAAACAAATGCAACAATATTGTTAACAAATGAGCGTTTGCATGACGTTAAAACGCTAATTAAAGTAATAGATGTAAGACCAAAAAATAACAATTATTGACGGTGAAAAAGTTTAAATAATATAGTGTAATTTGAAAATTTAAATTAGGTAATTAAGTATAAAAAAAAAATTAGAAGTTATTTTTAATTTAAATTCAGTGGGTAGTTTAAAATAAGAACAACTTAAAACAACTTAACAAAACTTTAAAAGTATTGATGTATCGATGTGTATTCATAGTTAAAACAGTTTAAGTGAAAAACTTAAGAAAATATTATATATTCATGAAAAAAATTCGGTGATTTTAAATGAAATATGTGACAAAACTTTAAAAGTATTGACATAATATTGTATTAAGAAAACTTTTATTATTGAAAAAAGTGTTTGCGTAACACTAATCTGCTGTCGATTTTGTTACTGAAGAATCTGAATTTATCAAGGTAAAGTTTTTGTTACTGTTTATGACTCTTTATTAATAATATTTAACAAGGTGTCTGAAACATGAATCAAAAACTAATTAAATATTTAAAGCAACGAGAAAATAAATTATTATTACAAACGCGAACAAAACCAACTCTGATCATACTCATACTGCAAAACCCTGCCGACAAAATAGTGTATTATATTATTGTGAACATAAATTTGTTTTTGGACAAAATAAAAAATTTAACCCCTAAATACACCCCCAACATCAGCACCAAATTAGAAACACCCTTCAGTATAAGTAATTCACTAACGGCAAATTAGTATTTTAGTGAATTTTGTCCGGCCGTCAATTTTATTAAAATTTTGAAAGCACATATTATTCTTTACTAAAGGGATACATTTCGATTTTGAAACAATTTTGATAATTTTACGGTGTTTTTTAGATTGCCAATTTTTTAACCCCTAGGTCCCGCTATCCGAGCGACGTCAAGAATGCATACCCACGATATTTTAAAACAAAAACTTTGATATACTTGTAGATAGCAAATGTATTATTTTGAAATTGTTTTCTCAAAAGTATGGAAATGTAGAGAGCTCTCTTAGTGACGAACAAATACTTACATCCTTCCGATTAACACTACGCACAAAATACCGATTATAAAATGATTCTAATAATAAAACTCATAGTCGACGAAAAATACTGTGCGTCTGTTGTAACTCAAAAAAGTGAAAACTAGACGTTCGCTGTTTATTTTTTTGACCTTTGAGGATTCGTTTTGATCCCAAATCAAAAATAAACGGAGTCGTCTAGGTGTGCTACGTTGCCTTTTTTACCCGACTACGAAAAAAAGGAGGGTAATGATTTAAGAAGAGATCGGTTTCCACTCTCGGGCACTGTGGAGAAATCGGTAACTCACCTAGCCGGAAACTGGGGGTTTCGGGTTCGAATCCCGACAGTGGTCATTTGATTTTTTCTTAGATATAGCTCAAAAATCATGGCAGCATAGCTGTCTGAGATATTTATTATTTTTACCTCTAATTGTTATGTGAATAATATGGTGTGGATATAAGGGGTTTTAAATCGATTGATTTAATCATTTACCAAATGATTTTTACAGTTTATGTATTTATGTGTGGTACCTATGTTAGTTTGGTGTGCCGTTAGTTGATCCCAGCAATTTGATACCACGACATTTGATCCCACGACAACTGATCCCAACGACATTTGATCCCAACGACAATTGATCCCACGACATTTGATCCCAAAAAATTGTCTATAAACTAACAGAGCCTGATAAGTAATAAAGTTATTAAATTTTATTAATTTAATGAAATAATTTAATCGATTATTCTCTTCGTCGGGAAATTTGTTTGAATTAAATTTGTAGACGTTATGATATATTTGTAATTACATTGTTATTAGAATTCTAACGAATGTAATAGTAAATATAATGTGTTTATGAGTTAATAATCCTTTAAAGATTATGTAAAGATCAAGTTGAATAATTCACTTTTATTTATCATTGCCCGGAATATGTCGCAATTTTGCCAAATATTGTTTTTTATAAATTTTGTTGAAAAATTATTGTACATAGAAACCTCGAAACATCAGATTTGCAGTCAATTTGTCAACATAGAAAAATATAATATTTTATGAATTAATAACAAATTATCGCGCTGGCTTTTCATAAACTTTAATGGCATATTTAACAATTCGTTATAATGTGAATAGCACGAAAGACCAAATTGACTGCAGACCTGATGTTAAATAAAAGTGGATTATTCAACTTAATCTTTACATAATCTTTAAAGGATTTAATACTCATAAAAACATTATATTTACTATTACATTCGTTAGAATTCTAATAACAATGTAATTACAAATATATCATAACGTCTACAAATTTAATTCAAACAAATTTCCCGACAAAGAGAATAATCGATTAAATTATTTCATTAAATTAATAAAATTTAATAACTTTATTACTTATCAGGCTCTGTTAGTTTATAGACAATTTTTTGGGATCAAATGTCATGGGATCAATTGTCGTTGGGATCAAATGTCGTTGGGATCAATTGTCGTGGGATCAAATGTCGTGGTATCAAATTGCTGGGATCAAATGTCATGGAACCGTTAGTTTGTTACCTGGTAGGGCCAAATCTACTGGACTGATTTTCATAATTGGGGTGTCATTCGATTTTCCATAATCATAATGGTGTTATAGGCTATAAAATATTTTTATAAATTCAAAATGGCGGCCATGACGTGGAAAAAATCTGAGTGTAAAAATCGATCGAGTATAGTACCAAATGAAAGAGAATTTTGTGACGATTCCAAAAATATATATACTTTTCATGGTTTATCATAAATAGGTTATATAAGAAAACTAAAAAAAGACAGAAAATAGTACGTGCGTTTGTTACCACATGTAGGGCCAAATCTACTGGCCCGATCTTCAAAATCGATGTGTCATTCGATTTGTCTTAGTCACGTGAGTGTTATAGGCTATAATATATGGGTGTGAGTTTAATATGGCGGCCGTAAGGTGGAAAAAAGTTAAATTTTTTTTCTAAGGCCAATTCGATCGAGAAAGAAAATGTGGGGATTCCAAAAATATGTACCACTTTTTATGATTTATAATAAATAGGTTACATAAAAAATTGAAAAAGGCTGAAATAAAATAAAAGTAAAAAAAAAGAACTAAAACCCGACTACGTAAAAGAAGTAGGTAAACAAGCTTCCAATATGAAGGTTAGTTAGTTATTTGTACATTTTAGACGTTCTATGACTATGGTCATTAGCGTCTAATTCAATATGAAAAGTAGTCGGGCAAAAATCTATATATTTAAAACACAAGCCCTATTTCTCTAGACAATCCGCCAGCAACCCCTGCTCAACCGATTGACATAATTTTTTTTTTAAACTGAGGCCTTTAGTCCACAGATATGTTATCGCTTTTTTTTTTGTGAAATTTCTTTAAGGTTGTTCGGACATTAATGCACTTATAAGATTAAAAGCTAATTTTTTAATATGTTATTAATCGCTATCACATACATCTAAAATAATTTTTTTAAACAAATCTGACGAAGGGTTATCGCGTAATTAATTATTAAAAAACGGAAATTTAACATGTAGTCTATAGAGAATGTGGACAAAATGCACATATACCGAATTATGTAGCCACTCCTGATAAAGATGAAAAAACAAAAAACTTCTATTTTTATTAATCAAATTTCGTAGAATACGTTAAAAATAAAATAAAAATTTTCTGACGAAGGCTTTTAAAAATATCTTAACAAGAATGACAAAAAATTCACGAAAATGTCAGTCCGCCATGCTTAAAAATGAATAAGTCACGTGACTCACAAAAGTGTGGCAACGTCACGTAAAATAAAACGCGCCAACTTTGAATAGTAATGATTTCTGTTTATTTCTATGGGTCGTTTTTTTATGAAAAGAAATTAATTTTTTTTTAATTTATAAACTGCGGCAAAATAAAAAAATTAAACAAAAAAAATTTTAACATATAACCAGTTCCCTCACTGGTTGAACTTTTCGCCTGACGTATTCTTACACACTTAGAACATTTCAAATGATAGACACTTGCTAGTCCACAAATATCTTCTTGTACGAGAAAACGAAAAGATAAAGGCCAATCACATGTCATACACCACATTTCCGCAGCTAATTTTTCCAAATCGACGATTCGTCGTCTACTTGGTAATTATACGTCTAAATTTTTATATTGCGTATGTAGTCTTTTCACGCTCTCACTTACATTTTTTTTCCAAGTGTCTAAATTGATTTGCATTACTCATTGTAATATTATAGATAAAATACAACTGAACACTATACAGCAAGATTTACATAAATAGCTGTCAAACAAACAGCTATTAAACGCGATGTTGCCAGGTCTATTTTATGTGAAAAAATACTTGAGTCAAAAGTCATTTATTTATTATTTTTGGTAATTAAATTATTAAATTAATCCAAATAAAAATAATGATAGTTAACGTCTAAATTATAATAATGAATTTATGTATTAAAATTTTTAATTTTAGTAAAAAAAAAATTTAGATTCTATTATGACTTACGGAGTACTGTCCGAACAACCTTAAAAGGGGTGATTTCAAGCGATAATAGTAAAAATGACGAGGGGGGCAGTGGGGTGAAGAGAAACGTAAACAGAGAAAATCCATCGGCGTTCACGATACATGAGTGTGAGAGAAATGCAAATATGTACGCATGTTGTGGATAGGCTATGCAAACAATAAACAATGAAACATCTTGACAGTTGTACATTTTAATTTTTAGAGCACAGATTTTAATAGGGTTATATTGACAAAATTTCCAAAAGTATTTAAAATTAAACAATAAAGATGTATATGTACGTGCAAATTTTTTTTCTCTTTTAAATATAGTACTTAGTTTCTCAAATACCGACAAACTCATCGATTTTTTTCTGAAGATCATTCGTACGTAAGTATTACACTGATAGATACGTTCTATAGCTTCTAAAAAACTACAATTTTACGTACACTTTAAAGTTATGTTTGAATCAAAAATATTTATCAAAAATTATATTAAAAACATATCGTTAAAAGCTAGGTTATGTGTTTTACTCACGCGTTCGTATACACAATGATATTGAGAAAGCTTGAAATATATATTTCTTATTGTTTTCTTAATAAAGTGATTCATATTACATATAAAAAAGGTTTGTGTTGGCAAACATTTTTTTTTGGCGATAGCCTTTACTAAACAATTGTTCTTTGAAGACAGTGTTAAGTCGTCGCAAAAAAAATTTGCACGGGTACACTAGTAATACTTATATTACCAAAAGTGCTAGTCTGCTATCTAGATGACACTAAACCAAATATCTTTTTGACCGACTACTTTTCCTATTGGATTATACGCTAATGACCATAGTATTATTATAGAACGTCTAAAATGTACCATAACTAAGTGTCATATTGGAAGCTTGTTTACTTCCTTTACGTAGTCGGGTTTTAGTTTTTTAAACTTTTATTTTATTTTACAGTAGAGATGACGTAAACCATCTAAGATCAAGAAAGGCGTTGTATGGCCTGAACTTTTTTTATTTGACTTATAGTACGGTATAGACGCTAATGACCTGTTGTCGAGCGTCTATAATCTACAATTCATTCATTATAGTACGGTATAATTAAACATTGACCCGGACATTTGAAACCTCAAGCTAAAAATTGGTGGAAATGTCAAAGAATAGTGTTCTGATTGATATTCCAAACTTCCCGAAAAATCCCTCTGGGGGAAAATCCAAAAAACCACGAACTTTTACCACCTTTATTACTTTTTTCGAAATATCTCAGAAATGGTCGACTTAAGCAATTCTTCCAGTATGTAATGTTTTAAAGAGGATTACATTTCCTACAATTTTTATTCCCACAACTTTTCTGTGGTACTAATGGTAAGCGCTTCTTGAAAATCACGCACTTTTTGTAACCTTGGTAACCAATTGTTATAATGTTAAGTCCTTTTCAATAGCTTTATTTATAGTGTTCTTCATCGAATTTTAAATTGAAAATAACTATGTTCATAAAGCAAGGAACGCCCTAAACCGTGCTTTTTGTCCCATTTCGATATCTTTAAAAATTGAGAAGCTATAGACAGTCAAAGTTGAAATCATCACAGAGTTTTACGTGTTCTTTATAACACGCGTTTCGAGTGCCTTCCATACCGAATACAAAAAAAATCCGTCTAGGAATCCATAGGAAATTTAACGCCCTTAACGATGTTTTTTGTCCTAAACCGACCGCGCGAGCACTGTGCACTATTTACACGAACCACGAACCATTTTATCCTTCCTCTCGACACAGAGCTTGCTCTAGTGAGAGGAAGTATCCTTTTTATATATATTTTTGTAAAAAATAAGTTGTGCAATATTAGGAAAATAAATAAATAAAAAATAAATAAAATTTCGAGTCCTTTTCGACCCCCTCTATCTCCGAGACTAGTTACGTGACAAGACAATTTCTTTTGGGTTTCTTTGATTACCGAAAGGAGAGTAATCCTCTAAAATTTCATTCAATTTGTTTCACTCATTTCTGAACAGTGTACAAAAATGTTTTTTTTATGTAAACTTTGAACTCTTCTCACGGGCAAACGGTACATTTTGGTATATAAATAAATTGGGTCCAATCGACTTATTTTGACCTCTACTACACGTGGTAGCAATTTTGGGACACCCTGTATATTATTTACATGAATAAAGCAATACAATAAAACACTACACCAACACAACACAACACAACACAACACAACACAACACAACCACAACCACAACCACAACCACAACCACAACCACAACCACAACCACAACCACAACCACAATCACAACCACAACCACAACCACAACCACAACCACAACCACAACCACAACCACAACCACAACCACAACCACAACCACAACCACAACCACAACCACAACCACAACCACAACCACAACCACAACCACAACCACAACCACAACCACAACCACAACCACAACCACAACCTCAACCTCAACCTCAACCACAACCACAACCACAACCACAACCACAACCACGGCACGGCACGGTAGGGGGTTAAGGTTAAGTATTCCAAATTTTATACGTCTAGATAGAATAGTTTCCAAGATACGGGTGTCCAAAAATCACAATTTTTAACTGACTGACAGATCATCATAAATCGAGCTAGAGTGTAGAACTACTGAGCCGATTCTAAAAATTTTTTCACTAATAGAATGCTACACCCCTTGAGTGATATAGGCTATATTTTATTTTGATAGGTAGAAGTGAAACTTCTTAGTTCGTGGTTAATACAGAATTTTCCATCACGGAAGTTTGCTACGGAAGTGACGTTGCGCGATGTCGCTCAGAGACAACGCGCAACTACAATACACAACTATTGTTTTGTCTTTCTCTTGTTCTCTTCTCGCTCTCTTTCTAACACTGTCATTTTGGCACACCTAGCACGTTGCTACGTGTGGTAGTAAACCAACTGTGGTGCGAGTTAACGTTTTATAGTTCGTACAAGTGTGGATTGTTTTATATTTTAATTAGGTAATATATTTAAACAAGGAGTTTCACTTCTGCCGAGTATGACCACGACACACCTGATCTCACGATTGTATTAATGATTCTGTTCATTATTACATGAAAAATAAATTGATCTACAATAAGATTCAAATTTAAATAATTTTCTGATGTATAGGTATCTATTTTTAAAAGAGTTAGTATGTTTTTTTTTCAAACAGTTAATAGTGGTTTCGCATAATTAAATTAAAAATAGATCAAATGTATGCGAAACATAGCATTTCTTTACACTATTTTTACATCTGTCTGAAATATAATGTCAAATTCCTAAAAACAATTATTTTAAAATATAGATACATATTGTGAAACAAACAAATAGAAAACAAAATAGTATCAAACTGTCACCAAACTTTGGCATGCGGTGATCTATTCTTAGAATTGTTGAATACGTCGACAGTTATACAAATATTTTTATCTGAACATTTTGATCAAGATAAGTTAAAATACCCTAGTAAAAGTTGTATGATAATATGTATATAATTTGATGCACTTTCTCGTAAATTAGCATCATGTCAACTAATTCATTGTTAGAATATTATCAATTTAGATAATCATTTTCCTCTCTTATCATACAATTTTTACTAAGATCATTAATCGTCGTCTTTTAACCTGCAGTATCATCCATTAAAAATAAAACACCCTGTATACATTTATTTATAATTTTTATCAAAAAATAAACTGAATTAAAAAATATATTTTGTAGGAAAACCTAAACTTAAACCCTACGTCTTCAAATTCCTACAGGAAACGAAATAGTACGGAACCCTCTGCACGCGAGTCTGATTCGCACTTGACCGATTTTTTTTATTACCTACGCTGCCACACATCGATTACTTTCTATCTTGAATTTATGCAACAAAATACGGTTATATAATTTTTAATTTACTGAATTATAAATAAAACCACGTTATCATTTCTGTTGCCGATACAGTTTTCATAAGCGTCCGGATAGGGATGGTTTCGCGTTTTTAATTAAAATTAAAAATGATATAAAATTATTTTCTAGAACATGCTAATAACGTATTCGCTTAGGCGCTGGTCTGTGAGGCCTATCGCCCGCGACCGACGACGTGTAGTGACGTCACGACGTGTGAGTTACACGTCATCGGTGGCGCGCGTATGGTCTCTCCGAATAATTTGGCAGTCTCGTCAGTCTGCCACGCGCGCTTCACTCATCAGGTTTTTCCGCAGTCAAAATGAATAAAAAAATATGAAAAGAAGAAGACGATGAAGTGATGATTTTGTCAAAAAAAAGAGAAAAAAGAGAAGAGGAAGGAACGTTCCACAATTATTATTATTTATTTTTACAATTAGTACCATAAAACGGGGCTACTTCGACAGCGGGGGTAACTTCGACACGTATATTATAACGATTTTTTTCAGGCTTTCTATTGTTTTTCAGGTTTTCCATTCCGGAATGGAAAAACAACGAGCCAGGTCTGAATTTTCTAATAATGTTTTTTAGTTGTTCATTCATAAGCCAAAAAGTGCCAAACCAAAGTTTTTAAAAATAAATGACTGTATTTTTTCTTTTTTTAGTTTTATTTGCCTAATTTATTGCTCTAAAACCATTGCCAAATGCTTCTGGTTAATAATTTATAATGATTTTCACTTTTTTTGGTGTCGAAGTTGCCCCGGAAAAATCTAACTTCGATTTCATGTAGAATTAAACATGATGTCGCAGTTATCCCGTACCCAGGGTAACTTTGACACCAAAAAGAAAAATAAAAAAGAGGTAGAAGGGGGGGTGGGGGAAAAATGTTTTGGCTATAAACAGCCAAGGCTTCAATTGTTACGATGACACATAATCCAAGGTTCTAAAGAGAATGGTTTTTTTCACATAGTACGAAATATAGCTAAAACCTGTCGAAGTAACCCCGTTTTACGGTATGTCATGCATCATAATATAAAACCGAATTTCTTTGGACTAGTGCGATCAGCATCTCGTCATATCATTTAGTAAAAAAACATTGTTTATACAACCACACGTCGCGCGTCTACACGTCACTTGCGATGCTCCGAAATAATAGCGACTGATGCGTGCCGCGGCTGACTTTCGCCGGTCGAAATGAACGTCGCACGCGACCGGTCAGACAGACCAGCCCTGTGTATTTCCCATAACATACCATCTGTATATCGCGCGCGACGTGTCCGCGTCGGTCGTCGGCGACCTGCAACGGATGTTCAGAGAAACCAGAGCCTTAGACTTTAGATTCAGCCTGAAGCTATCTTTGATTATTAAATTCCAGTTGACTTGCGAATAAACTGTAGAACAGATGCAGGGAATCTTAGTCGTATATTATTTTTAAACGTAACATACATATAGATTCTAACGATAGCGATGTGATTAAGGGGAGAAATGAATGACTCGAATGGCTTACTGTTCAAATTAACAATTTTATTATTGCGAAGTTTCGGCCTCTTTTTTACATGAAGCCCTTTTCAAGCATTAAATTAAAGAACAATAATTACTATCATAATGAACATATGCACTATTTCGATTATAATTTTACTTACAAAATAGTCAAATTAAAGGCTAAAACTTAAATAGAAATTGATCGTGTCAAAAATAAAATTGTAATACAATCGAAACTAAAAATTTATACTTTATTATTATACTTTATTATAAGTATTATTTATTTATAATTTGACTATTAACAATTCTTCAAGCATTCTGTATTTTTTTTAATTTCGTTTTTATCTGGAAAAATAATCCCAAGGTGTTCACGCTTGGCTGATTAAATTTTTAAAAATTTCCATTTATATTTGACAGAAAATAAAATCCGAACCGACGGGATTTTAAAAGAAAAAAAAAAACATTAGCGAAGACATAAATTGAGAGTGAAAAAAATATCTTCAAAGCATGTTGACCTGAATCCTTAATTAGATTTTACTAAAGTTTAAAAAAAAGAAAAATATTTACACAATATTCACTGCAACTTTAAAGTAACCACATCGGTATTATTTTTTGTTTAACAATGAAATTATAATGATAACAATACGAGTATTCAGTCACCGCAGAGTGTTTGTAATAGTCTAAGAGGTAGCGACTGATTTTTTCAAGCGTAATAGGGTTCCATACGGAGTACGGAACTAGTGCAGTAGAAATAAGCGAAAAAACACCTTGAAGTGGAACTAATTATAACAAAAATGATTCTTGTTGTAAATGGTAGGGTAACACTCTTCTAATCAACATACCTACTAAAAATATACATCCGTACTGTTGCGTAAAATGCGTTTTTTTGGCCGTCATCTTGAAAAAACATCAAAAATTTAAAAAATTAAAAAAATCATGCGTGGTATCAAAAAATGTTTCAAACAAAAAATATTTGCCGTAATATTGTCAACATTTTTTGTTCCAAATATTTTTTGATAAAAGTAGCCGCTAAGCCATAAATTAAATTTTTTATTGTTGAAAATATCCACTGTTAAAATTACGTAACATTTTTTGAAATTTTGGATATGAACGCGAAGTGTTCTAGTAAGAAGAGTATTTAAGAAATATTAAATTCACATACAAGGGTTACATAGACCTATTCATGGACTATCGAACTGCATCGAAAAATGTGGAAAATCTGGTTGAGGCTACCCTACTGGCACACTTTTTTCAAGGTAGTATTTTCGATGTGGAATTGGAACACTTGACAAGTGCTCTAGTAAATAGTATGTTTAAGAAATATTAAATCGCTATAAGGGAGGTTATATGCTTATTCATGGAATTAGAAGGTCTACAACCCCATAGTCTTGCAAGAAATTCAACTTTCCAACTGAATGAAAAAAGAAAAAAAAATCACATAGGTACTTTTTTGATACTGACTCATTCATCAAAACCTATAGGGTACTTCCCGTTCTAGGTAAAGGTGATGTACTTTATAGGTTTTGATAAGTATCAAAAAAATTCGACTGATGACCAGTCCTATACTTCCCACCTAGTAAATATTTGCAAAAAATAAACACTCTTTTTTTTATTCTTTGACTAGGCCCAAATAACCTTAGCTGTTGGTGGTCTTTAAAACACAATTTAATTTTTATTCTTTGAAAAAAGCATGGCCCTCTTTTTTGTTTGGTGATCTATTGATGGCTAGCTTAATATAGCAAAAATCATGGTTACCTTGATTTACGTACAATTTTTATTTTTTTTAGTAAAATATTTTTTTTCTCGAAAACTATACATTTTAGAGAAAAAAAATATTTACATTTTTTTCATATTATAACATCTAGAATTCATTTATATTTTTTTTTACCTATGTTAATACGTGACATTGAGGACGTTTTTTTGAATATCTCAGGATCCACTGAACCGATTTGACTCAAAATCTAATCAGATCTAAGTTAAAGGCTGATAAACACAATAGAACAATCGGCATGCCCGTATGTTGTTCCGTTCTTAAGATATCGAAGGCGAAAAATTGACCACATACACACACACACACATACACACATACACACATACACACACACATACAGACATCAGTCAGAAAATGATCTTAAACGATTGCTAGGGTCTCAAAACGTGAAAATCTGTTAAAATCTCGAAATATTGTTTTCGGACTGAATCCATTACTTCCCTACCATAGTAGAGGTGGGAAGTAAAAATATGTGATTTTTTTATCTTCTTTTTGCATTCAGTTAGAAACTTGAAGTCACAGTCTAAGGTCATTGTCAAATCAAATATTCTGACAATGCTTTCTGCAACCCAGCATTAGACAATGTTTTGATACTAAGAGTGTAGTTTATTTTTAAATTGTGTTTTTATAAAACAGAGGGTGCCTCAGTTAAAAATAAGTGAAAGCTACAATTAGTATCAAAAAATTCAATGCAGTAACAAATCATTCATGGAAAAAAAGAAGTACTTTTTTCGAATGTGTATTATTTTTAAAGTGTGTCGTGTTTACTAGACGTTTTTTCCTTTCTTAAAATAACAGACAACAGTGGAAAAGCATTATCAAAACATTCTACCACTTTTCCTCAATTTTCTTATTTTGAAACAATTTTTAATATTGTTGTAGATTTAATGGCCCAATATACTTTTGTCTCTAGGTTAAGGTTTACTTTATAAAAATAAATACACCGTTAGTTTAAATATTTATAAACTACTTTAAGAGAACGATTAGTAATAAATTATATAAATAGCTTTTCACCAAAATAAGAACTCTAAACCGATTTAGAATGTATATATTTTGATATTATGTTAACTGATAGTGTTTCGGATAGGAAATTTTAAATTGAATTTTTTATTTCAATCAGTATAGCTTATATTATAATACATAAATTATGTGTAATTTAAATAAGGTAGGTATATTGGGCAATTTTTGTCGAAACAGTATACAGGGTGAAACAATTTAATGAGCCTGTAAACTTCATTTTTTTATTAGGTATGTCATTAGAAAGAGCCCCGTCTAAATTAAATAATGCCGTTGCATTTTTTGTCAAGCACTTAAATTTTAAAACAGCTTCGAAATACATTCTTTAAGTTGGTTAAATAGACCACACTTTTTTTTCCTTATCCCATAATAATATAGCAACGGTGCATTCGGTCTTAGGCGGCCTGTTTATAACCCGCCTCGCTGGTGTTTTGATTCGTAAAGTAAGCAGCTATTAAAGTTTAAAAATTTGTATCTCCGTAAATACTTAACGTATTGAAATTAAATAAACGCCATTGTGATTCTAGTAATGATTTCTAATAGGAAACAGTCATATATTATTTTTTTAAGCTATGCTTCTTAATGGGCATTTGGAATGGAACCTTAAATATAAAAATACGTTATAGTGGGGCCGCCAAGCGACGAATCCAACTTCAACCTTGCATTTTGTGATAGAGAGATGCCACTTGGTACGAATGTTGGTCGGACCCATATCTTCATTTTAAGAGGTGAAGGCATTTTGGGCCCCGCGACCGGGCCCCTAGACAGGGTGGTTGCGTAACTTTCAGGGGCAAAACACCTGTAACTCAGCAACCGCTCCTCGCACAGCCCTGGGGGTAGTCTCATTGGATTCAGCGCACTCAACTTCATACGAGACGGCCCTCAGACTAACTCCTAAATCTCCACCAGCCCGCGTATAGGGGTGAAATACAAGTAGTTCATTAAAATTTTAAATTTTTTTAGGCTACGTTTGCATTTTGGGTAGGACAAGGTTTTCTTTTTCGTTGCGTGGGGGGGAGCGGTGTAAGTTTAAAAATGAGTTTTCGGGGTCGGTGGCCACCCCATTTGACCGCCACCTTGAAAAGGGGGTGAAGTGGGGCCGTTAAGTGTTTAAACCATGCACGACGTTATAGAGAGATGCCACTCGGTACGAATGTTGGTCAGACCCATATCTTCACTTTAAGATGTGGAGCCATTTTGGGCCTCGCGACCGGGTCCCTAGACAGGTGATGTTAGGGGCCGTAAAGCGCCTATCTTATACAACGTGAGAGAGTGATGCCACTCGGTACGAATGTTGGTCAGACCCATATCTTCACTTTAAGGTGTGGAGCCATTTTGGGCCCCGCGACCGGGCCCCTAGACAGGTGATGGTAGGGGCCGTAAAGCGCCTAATCTTGCACGACGTGATAGAGAGATGCCACTCGGTACGAATGTTGGTCAGACCCATATCTTCACTTTAAGATGTGGAGCTATTTTGGGCCCCGCGATCGGGCCCCTAGACAGGTGATGGTTGGGGCCGTAAAACGCCTAATCTTGCACGACGTGATAGAGAGATGCCACTCTGTACGAATGTTGGTCGGACCCATATCGTCACTTTAAGATGTGGAAGCATTTTGGGCCCCGCGACCGGGTGGTTGCGTAACTTTCAGGGGCAAAACGCCTGTAACTCAGGAACCGTTTCTCGCACAGCCCTGGGGGTGGTCTCATTGTATTCAGCACACTCTCTTTTACGCTCTATTTTCATAGCCTGCTACCACGCGTAGCAGGCTAAGGCTCGTAATTTATTGAAATAATGGAATATTGGAATTATCAAATACTTTCAAAACATATTTATTAAATATTAGAATACTGTCGGAACAGATTTTTTCAAATATTCAAGTATTCAATATCTGAATACTCATATTTTAAAAACTCTAAATAACGGCCCCACTTCACCCCTTTTCAAGGTGGCGGCCAAATGGGGTGGCCGCCGACCCCGAAAACTCATTTTTAAACTTACACCGCTCCCCCCCACGCAACGAAAAAGAAAACCTTATCCTATCCAAAATGCAAACGTAGCCTAAAAGAATTTAACATTTCAATGGACTACTTGTATTTCACCCCTATACGCGGGCTGGTGGAGATTTAGGAGTTAGTCTGAGGGCCGTCTCGTATGAAGTTGAGTGCGCTGAATCCAATGAGACTACCCTCAGGGCTGTGCGAGGAACGGTTGCTGAGTTACAGGCGTTTTGTCCCTGAAAGTTACGCAACCACCCTGTCTAGGGGCCCGGTCGCGGGGCCTAAAATGCCTGCACCTCTTAAAATGAAGATATGTGTCCGACCAACATTCGTACCGAGTGGCATCTCTCTATCATGTCGTGCAAGATTAGGCGCTTTACGGCCCCAACCGTCACCTGTCTAGGGGCCCGGTCGCGGGGCCCAAAATGGCTCCACATCTTAAAGTGAAGATATGGGTCTGACCAACATTCGTAGCGAGTGGCATCTCTCTATTACGTCGTGCAAGATTAGGCGCTTTACGGCCCCTACCATCACCTGTCTAGGGGCCCGGTCGCGGGGCCCAAAATGGCTCTACATCTTAAAGTGAAGATATGGGTCTGACCAACATTCGTACCGAGTGGCATCACTCTATCACGTTGTATAAGATAGGCGCTTTACGGCCCCTACCATCACCTGTCTAGGGACCCGGTCGCGAGGCCCAAAATGGCTCCACATCTTAAAGTGAAGATATGGGTCTGACCAACATTCGTACCGAGTGGCATCTCTCTATCACGTCGTGCATGGTTTAAACACTTAACGGCCCCACTTCACCCCCTTTTCAAGGTGGCGGTCAAATGGGGTGGCCGCCGACCCCGAAAACTCATTTTTAAACTTACACCGCTCCCCCCCACGCAACGAAAAAGAAAACCTTGTCCTACCCAAAATGCAAACGTAGCCTAAAAAAATTTAAAATTTTAATGAACTACTTGTATTTCACCCCTATACGCGGGCTGGTGGAGATTTAGGAGCTAGTCTGAGGGCCGTCTCGTATGAAGTTGAGTGCGCTGAATCCAATGAGACTACCCCCAGGGCTGTGCGAGGAGCGGTTGCTGAGTTACAGGCGTTTTGCCCCTGAAAGTTACGCAACCACCCTGTCTAGGGGCCCGGTCGCGGGGCCCAAAATGCCTTCACCTCTTAAAATGAAGATATGGGTCCGACCAACATTCGTACCAAGTGGCATCTCTCTATCACAAAATGCAAGGTTGAAACGCTTAACGGCCCCACTATTACGCCTTGGAATGCGGTGATGCAACGCATCTCATTGGCTAGGCAGCGCGTATTGTTGCTCTAGTTTCTATAACTTTTATAATATGTAAATAAATTCGATTTTATATACAATGCCTAAGAAGCATAGCTTCTGCCGGGTGTCCCACGACAGCTAATGACTTTTTTATTTATTTTTTACAGCTTCATTGTAATTACAATTTACTGGCAATCTTGAATGTACACTTGCTGTTTTTTACCAGACTGCGGCACGCAAAGGGTATTGTGTTTATCAATCTAGGTATGCGACTATGTCCAGATAAATGAGATATCGTTAGAAAAGTCTTGACCCTCTGAACGTCCTAGGACATATGACGTCACTAATTTTCTAAAATTGCGGTCAAAAGGTGCCGTACTGTTCAACGCAAATTTTTTTTAGAAAATCCGTTTGAGATGGGTATTAAATTAAAGGTCTTGACGTGTAGATTTAAAAAATTTACGTATAATTTGTTATAAAAATATATACAAGATTTATTAAAAATTTGTTTAAAAAACTATAAAGCGAAAAATAAAAAAAATATTAAAAGAGCCAAGAACCCGACTGCGTCTAACACGAAAGCGCAAAACAAGCTTCCAATATGAACAATGGTCGGGTAAAAAGACATTACCTAATGTTTTGATGTGCTAGTAGTGAGATAATACTAAAACTAACAAATTTTTATGCTTTTCATATTGGAAGTTTATTTTGCGCTTTCGTGTTAGACGCAGTCGGGTTTTCTGATCTTTATATATTTTTTACAGTCCGTACCTCAGAATGAAAAAACGGAACCCTTAATATAGGCTCACACTCGTGTTTGTCCGTCCGTTCGTCTGTCAAAGTTTATTTTCTCTGAATCTACGGGACGAAAAAAGTTGAAATTTGGTACATATATAGAGTTAGGTGACCCGATCATGGATGAATAGCGTAAATAATAAATAAATAAATAAAAAAATAAACGAATTCCGATTTTGGGGGTTTAATTTTGGAGGGCAAAGTAGAAAATTGAAAAAAAAACTTTTTTTTCAAATGCATCATATTGTGACATCAAATAAAAGGACTTTTTATGGGAAGTGCAAATATAGATATTTTTTTTGTAATTTTAAAATAGGTACATAGTTTAAAAGATATTAAAGAAAATATACGAAAATCGAGCCTTCCCCCCCTTATCTTCGAAACTACTGAGCCTAAAATTTTGAAAAAAATAGGGAATGTAGGTTCTCACTGATAGTTTACTGGAAAATCTTAACGAAAATCCTATTCTGATTTTGGGGGGCAATGTAGAATAATAAACAACATTTTTTTTTGAATGCATCATGTGACATATCAAATGAAAGGCCTCGTTATGAGAAATATTAATATATTTTTTTCAATTTTAAAATGCAAAAAAATATACGAAAATCGAACATTCCCCCCTCCCCTTATGTCCGAAACTACTGAGTCTACAATTTTGAAAAAAGTAGGGAATATAAGCCCTCACTTATAGTTTACAGGAAAACCTAAACGAAAGTCCTAAGTTGTAATAGTACGGAACCCTCTCCACGCGAGTCCGATTCGCACTTGACCGGCTTTTTTTAGAGTATCTAGTTTAGAGTACCTACCTATAAAATCTTAATCTAATTTTTTTCTGGTTATTTTGAATGAAAGAAAATTTTTTGAAATCTGAACAGTTTGATATACATAGCATATGTTTCATATTTTGATTATTTCAAGATTGATTAGTTTTTATGGACCTTAAATGTACTCTTTTTGAATTATTTACTAATAACTGGTTTTAAACCCTTTGTGTCAATTGGAAGGGGAAAAAATAAGGTCGTGTTTCTTAACCATCAAGTTGCAACTTCAGTAAAATTACTTTAACGTATTGTATCCTCTTTTTCTTTTTGGACTACGCAATAAAGATACTATTATCACTATTATTATTAATATAATAAAGTATTGGGTAATAAGGACCAGTTAAATGTATAAATTATTTATTATTTTCCAACGTTTCGTTGCGAATTTGCAACTTCTTCAGGGCTCTACAACAATGAAGCACGTACAAAATTAGTTTATGTATTATAAAAGAAAAAATTTTTAACCTTTAAAACTTCTTACCAGAGATACTATTATTATTATTATTATTATTATTGTTTTCTAGGTAGAAAATACCTAGCCGTTTTGTCTTTGGTGACTGAATTTAAGTTTTGTTTTATATTATGAAAGTATAATAATTATGCAACATAGAAGTAAAGAAATTATTAAAAATAATTGCTATTGTTCTTGGTTTGCATGTTGTCACTAAATGATAACCAAAACTCAAATATATTATTGATAAACATAGAGTGGAGGGAGTCTTTCTTGAGTTTGTCTAGGGGTCCAAAAGTTCTAACTACGCCACTGACCATTTATATCGATTTAATCAGTGTTCAAGTCCTAAAAATGCATAGATTATTTTTTATTGAAGCAGCCTGTTTCATTACTTTATAAAATTATTAAATGTTTTTTTCCAGCGACAACTTTCGACCAAAAAAATTACATTTATCTGTTCAGAATCTAGAACAATTTTCTATATTTGGCAAGCTGTATATAATTTTACTGTTCTCTATAAACTGTATAATAGGTACTGTAATAAATTAGGAATATCTATATTTTTTGACCACGATAAAAATCGAAAGAAATTTTACTGATATCTCACACAGGAATACTTTTTAAGTTCGTATTTTCAATTTTGAAAAGATCAGAATTCTTTTTAATTATAGTATTATTATCACAATAGTATCTATGTTGTGTAACTAGTGTAACCTTTATGCGTCAGGCGCGATGTTTTCAGCGCTCGTATTCAGCTCGTGTGCGCTCGTGTTGAAAACATGGCGACACACAAAGATTTAGCACCCGCGTAGCACACTATACTTTATTTAACACATGTATAGTTTTAGACTTTTATTCAATTTATGTCAAACACCTTATATTCACTGACAGTAATAAATCTCAAAATTATTAAAAAGTTGGCCTTGATAAATTAATATTTATTTACTTCGTTGCCATAGTAACCATATTTATTTGCGTCTTCGACACACGAATAGATTTTTTCCGTCTCTCTTCAACGCGTTGATTTTTTGTTTAATTTAGACGGTGCCTTGGGACGAACTTCATCCTGTTAATTTTGAGCTTACAGTGTGCGCGCGCATCGTAATAAATTTTGATGCCAGTGTGCGCGCGCATCGTGAAAATTCACTCTCATGATTTTTTCATAACGCGCCTAAAGAAGTATAACTTCAATAAAAAAGTTCACATAATAATCATTACGTTTAAATGCCACATTGTACACTATTTAGTCGGCAAGTTCCTGCACTGCGACCCGACTTTTTTTTTATTTTGTGACAAAAGGCCAGTTCTCTATTCTGACATTATAAACTGAGCATTGTATCTAAGTTAACAGCGGGCGTGAATAATGACACCCCTACAAATTACTCCGCCGTGTACGACCCATTAAATTTAGCATTGTGTTATACAGATCCTACATAAATCTGACTTCCTTGTTTGTTCAGACTAAGAGCTTAACATGGCACACATATTATTATACGCGTGCAAAACAATGACTCGTACTCGGTACTCGTTATCTAATTATTATTATTCGATTGAAGATATTTATAGTCAGCTGAAATTTATTCATTTATTCATTATTAGATGATATTTTAAACGTAACTAGTGTACCCGTGCAAAACTTTTTTGCGACGACTTAACACTGTCTTCAAAGAACAATGGTTTAGTAAAGGCTATCGCCAAAAAAAAATGTTTGCCAACACAAACCTTTTTTATATGTAATATGAATCACTTTATTAAGAAAACAATAAGAAATATATATTTCAAGCTTTCTCAATATCATTGTGTATACGAACGCGTGAGTACACATAACCTAGCTTTTAACGATATGTTTTTAATATAATTTTTGATAAATATTTTTGATTCAAACATAACTTTAAAGTGTACGTAAAATAGTAGTTTTTTAGAAGCTATAGAACGTATCTATCAGTGTAATACTTACGTACGAATGATCTTCAGAAAAAAATCGATGAGTTTGTCGGTATTTGAGAAACTAAGTACTATATTTAAAAGAGAAAAAAAATTTGCACGTACATATACATCTTTATTGTTTAATTTTAAATACTTTTGGAAATTTTGTCAATACAGGGTGTCCAAGACTTGGGTTGTCGGTCGATATATTGATTTTAGGTGAAGATAGAAAAAAAGTTTAAATACAAAAGTTGTATAAATTTTAATGGTGTATAACCTAAAAATATTTTCAATTATACAGTCTGTCCCATTTAAGCGTGGCAGATCAAAGTTATGTTTTTTTTAACCTAGCACCCTGTTTTTATTTGTTTTTTCAATTTTGCATCTAAATGTGAATAGAAATTGTAAGGAAAGCCATGCTCGAAAATTCAGTAATTTTTGAGTTATTCAAGTTTTTTAGAAATTTTTTACACGTGCAGACCTTTACCTAAAATTCGACATAGCCAAAACAGAAACCTTTATCAAACTGAAATTTTAAGGATCACTAGATAATGGACGGACAAATCAATGTCTGTCCTAAAAAAAATGAATTTTTTATACAGGGTGTTCAAAATAATGTACTTCTTTTACCTAACTTCAATTACGTGTAACTTTTGATTGTTAAATACAACGATATAATTTTTTTGCTGGAATTGTATTCTTTAGGATATTTACTAACACTTTTATTAAGGGTTGTCCAAACCTAAACCTATTATTTTATTACGAAAATATTAGGTTTAGGTTTGGACAACCCTTAATAAAAGTGTTAGAAAATATCCTAAAGAATACAATTCCAGCAAAAAAATAACCTCGTTGCATTTAAAAATCAAAAGTTACACGTGATTGAAGTTAGGTAAAAGAAGTACATTATTTTGAACACCCTGTATAATAAATTCATTTTTTTACGACAGACATTGATTTGTCCGTCTACTATCTAATGATCCTCAAAATTTCAGTTTGATAAAGGTTTCTGTTTTGGCTATGTCGAATTTTAGGTAAAGGTCTGCATGTGTCAAAAATTTCTGAAAAACTTGAATAACTCAAAAATTAGTGAATTTTCGAGCATGGCTTTCCTTACAATTTCTATTCACATTTAGGTGCATAATTGAAAAAACAAATAAAAACAGGGTGCCAGGTTAAAAAAAACATAGCTTTGATCTGCCACGCTTAAATAGGACAGGCTGTATAATTAAAAATATTTTTAGGTTATACAACATTAAAATTTATACAACTTTTGTATTTAAACTTTTTTTCTATCTTCACCCAAAATCAATATATCGGCCGACAACGCAAGTCTTGGACAGCCTGTATAACCCTATTAAAATCTGGGCTCTAAAAATTAAAATGTACAACTATCATATTTGCATTTCTCTCACACTCATGTATCGTGAACGCCGATGGATTTTCTCTGTTTACGTTTCTCTTCACCCCACTGCCCCCCTCGTCATTTTTACTATTATCGCTTGAAATCACCCCTTTTAAAGAGATTTCACCAAAAAAAAAAAATTAGCGATAACATATCTGTGGACTAACGGCCTCAGTTTAAAAAAAAAATTATGTCAATCGGTTGAGCAGGGGTTGCTGGCGGATTGTCTA
Organism: Mongoloraphidia duomilia; assembly: GCA_039654895.1. NCBI lineage: Eukaryota > Metazoa > Arthropoda > Insecta > Raphidioptera > Raphidiidae > Mongoloraphidia > Mongoloraphidia duomilia. The sequence continues at coordinate 24,447,184 of CM077525.1, read as the reverse complement.
GAGAAATAGGGCTTGTGTTTTAAATATATAGATTACGCATTATTTAATTTTTACTACATTTTTTGACAAATACAAGTAAAGTAACAACCGTTGAGGAAAAGTTTGGTAGAATAAAAAAGCTTTATCAAAGTTTCTACTTTCGCGGCAGAATATGCATCCTTACACTACCGTGAAAGTAGAAAAGATCGGGTTCGGTTCCCGACTGTGACATAGGTTGTAAAATGATTTTTTCTTTTCAAAAATGCAGGAATTGATAATGACTGGTCTATTGGCTGCTTATCCAGTCACCTTTTTTACTAAGAAATTCAGCCGTATAAACCAATTACTTGTATTATTTTTTATGAAATTGTACTAAAAATTCTTCAAAATACAAAATTATACTGAAATTTTTCAATCATGTACCTACTGATGAACTGCTAGTTACTCTACTGTGCTGATTTTAGTGCAATGCTAAGAAGAATTCTGGTTACCTAACGTATAAAAAACCTATCATTTGAGCCGGGTACTTGATTTAAAAATTAACAGGGTTCGTCATTCTTACCGTTGTCCGACACAACTGTACACAAAAGGATATTGAGTATGTCAGGAAACATTTTTAGCTTCATTTATCACGGAGAATAATATTTTGTTTACGGACAGTTTCGATAAAAACCTCTGTTCTGTCTTAAAGGACAAACGCCTAAGGGCATGTAAACAATATAATATCGCTTCTTTGCTTTCAACTTCCGTCCAAATATTACAGTAGTATTTTTCTTTATAAACGTCAGTACAAAGCATAAATTCACTTTAGTTTGTTGACACTGTATATTGTATAATATGGTATTATGTCATGTATATGTCTAGAATTAAAAAAAAAATTACTGGTTGAGAAAAATATTCAACAAAAATCAATCGCTGTTGTGTTATGAAACTTTGATCTTGGAGAATATTTTGATGATTGGCCCACAATATGATGTTTAACGAATGGATGCTGATCTTCCTCAAGATCTGAAAATTAGTTTTTAGCAATGAAGAAAGTAGCATTAAATCGCTTATTTATTTAGGTATAAGAGAGACATGCAATGATGTCACGTCGTTACAATGCTTTATCAGAAAAATTTATTTATTTAATCCGTCACAGTCGGGACTCAAACCCGAAACTTCCAGATTCGCGCTGACTGAGTTATCAATTACTTCTAGTCAGGGGCGGATCTACATAGGGACTAATAGGGCTTAAGCCCTGGACCCCCGAGTGTCAAGGGCTAATAAAATTTGGATTATTATCATACATTTTTAATACTTTTTCATTAACAATGAGCACTTACAGTATAGTAAAAAATAGTTAATATTAATAATATAATAATAATGATAATTTATACTATTATTTGTTTTTTTCATCAATATAACATAATATCTTAATCTAATAAAAATGGAGACCCATTGAACTTTAATAAGTCTTAGGCCTCGAAAAACCTATAGGTCCGCCCCTGTCCACAGTGACACGGCTAAATGTACCTTTTGTTTCTTATATAAAGCAATTGTAAAAGGTGTTATATATTGCAATTAATTTCTCAGTTTTCGTTTTGATAATTTTTATTTGAAAATACAAGATTAACTAAACTAGAATTCTTTACAATTTTTGTATCAAAAAGTAGATATTAAATAACGTCTCATTCATGACATAATAGTTAAAAATAAAGCTTGATTCACACTACAACAAAAGGATGTTTTACTTCATACGAGAGTAATTTTAAACTTGTAAATCTATAATTGAAACTTTTCACATGCGAGGGCTAAATGGGTGAATAGTAATGAAAATTTTAAACTAGTAATATTATAGTTGAGAGTCAAAAAATTGTTCTACATCGTCAAGACCAATTATTAATCTATTACCTACAAGCAAAAAATAGATCTGAAGAAATACAATCGCACAAATATACCCTATATACCCTACTCGCAATCAGTATTATTAGCAAAAGTGAAATAAGTCCACAGTCAAGTTCTTCTCCGGTACCTAGTTAGACTGATATATCTGATGTCTAATTATAACAATAACAGTTTAGTAAATTTGTTCCTTTTTGGAATAAGGAACAGATTCAAAGAATTCAACCTTATACTCTGATTGGACTTCCAAGAAGGAAATATTGGTGTATCTTTAGGCTTCCGTACCTCAGAATGAAAAAACGGAACCTTATGGAACCACTTTGTCTGTCCGTCAAGACCTTTTTTCTTAGGAACAGCTGGAGGTATCAAGTTGAAATTAATATCATAAGGCCGCAACGCTATAAAAGAAAAATTTGTAATCATCCCAATATGCCACAGTCTAGACTCAAAGCCCCATTTTTTTCTTAAATAGCATTGTGACGTTATGACAACAAAGTGTGTTTCTAACAAAATATATTCACTTACTACAGTTAATTCGTGTTGGGGTATAAAAATTAAGGGCGTTATCACTGCGTATTTCGATTATTGACCACGATGGTATCACGAGTTTTCATCCGCGACAAGATTTTAAAAGAAATTTCTGAAAACTGAATAGAAAGTACCATATACTGCAAGTGTTTAATATTTTTATGAAATTTCATCTGCAAGATAAAGCAAATTAACTTCATTATAAAATTAGTCGAACATGGATTTACTAAGAAACATTTCAACAAATTTGGGTCGACAGAAGTGGGTGAAAAATTGATTCCTAGTTTTGACCCAGAAAGATAGGATTATGAGTGAAATAAAATCGTGTAAAAAGTCATCACATTGATAGTGTATAATCGTACAGTATTTCAGTAATTAACATTTTTGCCTTGACCTCTTTTCTTGATGTCGAAATGTTGAGTCAACAACAAAAATTCTGTTAATAAAAATAGTAAATATAGAAGAATGTTCAACAACGCTATAATAAAAGTAGCACTGCATACTGCGTAGGACGTCCCACTGGACTGAATTTACATGCAAGTCTCACGTCTGTTTCTCAAAATACTAACAAACTGTTTCAACAAAAAGTTACATAAATCTCAAGAGAACATAATAGAAAACTATGATTAGGGTTGGGATTACTTACCGATTAAAATCCCGCATGTATAGATAATATTATCTGTGATGGATAACTTCTAGGACTTCGCATGAGACCAAGATCTTGAATCTTGATGATGACTCAAACCCAGCAAATACAAATTTTTTTATTCTTTCCGAATTTTTATTTATTTTGTATACTCCTTGTATCAGTTCTTACGTTATATTCAAGCGTCACACTTTAAAGCAAACAAACAGCCACAAAACTCCCTGGCGAGTGACGACTGAACCAATAGTTATTATCATCTGAATGATGAAATGATGATTTTTTGATCAAACTATCCTATATACTAATTACTATTATATCTGACCATATTTAGTTTTAATTTTTAATTTAATTTATAACGTATGTCCTCAAATTAAGTTTACAAAACGGAAAAAATTGATTGTATGAAAAAATGTCAAAGGAACAAATGTTTTTGCTTACTTAACAATTGCATAAATAAAACTTCAATATTAGTACAGGACGTGGTCTTCCAATTTAAAAAGAATACAAAAATACGGTATTATTGAGTTTTTCCTCATTTGTTTTTCCTGATTTGTTGTAAACATAAGTAAAAAAGTAAATTAAAAAATTTTAAAAAACTTTTGATGAAAAAATAATGGTCTTTTACAGTGAAAAAAATAATCTGTCTTATTCCACTGGGTTTATGGATTCGTATCTTCCCACTTAGCGTGTTATGCAGCAAAAGGTGGTACTGTTGCGCCTCCTTGTAAGATAAGGGAACAAAGATTATCTACGTCTACTGCACCCCCTTCGGGGGTGGGGGGTCCGGAACTATAATATAGGTCTAGGAATTTGATCTAAATGCCACAAAACGGTAACAACGAAGCTTATTAAAATTGGTTCAGTCGTTTTGGAGTTTTGGACACATAATCTCCCGCCCTAAAAGCATATACCATCTCCGGTCCGTCATGGATAAAAATCTGAAATTGTGAAATGAATGCTCCCTTAGCGGGTACAAAACAGAATAATTGATTATTATGAATAAAATTTATTTTCTTTGGCTGTTTTCCGATTGCATTACTAACTTTGTAAAAAAATTCCGGCCAACGATATCATTAATTTGGCAAAAAAATCAGCTCAAATCGAATGGCAAAGGTATTGGACAGAAAGTAGCAAGGAAAAAAGAAAATGGCTATTTAATATACAACCTATCGTTAAAAATCAACCATGGTTTAAAAAAATACAATAAACCAAGAAAAAACATTACATAGAAAATCCGTATAAGATTTAATCACGGTTGTTTTCAATCCCATTTTATTTATTTAGAATAGGCGTAGTAAACTCCTCAGTTTGTAGATTATTCATCTTTTCCGATTTAAATCATATATTTCTATCCTGCCAAAATTATGGTACTGAACAATTATGGCAACGTTTAAGAGAGAAAGAATTTTTCTTCCCTCTTAATTTAAATCATATCCTAAATACGGTTAACTTCGAGGTATATGAAATTTTAAATTTATTAAATTATTTTGTGCCAGACATAGTATTACTGTATGAGACATCCAACTATAACAGTAGTGATTTTGTGTGTTTTTCCAAGGTCAGAGTCCTGTGTTTGTCATGGGCTAATGCTGCGAAGGCCTGTGGCGAGAAAAGGTGTTGGCTCCTTTAATTCTTGTTTGTTTAGTCCTTATCATTTTGTGTCTGGCACATGGGATTAAATCCTTAAAGTCAAGGGGGGAGGGTGTGCAGAGACGACCTATTCACGGATTATTTGAGTCATATACATTCCTTCGTGTAGTCATCGTAATAAAAAATATAGTAATGAAGTAACGACAATACGGTACCTAATTTAAATAAAGGCCATTGAACCGGCGTATCGACAATAGGGAAACATTGTTTAAATTTGTAAATAAAATAGGACAAGGTCATCAGCCGAATAAAATCAGATGTTGGCTTAGTAACAAAACATAGATATGTCAACGGCAGGAGAGAAGTGTAGATAAAGATGTTGAGGGGGGGACAAACGGTAGCTCCTGACGGACGAAAATCGCTTGACTCGACATCAACAATAGACAGACACCGTGAGATTATACAAGACCGATAGGTAATTTTCGATATGTAAATAATTTCAGACAAGTCAATTGACAATCATGACAAGTAACTCAGTCTGTTGTATTGTACGGCCATCAGCACACAATAGGGTTGAAATATTAAATGTTTGAACGTAGGTAAATAACAGTCACAATGAACGGGCTGATATAGGGTTGGAAAGTAGCGCTACGTCGCTTCGACGCGACGTACACTAGCTGACTCGACGTCACGTGATTTGGCTAGTCAAATTGCCGGGAAAACCGACCCTATAAAAAGGGCAAACACGCTCATTTTTAGTCATTAGATCCTGGAAAATTAAAATATAAACAACTCTAAATACAGAGTACCGGACTAATCCCCGTACGGCGATTCAGCTTATAAAGTATGTGGTATTTTTAAATTAAGATAATAATTTTATCAGTCAATAAAATTATCTCCAATAATGGAATGCAATGAAATTGATTTAGGCATCACGAAATGTAAATGAATCTATGTTGATTTAGCAACGATAATAATGGCATTATAATAATAATAAATCAAAATAAAAGCCAAAGCGCTTAAAAGTATGATAATACAGATTAAATAAAGGTACGCTAAATATTGATTGAATAAATAAATAAATAATATTAATATGATAATTTCAATAAGTTTGAATTAGAAAATCTAATTCAAATCAGCGGTTTTAAACTAGCTAGAGATAAAATGTTGATTATAGGTTAAACGTTTATTAGAAACTTAAATTCAAAACTTATCGAACCGGGTAGTTTTTTATACTATAGTTATTTAGTTCATGAACCTTTTCCATTCAGGTATAAATTGACAATTATACGATAACTGTAAAATTCGTTTTGATACTGAATAAATTATATTAGAAGTTGTTTGAATTGACTTACTTGTTTTGATGAGTAGCTTTACTTATTTCAGCCGCACAAACTCACACCTTACATTACGCCAACACATACTACACTTTCCCACATCCGAATTGCTGGGCGGTTCGCCAATACTGAGCAACCATTTTGGTGTGGCAGTCCAGTAATCCGGCACACATCTAGTACACTTCACACGATTGTAATCCATCTGGATCATAGTTCCGGCCTTGTGTCTGGTGGGTTACACTCATACACAACCAATTAGGGGTAGTAAATGGGATCTTGACCCTTGGCTCTGAGCAATCAAGCGAAGGTACAGATTCCGTTTGCTATCTAACACGACACCATTCACCACAACGACACTGTACGCCCCACAATTAGCGAAGTGAGTAAAAGTAAGAATAAGTGAGTAAAAGTAGCAATAAGTGGACACTTAATTGTCCTGGCATCCCGAAATCAATCAATTAGAGGTGTGGTGAAAGCCCATGTCCGGTCGAACACGACCGTAATTTCACTGCAGTGGCGTGCTGCCGGGCCCAAGGGGTAAGTTGATAAGACGCCAACACGGTTGTTCAAATCACCGTCAGGCGTTCCGGCAGGTAACAGCTGAGGGGACAAGCTGAACGCGATCACAGTTGGCATCCCTGGTGGGGAATTTTTTTTTGAAAAAAAAAAAAAAGCCACAGTTGGCAACACTTGTGGGGACATTTTTTTGAAAAAACAGTAGCCCTTATATGGAATTTTTTTTGAAGGAAAAAAGCCACAGTTAGTATCACTTTAATGGAATATTTTGTTGAAAAAAAAAAAAAAAATCACAATTAGCATCATCCCGTGGGAGAACTTTTTGAAAAAACAGTAGCACTTGTAAAACATTTTTTGTGAAAACAACACAGTCAACACTTGTGAGGTCTGTTTGAAACTAAACCGTAGCGTTTATTGTGTAGAAACTTTTGAATTATTGAATAGAGTCAACAATAGTCCACACGTTAACAACAATCAGATCAGATCAGATTTAGAAATAATTCACAATTAGCATTCCTTTGGATTAGAAGTAAAGAAAGTTTAAAAAAAAGGAGTAGGATAATTTCAACTGCGACTGTACAGTTAAAAAAGGCAGAAAGTTCAACAATCATAAAAAAATCAGTTACAAAACGAATATTTAATAATTAGAGTCAAGAAATCAAAAACGTAAAAGGTTAGGTCGATAAGTTTTTTAAACAATAATAATAAAAAAATTTAAATAAAGTAAATTTAAATAAAGCCGCACACCTGGTTTAATTTAAAAAAAAAATAACGAACGAATAACAATTAAAAAATCACACGTTAACAATTAAACAGTTTATGATAATTGAAAAATTTAAATAAAGATTTCAATAAAGAAATTAACATATTAAATAAAGTATTCGCGTAAAATTTAAATACGTAAAACGATTAAAAATGGAGCAACAAAACCACGAAGAAACATCATCTCCGACGGAAACCGAAATCGACTTTAAGACAGATTTTGAGGAAGACCCGCCAAAGACGTCATCGCCCGCAGAATCTGAAGAAGTTCCTGCAGCCTCCAATTTAATAATAGCTATGCTCAAACAGCTAAAGGAAGAGCTAAAGGAAGAAATGACACAAACACAAAACGCCGTCAAACAGACACAAAATGAGGTCAGACAAAATCAGAGCGCCATAGAACAGTCCCGAAACGAAACGTTGGCGAGATTCGATGACACTATTAGTCAATTAAGCGAAACCAATCAACAATTGCAAGTCACACAAAACCAGCATAGTGGCAAAATTAAACAAATCGAGAGTAAACAAGATGACTTCAAGGTCAAATTAGATCATGTGGAAGAGTACGTTCTAGAGCAAGTACCGGTGCATGAGAAAAAATTGGAAGCGATATCCACGAAAGTAATGCAATCGGACGAAGAAGTCCGAGTATTAGATAGCCGTCTACACCAAGTAGAAGTAGCGATTCGGACCAATACCGTGACAGGTTTGCAACAATTAGCAAACCGGGAGCCGGTAAAGAGTCAAATAAAAAATTTCAGGGGTATGTCAGATAATCAACATCCCGTAGATTTTATAAAATCGATTGAGGTACAATTACTAAATGAATTCCGAATATTAGAAAATCAAGAATTCAAAATGTTCATTTGTAATTATTTAGAAAACAGTGCTAGAGAATGGTTTGACGCCATGGAAACCAGGTTAAATAACTGGGAACAATTCAAAACTGAATTTTTGAAATATTTCTGGGGCACCGATCTGCAAGAACAAATATACCGGAGCCTGATAACGCCTCATAGCTATCAAGCGCGAAGCGGATCCTTCTCAGAACATTTTTTGAGTTGGTTCAAACGGGTCAAATACCTGGATATACCAATAAAGGAAACAACAATAATTAAACAGATATTTAAACATTTTCCGCATCCTTGGTATAACCAATTGTTGCTAACAAACCCGCAAAACGTCAGTGAAGCCTTGGAAATATTAAGTCAAATCGACAACAGTGCCAATATAAATAAGGTCCAGAATGGAGATCGCAATCACGCGAATCCGCAACAAAACACGACGAATAATAATTATAAAAATTACCAGAAAAATCAGTACACGGAACGCAATAACAATAGTTCGCGAAATTATCACCGGGATAATAATGACCGTAACCACAACCGAGAGGTGAGGCAACACGAGAACCGTAATGAAGCCGAGCCTAGTACATCGCGACAACATCAGACGGGAAACGAAAACGCACGCCATTAGAACCTCCGGGCTATAAGCGTGACAACCCCACTTCCCGGAGACTTGAAATCGACGAATTACAATTATACAATAATAATCCGACGGCCGATTTACTAATCGAAAACGACCCGGAACCCAGCGGAAAATTGCGACCGCACGTACTCATGACAATTCGACAATTTACAGAATTAGCCCTCATAGACAGTGGATCGGACGTTACTGTGATTTCCACCGAGTTTTTTGAAAAAATTAATCATGACGACTTACACCCGCTACCCTTGTTGCCTACAACACATTTAGTAGCATACACGGCTAACGGAAAAAAGTGTAAACCGATTAAAAAATTGACATTAATCAAAGCGAAGATTCAAGAACAAGAATGCGACATTATGGCGTACATTATGGACGACCTACAATGTAACATTATTTTGGGCGTAGATTGGCTTCAACAGGGATCAGCCAATATTGATTTTCGAAACCAGGAAATCGCGTTCTATCATAATGACGAGTTAATTAAAGTGCCGTTTTATGAACACGTTCGCGATACTAGAATTGAATCGATTAAATTAACAAATAACATTCGAAAAGCGGTTTTTTGTCCACCAAGCGACCCCTTAACCCGCTTCATATCAGTGATCACTAATAATGTAAACAATCAAGAAAACTTAACAATAGAAGAATTGCGTAAAACTTTACAAACAAACGACGTGCTAAAGGATGAAGAAAAAGCTATGTTGACCGACGTAATATGGAAATTCAAAGACGTATTTTCAGTTAAGCCCGGTAGAATTAAAGGAGTAGCGGCTAATTTAAATATCGAAATCGGAAAAACGTGGTGTAGGAAAACGTACCCTATTCCATTCAGCAAACGCGACGCGGTGAAGGAAGAAATAACGCGTATGTTAAATTGGGATATCATCGAACCATCAATATCGCAATATTCTAATCCACTGACGGTTGTTATCAAAAAAGATGCTTCGGTGCGATTATGTCTCGACGCGCGCCACCTGAACCAACACATAATACCAGACCGTGAAACGATGCCACCGATGGAAGAGATACTCGCGAAATTCCAAGGCGCCAAATATTTTTCCAGTATCGATTTGACGAATGGTTACTGGCAAATACCGTTAAATAAAGAATCAAGAAAATTTACCGCCTTTTTGCACAACGGGCAAAACTATCAATTTAAGGTGTTGCCTTTTGGACTAAACGTCTCAATATCGATTTTCAATAAATGTTTGCGACAAGTTTTAGGTAATGACGTCGATGCGTTTACGCAAATTTATGTAGACGACATCCTAATTACGTCTGAAACTTTCACGGATCATATGAACCACATTAAAATAATTTTAAGAAAGCTGCAGAATGCAGGCATAACAATTAAATTTATCAAATCAGAGTTCTGTAAAAAACAGGTCAAATTTCTCGGACACATCGTCTCGACTGAAGGTTTACAAATCGACCCGGAGAAAACTGAAACGATTCAGCAGTTTCCCGCACCGCACAATAAGAAAGCACTACAATCATTTTTAGGGATGTGCAATTTTTATCGCAAATTTATCCCAAACATGTCTGAACATGTAGACAAATTTGCACATTTACTTCGAGGTAATCAGCGGTGGAATTGGTCCAATAACGACGACGTGGTTTTTGAACAATTAAAATTGGAATTTTTGAACGCCATCAAGCTTCGACATCCGGATTTTAACCAAGAGTTTTATCTGGAGACCGATGCATCTAAAGCAGCTATAGCGGCTCATTTATACCAAATAGATAAAGACGGACGACATCAAACGATCGCTTTTGCGAGCCGAGTGCTCTTGTCAACAGAACAAAGATATACAATTTCTGAATTGGAATTGTTAGCGGTTGTTTTTGCGTGTAAAAAGTTTAGAACTTACATACTGGGCTATCCGACAATCGTGATGAGCGATCACCAAGCCCTAGTATTTTTTAAGTTGACACGACCAATCAACAATAGACTGATGCGCTGGATTTTGTATCTTCAGGAATATCAGATTGAAATAAGATACCGACCAGGAAAGGAAAACATAATCGCAGATTGTTTGTCACGATACGCCGTCAAACCGACCCAGGACGGTGACAACAAAACGGAAAACATATTGCATGTCTATAGTTTGCATATTTCTACCGACAAAGAATTCCGACAGCGCATAAATAGAATAGTAAAATATCAGGAAACGGATGAACACATTCAGAGAACGTTGCAACATTTAGCCACCGACACCGAAATCGGAGAGCGTACACGAATGTTTTATATGCTACATAAAGGCGTATTATTTTTTCGGGCACATCCTGAATCCGACAATTGGCGACTAGTAGTACCCGCCGCAATGGTTAATTTAATGATAGAAGATTTTCATCTTCGCTACGGACACTTGGGTACACAGAAAATATACAAGGTGATCAAAGATGTTTGTCATTTCAATAACTTGTACCGACGCGTGCGACAGACAGTGACCGAGTGCGATTTATGCCAGAAAACCAAGGTGACTCAGCAGGCCGGGAAGGGGCCCATGCAACATGTCATTCCTGAAAATCCAATGACGTTGTTAAGTTGCGATTTGTACGGTCCGTTACCGAGAGGTCGAGGCGGCCTCGAATACATTTTCGTGGTGATGGACGCGTTTTCTAAATACGTGAGGTTATACCCGATACGGCATGCTAACGCGCGGACGCTAGCAAGAAAAATTTTAGACGATTTCATCCCCCAATTCGGGAAACCGGAAACGGTGTTGACCGACCAAGGCCCACAGTTTATCGGCAAGAAATGGAAGGATACCCTTAAGGACGCCGGTATCCAAGTTCGCTACAGTTCCATTTACCACCCCCAAACAAACATGGTCGAAAGGGTCATGAGGGAACTTGGGCGGTATTTTCGGACCTATTGTCACGAGAAGCATACCAATTGGGTACAATATATAGATTATATCGAACAATGGATTAACTGTACTGAACACGACTCTACAGGAGCAACGCCATACGAGATCATTTTTCATAAAAAACCGGATACGATAATTCAAAAGTTAATAGAGTTTCCAGCTCGATCTAGTGAAGACCCAGAGCAAAAAATATTATCCGTGAGAGAACGATTACGAAAAAGAGCCGCAGCTCGGAAAAAACGACACGACAAAGTTCCGTTCATACAGTTCCAGGTAGGCGACTTAGTTTTAGAACAAGTCCACTACCGATCGTCAGCGCTGGATAAAACCATAAAGAAGTTTTTCCTATTGTATGAAGGACCCTATCGGATCCAGAAAATACACAATGTGAACGCGTACGAACTGGTGCACCCGGATACGAACGAGTATCACAGCACCAGAAACGTTATCCACTTAAAAAAATATAATTTAAGCGCCCGGAACAATAACCACCGGATAAAAAAGTAAACAATGACTAGACCGGTCGAATTAAAAAATAGTGATAACGTGGCTATGAACAATGGATAATCGAAACTGATAAACGAGACAACGCGAGTTAAATTAAATAATAGTAATTAATAAAAAAAAAAAAACAATAATCAATTTTGTTCGCCAAGAAGAAAAATCGAGTTAATAATACCAGAAGTGTTAAACGGGATTTAATTAACGATTGACTAGGTTTGATGACTAAAATAGTGTCAAATTATCGTTAATATAAAGAACTGAATAAACAATCTAATAATTATTTAACTTAGTGCGATAAATGATAATAATATTATATTGACATAAATAGGTAATAATAACCCTTTTAAAAAAAAAAAAGAGGCCGACAAAGGCAAACTTTAAGTATGTAATCATGACACTTAAAATCAACAAAAGGTCTTAAGTACCTAATAATCACGCCGAAAGACAACAATTGAACTAAGGAAATTGCAATCCAACAAATATAATCTGATATGTAATTATCCTACACCATCAGACCATGTATATTTTGTCGTAGATGGAAGACATCCTAGAAATTTTTTTCGACGATATTCGAGAGTGGGAGTTTTGCGACCCTTTGCCGAATCTGCAAGGTAAAAGGGTAGCGTACCCGGACGACCCCAGCAGGGCCGTGACCAACAAAGAAGAGTTAATAGCTGCCGGTGTGATGCAACGAACACCGCCAAAGAAGCGGAGACGTGAACCTTCTCCGAACAACCAGCGATATAATGGGCCATACCGGCTTGTTCGTTTAGATTTGCCGCCAGTCCAGCGACGGGATAGACGACCACCGCTGGGAACGACCCCAAAAATTTTTGACCATAGCGGAACCCCCTGGCCATCCGCTAGGCAGCAAGTAATAGTAGTAGATGAGGGAGAACCGCCGAGCTGGCTAAAAACTACGCCCGAACCACCAAGGCCAATGATGAAGAAGGTGCGCCGTTGGGTAACGATCGACGGACGGCGGGTGCGTCGACGGGTGTTCGACCACGTCCGCACCCACTCCATCAACCAACAATAGTGTAAAGGTGTAGTGTTTGTGCGCGGTCAAGTGACGGTGACATTTGTTTTTATTGATTTGTTATGTTTAAACTTTAATTTGAAAAGGAGAAACTTTGTTTAAAAGAAAATTCAGTTTATGAGATCTGGGAGTCTTTCGAACTATAGAAGTTACCCTTGCGAGATATGATTCACAAATAGTCATTTTAAGCCGACTGGCATAGTCATAGTTTTATTTGTTAAATTATTTAAATTAGAATTTTAGGTTTGATGAGCAGTCGAATAATATTGGCAAGGGAAAATTCCGAAATCGTACGTCTTCCAGACTATTAAAATAGTAACTCTTAGTTATAGTTGGTTTTTGCTAAAAAGCTATTTCAGTAATTAATTTTGATACACTTTTATTATTTTTCGTTTAGAAGGATCAATAGATCCGGTAAGGAATTTTGAATTTTAAGTAGTACTCAACGAAGAAATGTTATTTGAACAAATGCCCGGTAAGGTTCGTCACTTCTAACGTCATATGAATCTCTGGTTGTTTTTGTCGTAATTATACTCCAAAGCACATCCAGTTTCGAGGTGGGGGTGCTGTGCAGAGACGACCTATTCACGGATTATTTGAGTCATATACATTCCTTCGTGTAGTCATCGTAATAAAAAATATAGTAATGAAGTAACGACAATACGGTACCTAATTTAAATAAAGGCCATTGAACCGGCGTATCGACAATAGGGAAACATTGTTTAAATTTGTAAATAAAATAGGACAAGGTCATCAGCCGAATAAAATCAGATGTTGGCTTAGTAACAAAACATAGATATGTCAACGGCAGGAGAGAAGTGTAGATAAAGATGTTGAGGGGGGGACAAACGGTAGCTCCTGACGGACGAAAATCGCTTGACTCGACATCAACAATAGACAGACACCGTGAGATTATACAAGACCGATAGGTAATTTTCGATATGTAAATAATTTCAGACAAGTCAATTGACAATCATGACAAGTAACTCAGTCTGTTGTATTGTACGGCCATCAGCACACAATAGGGTTGAAATATTAAATGTTTGAACGTAGGTAAATAACAGTCACAATGAACGGGCTGATATAGGGTTGGAAAGTAGCGCTACGTCGCTTCGACGCGACGTACACTAGCTGACTCGACGTCACGTGATTTGGCTAGTCAAATTGCCGGGAAAACCGACCCTATAAAAAGGGCAAACACGCTCATTTTTAGTCATTAGATCCTGGAAAATTAAAATATAAACAACTCTAAATACAGAGTACCGGACTAATCCCCGTACGGCGATTCAGCTTATAAAGTATGTGGTATTTTTAAATTAAGATAATAATTTTATCAGTCAATAAAATTATCTCCAATAATGGAATGCAATGAAATTGATTTAGGCATCACGAAATGTAAATGAATCTATGTTGATTTAGCAACGATAATAATGGCATTATAATAATAATAAATCAAAATAAAAGCCAAAGCGCTTAAAGGTATGATAATACAGATTAAATAAAGGTACGCTAAATATTGATTGAATAAATAAATAAATAATATTAATATGATAATTTCAATAAGTTTGAATTAGAAAATCTAATTCAAATCAGCGGTTTTAAACTAGCTAGAGATAAAATGTTGATTATAGGTTAAACGTTTATTAGAAACTTAAATTCAAAACTTATCGAACCGGGTAGTTTTTTATACTATAGTTATTTAGTTCATGAACCTTTTCCATTCAGGTATAAATTGACAATTATACGATAACTGTAAAATTCGTTTTGATACTGAATAAATTATATTAGAAGTTGTTTGAACTGACTTACTTGTTTTGATGAGTAGCTTTACTTATTTCAGCCGCACGAACTCACACCTTACATTACGCCAACACCTACTACACTTTCCCACATCCGAATTGCTGGGCGGTTCGCCAATACTGAGCAACCATTTTGGTGTGGCAGTCCAGTAATCCGGCACACATCTAGTACACTTCACACGATTGTAATCCATCTGGATCATAGTTCCGGCCTTGTGTCTGGTGGGTTACACTCATACACAACCAATTAGGGGTAGTAAATGGGATCTTGACCCTTGGCTCTGAGCAATCAAGCGAAGGTACAGATTCCGTTTGCTATCTAACACGACACCATTCACCACAACGACACTGTACGCCCCACAATTAGCGAAGTGAGTAAAAGTAAGAATAAGTGAGTAAAAGTAGCAATAAGTGGACACTTAATTGTCCTGGCATCCCGAAATCAATCAATTAGAGGTGTGGTGAAAGCCCATGTCCGGTCGAACACGACCGTAATTTCACTGCAGTGGCGTGCTGCCGGGCCCAAGGGGTAAGTTGATAAGACGCCAACACGGTTGTTCAAATCACCGTCAGGCGTTCCGGCAGGTAACAGCTGAGGGGACAAGCTGAACGCGATCACAAGGGGTGTTTAAAAAAACTTTGTAAATAATGCACTCATGCGCAAAATTATCTAATATTTTTAAGAAATTAATTTTTTTATTATTTTTTATTATCGAATATTTTTTGTTATCACTATTACTTGAAAATAATTATTACGAGCTTGTTTTACTGTGCCGCGCAACTTTTAACCAAAACGGTTAAAGATATCGAAGTGAAGAATACCTTTTTTGCATAGAAATATCCAATCTTTCATTTTTAAATTATTTCAAACCGATTTTTAACTCTTCATGACAAATGGTTTTGAAAATATGGCTTATTTTATCTTTACACACCCTGTATTTCCCAAACGAGCAAAAGTTTATTATAGCAAGTTTGTGTCAAATGCCTTATGTTTACATGTACTACGAGTATAACCGCCTGCTCTATGGCCCATGAATTATGGGACAGCCTGTATAAATTAGTGTACAAAACTATATACATAACATTTTATATTTTACGTAATTTAAACGGCATACTCAAGATTAAAGTCGGTGACGAACGGTAAGTGATAATATAATATGTTGTATATCTTATAGCTTACAAACATATCGCTTGTGATTAATAAGTACAAAGCGACCCTATAATATAAATCTATCCAAGCGATATGTATAAGTATAACCGTGTAACAGATTCATGGATACATAGGGAAAATAACATAAATAAAGAAAAAATTCGACTGATGACCAGTCCTATACTTCCCACCTAGTAAATATTTGCAAAAAATTAACACTCTTTTTTTATTCTTTGAAAAAAGCATGGCCCTCTTTTTACTTCCCACCTCTACTATGGTAGGGAAGTAATGGATTCAGTCCGAAAACAATATTTCGAGATTTTAACAGATTTTCACGTTTTGAGACCCTAGCAATCGTTTAAGATCATTTTCTGACTGATGTCTGTATGTGTGTGTGTATGTGTGTATGTGTGTATGTGTGTGTGTGTGTATGTGGTCAATTTTTCGCCTTCGATATCTTAAGAACGGAACAACATACGGGCATGCCGATTGTTCTATTGTGTTTATCAGCCTTTAACTTAGATCTGATTAGATTTTGAGTCAAATCGGTTCAGTGGATCCTGAGATATTCAAAAAAACGTCCTCAATGTCACGTATTAACATAGGTAAAAAAAAATATAAATGAATTCTAGATGTTATAATATGAAAAAAATGTAAATATTTTTTTTCTCTAAAATGTATAGTTTTCGAGAAAAAAAATATTTTACTAAAAAAAATAAAAATTGTACGTAAATCAAGGTAACCATGATTTTTGCTATATTAAGCTAGCCATCAGTAGATCACTAAACAAAAAAGAGGGCCATGCTTTTTTTCAAAGAATAAAAAAAGAGTGTTTATTTTTTGCAAATATTTACTAGGTGGGAAGTATAGGACTGGTCATCAGTCGAATTTTTTGTTTAGTGATCTACTGATGGCTAGCTTAATATAGCAAAAATCATGGTTACCTTGATTTACGTACAATTTTTATTTTTTTTCGTAAAATATTTTTTTTCTTGAAAATTGTACATTTTAGATTTTATTTATTGTAAATCATAGACGCGTCGACAACTTAGGTCATTAGCGTCTGTACATTTAGAGAAAAAAAATATTTACATTTTTTTTCATATTATAACATAATTCATTTATATATTTTTTTTACCTATGTTAATATGTGACATTGAGAACGTTTTTTTTTAATATCTCAGGATCCACTGAACCGATTTGACTCAAAATCTAATCAGATCTAAGTTAAAGGCTGATAAACACAATAGAATAATCGGCATGGCCGTATGCTGTTCCGTTTTTACGATATCGAAGGCGAAAAATTGACCACATACACACACACGCACACACACACACATACAGACATCAGTCAGAAAATGATCTTAAACGATTGCTAGGGTCTCAAAACGTGAAAATCTGTTAAAATCTCGAAACATTTTTTCGGACTAAATCCATTACTTCCCTACCATAGTAGAGGTGGGAAGTAAAAATTCACTGTACTATTTTTTCAATGTAGTCTAGTACATATTTACATTAGGTCTTATGGCTCATAGTTTACTGCGAAATTGTAAATGTTTTCAATGTTATTATTGTCCCTATATACATGAATCTGGGACACAGTGTATACTGTATAGTGTATATATTATATGAAAGTAGGAATACGCTTTCCGACTTCCGAGCGATATTTTGCACTTATATTGTATCTCACCGTCCTTTTGCGTATTGTAGCCCGCAGATACCCATTCGCCGTCGGCCACTTTGTTGTTAATTGTTTACATTTGCTTTTCAGGGATTTTTTCTAGTTTATTATTGAGTTTTGTCGTTTAGTACCTACTATATTTTGTGAAATTTTGAGAATAAATTGTTAATAATATTTGTGAAATGGAACATTTCATAGAGAGTGTGAGAAAATTATCGCTCATCGTTCGTTGCCGACTTTAAATTCAGCATGTTATAAAAAAAGTATGTAGTCAAGCAAAAAATACTAAAAGAATAAAAAAGTTAGAATTTCTGACGTAGGTATTATACACTATACAATATTTAAATAATAAATTTACATGGAAAATTAACGTGTTAAAAATGCAATTAGTTTTTTTTCGCTTTTTAAATAAATATTATTTAAAAACTGTTAATTATATTTTCGTAATTCCGTTATCTGACAAATCCATTGCAAGGGCGTTCATTTTTGAAGTTCAATGACAAAAAGTTCATAGCTGATAGTCAGCCGGAAATGTTTGGCTGATTTTTATCTGATTAATATTCTACAATTTTATTCGCTTTTAATTATTTTATTCATTTTTGTGTACACGGTTTCCCATTTTCGTTGTTTTTGTATGATATCTTGATAACTATTATATTACCAAAATCTTAAACTATTATCGGGTACCTACTCAATAGAGATTTTCATGATATAAACACTATTTCGCGTTAATGGTTTTTTTTGGCACATTCTTGGTTTTGATCGCCAGCTGTGGAACGATGTGAATAAAAAATTTCCGTTAAAAATGCTTGGACACGTCAACCTTAGTTTTTGAACGCGCATCTTTCCTTGTAGTTGTAATTTGTTTTTACCCCCACCCTTCTGTGTAATGACGTCATCGACATTTTTTTTAAATGGCAGCCCCAATGGTGGGAGTAAAAACAAATTACAACTACAAGGAAAGATGCGCGTTCAAAAACTATGGTTGACGTGTCCAAGCATTTTTAGCACATATCTTCAGGACATTTTTTATTCACAGCGTTTTATAGCCGGCGATCACACTGTATAAATTTTTTTTATAAGTTCTGATAGTTTTTGAAATTCAAGATGTAAAAATGTTTTTAAAAAACCGACCAAACTCGCGCACTAATGGTTCCGTACAAAAAATAGGTAAGGAGTTAGGTAGGGTAATAAATTACCAGATTTATTTATTTAAGATTGTTTTTGAAAAGTTTTTTTTTTATTTATATTTTATTTCGTTTTTTTTAAGTGTTTCAAAATTTTTCCGTATCAAAAATTTAATTAATTTTTCACAACGCCGATATTGAAAATTCGATTTTCGGTACCTGGGATGAAAATTTTCAATTGTTGGTTTTCTCTGTTTTTTATCTGTTTTTTTAACGTTGTTAAGAGAGAGAGATAGGGCGATTGACTCGCGCCAACTTTAATTCGCATATAATACTCGAAAACGTCAAAATAACAGATATAACTCCACACAAATTTCACATGCATCTGACAGATCTAATGTTTTTGCGGATTTTTTTCGCGCCCAAATTGCAGGTCAAATCGAATTGTCAATAGAGTTGTAGTGAAAAATAATATGCAATACTCGAAACGACACACAGCGAATGCAACGCGTATATTTTCACACTAGTTGCAAACGCTGAGTTTCGTCCCTTGTAATGCAATATACTATTTAAATTAAAAAATATATTGACAGAATATTTGATGAATAAAAAAAAAACAAAAATATTGTGATCCGAAACCCGGGATCGAGCCATGTTACCTTTAGATCTTCAGTCGAACGCTCTACCAATGAGTCAATCGAACGGTGCTGTTAAACGCTCTATGAGACTACATACAGCTCTATACTGTATACTCATAGAGCGTAAAATAAAAAACATTAATTCATTAAAATTAATTGATTATTTAATTTTAATTATTATTTGCTAGGATTCATGCCACAACAACACACAATCTGTGAAAATTTCAACTAGCTATCGCTTACCGTTTATGAGATAGAGCCTTGTGACAGACGGATGGACAGAGAGACATCGTACGCTCAGTAATAGGGTTCTGTTCGGAGGTACGGAACCCTAAAATGGAAAATATCTTATATAATTTCAGCTAATTTTAAAAAATGTTGAAGGTCTTATAAAATCAGAACTTGAAAAGTGTGCGTCAAAAAATTGGTTTTTAAAATAAATATAAAATCTATAAGAAAAAGAATTTTTCCTGGGATGAGACCGTGGTGTGAATATAACATGGTGTGCTACCTAGGGTACCAGTTTTCGACCGCTTTGCGCAGTGACGTCACGTAGGGAGCAGATTTGAACTTAGTTGGCGGGTAAATGTCAGTAAATGTATACAAGATATAAACAATTGATTATTAATTTCATTTAAACGTGTTTTTCGAGTGTTTTTGTTAACTTCCCATTGGAAGACGGAAGTTATTGTAATGGATCCGAAAATCGAAATCAAAATGTATAACAAATTTTTATAGAATTAAGATAAGAATCTTTCGGGCTTATGAGCCGTGGTCTACTGGAATGGCTTCTTCTTCTTCCAGACGTTTCGCTTGCAACTGCGGCAAGCATCTTCAGTGGTGTGTTCGACGTGGTCGTAGTGTTCTTCTCGGTGTCCTACTGTCGAGTGTACTGAGTAGACGTGGTCGTTATTTCACGTCACTAGTTACAATAACTAGCTACGCGGTATGTAACCGAATCACTAGTTTCGAGTTACATTACAAGTAGTGATTTTTGCAAATGCGTTACTAAGCGAGAGCGGGTGACAGTGACACGAATAAATCCGAAGTAACCCGAACACGCACAGTGTATAGCTACAAACACTTAGATAGTGATTTAATGTATTTTAGTTTCGTCTCGTTTCGTGTGTAACTGTATAGTTGGTAACTGGTGGAGGTATTTATGCAAGCAATCACAGTAGCTGAATAAAAATAACTAGTTACAAAAATCACTAGTTTTGAAACAGGTGACGCCGACCAAGTCACTGGTTTCGTTACGTTTCTTGAAAATAACGTAACGACCCACGTCTAGTACTGAGACCTAGTTGTGCAGAGGTATTTATAGATAAAGTACCTGGTAGGGGACTGGCCTGTGATTGGTCTATTGTGCAGCTGACCTCGGATTGGGTGTGTCCATGATTATTGTTTGTTAATTGTTTGTTGTTTAACAAACAATAATCATGGACACACCCAATCCGAGGTCAGCTGCACAATAGACCAATCACAGGCCAGTCCCCTACCAGGTACTTTACCTATAAATATCTCTGCACAACTAGGTACCAGTACACTCGACAGTAGGACACCGAGAAGAACACTACGACCACGTCGAACACACCACTGAAGATGCTTGCCGCAGTTGCAAGCGAAACGTCTGGAAGAAGAAGAAGCCATTCCAGTAGACCACGGCTCATAAGCCCGAAAGATTCTTATCTTAATTCTATTAACGCCGGCCGTGAAAGCTTACATTCTTTTACAAATTTTTATGTTTCAAGGTCACTACACTATTTTTAGAAAGATGTCTGTGTATGTGTGTGTGTGTGTGTGTACGTATGTACGTACGTACGTATGTGTCCATTTCTTTCTAAGACGAAATCTCGAGAACGAAAAATGATATCGACTACGTTAGGGTGCCAATCGACGCGTATTAACGTAAATATGATCTGAAAGAAATTTTTTCAAAATCGGTTCAGCCGTTCTTTTTTCATAACCAAATAGACTCCAAAAAAGTAGATTTTACACAATATCTCGCGAATAAAAAATTATATCGACTTCGTAAGGGTGTCAATGGAGGTGTGTTAACGTCATTTTGATCGGACATAAATTTTATAAAAATCGGTTCAGCCGTTTTTTTAATTATTGTCAAAAATAAATAATAATTATGTTTTAATGATTAAAATGATTACTTTTCTGTGTAATATCTAATTTAATTATTATTATTAAATATTTATCAAACTGGGAAGTTCGTCGTGTGGACTTCAAGGGTCGCACTTTAGTCCTAATAAACGATCCACCTCACGGCTTGTTTGGTTTATTTTTATTAATGTTCTGTGAAGTTTCATATGCAAACCGCAATATCAATATTTCTTACATTTCGTGTTCTTAGGTAAAAAAAATGAAATTTGAACCACCCATGGCCATAGCTTTATTTAAAAACGTGTTGTCGTTATTTTTGTTGTACGCCATCTCTGTAGTAGGCGATATTTAATTAAATTATTTATTATTTTTATATTACGAAACCAACAACATAAACGAGGTTGACAACACATTTTTATTACACTGCAGGGAATTTCATTAGTTTCGAGAGCAGATAAGTAGAATAAGATTTGATTTACTAAGAATTAAGAAGGTACACACAGTGTTAAGCTTCTTAAAGACAGTCATGCCATTTTTCAGATTATATGTACTTATACATTGTAAATATGCAAACAAGAAAATAATTTAATATTGCATTATACATTTCAGAGAGAAACGTAAAAATTCATTTTAGAAATTTTAAAAGTAATTGTCTTTATTTTAATAGAATTTTGTTATACTACCAGGGCCGAATTTGAGCGAGGACAGTAGATCCTCCACACATTTTCTGATTTTTTCAATTAACAAAATAGGTAAAAAAACTTTTAAGTTTAACGGTTTTATTTTAAATCATCAGCTGTACCAAAAACTAGAAAATAATTAGGACACAAACCAAGGGGCACTTTGTGTCGCTGCGTCAACGGAATAAGTAATAAAAACGCGGGGCGCATTTGAAATATGTCTGTTGGAAACACATTGTCGTTATACAGATTTTTATGCGCCCCACGTTTTTATTACTTATTCCGCTGACGCAGCGGCACAAAGTGCCCCTTGGTTTGTGTCCTAATTATTTTCTAGTTTTTGGTACAGCTGATGATTTAAAATAAAGCCGTTTAACTTAAAAGTTTTTTTATCTATTTTTATTTTCTAGTTTTTAGTTTGATTTCTGGCCCGTATCATTATGCAAACTCCTCATCCTTTAACTGTCCACCTCCTGATTCCATCATCAAACTCTCGTTACCAAGTTGAAATTATCATAATATTGTATTTTCACGGAAACTCAATGCGTGTGCAAAGTTTCATAAGAATCGGTTAAGCAGAAGTAGTTGAAAAATATTAGTAAAAAAAACTTTTAAGAGACAAGCTTTTATTGAAATGTACTAAAAAGGAAAAAATAATATTTAATAATTTTGGTTCATAATTATTATAAAAGCGGGGGCTGTAATCTCTATGATACCTAGTTTATTAATCGCAACTCCCGCTTTTATAATAATTATGAACCAAAATTATTAAATATTATTTTTTCCTTTTTAGTATATTTCAATAAAAGCTTGTCTCTAAAAAGTTTTTTTTACTAATATTTTATTTTGTTCATTTTAGTCTTTCAAAATTTTACCCCCCTTTGACACCCGTAGGGGTTGAATATCGAGAAATCCTTTCTTAGTGGATGCTTACGTCAGAAAAGGAACCAACTGTCCAAATTTCAACTTTCTAGCTTCAGCAATTTGGCCTGGTCGTTGATTAGTTAAAAAAAAACCTACATCCCCGTTTGAACCCCTTAGGGGTTGAATTTATTTCTAAAAACGATTTATTCATGTATTGTCATCGGGTATACATATATGTGTACAAAATTTCAAATCGATCGGATACGTGGAAGTCGTTCAAAATTGACATGCAAGTTTTGACCTAATCAAACAAACACACAAACCCACAAACAAACTAACTAACATAATTGCAAGTTAAATAAAAGCTTGTAAAAAGCTGTCGCAAGATTTGAAACAAAGATAGTAACAAGCAAATGTACGGGGTCAAGCTAAATAAAACCGTTTAAAAACAGAAGTTTTTTATAATTATAATATGATAACGATAAATATTGTAGGTAATTTTTTACTGAATTATTTTTTTTGTAAAATAGACAGTTGTCAAAACAAGGCTCAAAACCGAATTTTGACTGGCATTTTCCAAGGTGGCAGCTTGAACACAACCTTTTTTTGGGGGGTAATTAATGGTATTAATTAATGGTTATTATTATTATTATTATTATTATTTCAATCAGAAGGCCAGAGAGAATAATATTATGTTCATCAATTCCTTTGATTGTATGCTTTTTTACTGAAAGATCTCTTTTATAACGTATACCTAATGGACTGGCCTATATCATAATAGGTACAGTCGCGGACTTAAAAAAGTTTACACCTGTATCATCTAGTTATAGGTTTTTTTAATTTTTTCATATTGTGATTTGGCTTCTGATAGTAATGTATCAATTACTAAGGTTACATCCTAACAATTCAATAAAAAAATTATAATAAAAACACTTCTCTTATTTTATCTTCAATCCAAATTATTCAATAATATTCACCTAAAACATAAACATATTTGATTATATTTGATACTAGAAAATTCCTTCCTCCAATCTTGCAGTAATTCTTCTTTTTTGTTCATCGTTTTTATAATTTCGAGGCATTTAAACGACAATTATTTCTTTTAATTTTTGACATTTATTTTTACCTATCAAACTAATTTGTTGCCAAGTTACTAATTTTTTGTGAACTTACACTGAAAAATTCAAGTGTAAACTTTTTTAAGTCCGCGACTGGACATATAATATAAAGTAGAGCTAGTAGGCGGTCTGTATTTGACATTTTCACAGTAGTCATCTATATTTTTCGAATGTGTAACTTCTTTCAGAACTGCCGCTTTTTTCTATTAATGGCTAAAACAGGTTCATGACACACCTTGACATAAAATAAATACTTACTGGTTTTAATATAACACAAAACAGCCCACGGCTGTGCTTTTAGAACGAACTTGAAAAGAAACTGACGTCGCCACATTCAATTCACAGAGTAAGAAATTAATTAACAAAAACTCACTTAATTAAAAAATGTCATTAGCCGGCTGCTTTTAAACGTCGTTTTCCAATTAATTAAAGGATCAGTCAATTAAGTTCCTGGTTTAAATGACGCGCACTAAAATGTTTGGCGTGTTGTATATTTGCTCATATAAATTTATAATGACCCATTATTTTCCAATGAATTCATTCCACATTCTTTAAAATAATTGAGTTGTATCTTAACTTAAGAGTGGTCTCGTTCCCTCCCTCCCATATAAAACTTTAATACACGCTCCCGATCGTCTTTTTGATCCGTGGATAGATATTTTTGCGTCAAATTAAAACTGATTTTCCCATGAAGGAAATTTGACATGTCGAGGGCTTATTTGATCTCAACTGAACCCGAAATGAGCCAAATGGGCGGAAAATTTTAGCCAAGGCCGGAAAAAGGGTACTTCCGGTCCGCTAAAAACACGGTCATATTGCCGTCATGTAACTGAAAGTTGAAACCTATATGGCACTCGAAAGGGCTATAGGTCAAATTTTAAAAATTTGAGCCACGCAACACATATTCTGAAAAAGGTTTTAGCTCAATTCGCATTCTAAGTATTTAGCTACCTGAAATTGTCCTTTTTGAGGTGAGTCCAATATTTGATAAATTTACAATTTTTACTTCCCACCTCTACTAGGTATAATGGTAGGGAAGTAATGGATTTAGTCCGAAAAAAATATTTCGAGATTTTAACAGATTTTCACGTTTTGAGACCCTAGCAATCGTTTAAAATCATTTTCTGATTGATGTCTGTATGTGTGTGTGTATGTGTGTGTGTGTATGTAGTCAATTTTTCGCCTTCGATATCTTAAGAACGGAACAACATACGGGCATGCCGATTGTTCTATTGTGTTTATCAGCCTTTAACTTAGATCTGATTAGATTTTGAATCAAATCGGTTCAGTGGATCCTGAGATATTCAAAAAAACGTTCTCAATCTCACGTATTAACATAGGTAAAAAAAAATATAAATGAATTCTAGATGTTATAATATGAAAAAAATGTAAATATTTTTTTTCTCTAAAATGTATAGTTTTCGAGAAAAAAAATATTTTACAAAAAAAAATTAAAATTGTACGTAAATCAAGGTAACCATGATTTTTGCTATATTAAGTTAGCCATCAGTAGATCACCAAACAAAAAAGAGGGCCATGCTTTTTTCAAAGAATAAAAATTAAATTGTGTTTTAAAGACCACCAACAGCTAAGGTTATTTGGGCCTAGTCAAAGAATAAAAAAAAGAGTGTTTATTTTTTGAAAATATTTACTAGGTGGGAAGTATAGGACTGGTCATCAGTCGAATTTTTTTTCTTGAGTTAAATCGAGTATTGCAGGAAAAAAAGTTTCAACACTGAAAAGAACCATTTACGGTTGCATAATAAGAAAAGTTTTCTCCTTATATTACTCGACTAAAGTGGACTATCGAGTATTTATTGAATGCCCAACTTTACTCAAAAAGGAAAATCGAAGCGAAAATCTACTATTTGAATGAACAATTATTTATACCGTATGTCCCCAGATTGAGTTTACAAAATGGAACAAAATACCTATTTTTGATCATATGAAAAATGTTAAAGGAACCAAAAAATTCTGTTTGCTTTAAGTTTCCTATTAGAAATCATTGCCAGAAACACAATAGCGTTTATTTCACTTCAATACGTTAAGTATTTACGGAGATACAAATTTTAAATCTTTAATAACTGCTACGTCACAACACCCGTGAGGCGGGCTTTATAATCTTTACAACTAGGCTGCCTAAGACCGATTGCACCGTTGCTATTAATAAACTATCAAAATGGCACATGTATAAAATATTATATGATGTACGGAGCATGTGACGTAAGTCGCTCGGAAGGAAAAAAAATAAAGGTGTGGTCTATTCAACAACTTTAAAAATGTGAGTATTGTGAAGCCGTTTTAAGTACTGTACAGAAAATTCAACGGCATTATTTAAGTTAGGCGCCCCCTATTTCTAATGACATAATAAAAAAGTTGTTTACAGGCTCATTCTATACTTAAAAGTACAAAATCGCAAATTGGGTGAAACATGAAGTGGCTGCAATGATCCAGTTTTTTATGCTCGCCAAGGAGCACTGAACATGTCGCGTTTTTAACAATTGATTAAATTTGTTATAGTGGGAACTGCGTCGTAGTAGAATTGAATTATGAAAAAAGGTGGGGAGTTAATTTATTAATTTGATGTTTGACCCTTTGTTCACATACTTAATTGAATAAACACTTGGTCCATTTTTTTAATTTTGTGACCACTTATACTAATATGATAGTTTTTAACATTGGAAATGTTTATGTTCGTATATGGGGGCAGAGTTACGAGTTTTCGTTCAAGGCCAAAAGACAACGGTGTCGCGATCAAGTGAGGAGCAATCATGCAAAATTGAACAAGTGCAATTTTTTCGAAATGTGTTTTATATCATGTCCAGTTAATTGACAGGTATTTGCGACGATCTGTGGTGTTATTTTTGAGCAAATGTTAATAAATACTGTAGAAAAATCCATTTAAAAGTTAAGTAATCAAGCAAAAGTGAACGCGTATATAACAGAAGAATAATAGGATTATTCCTGACAAAACTAAACAGTGCATTGATAAATATTGTGTGTATAATAAACAGTTAATTATGTTTCATATATGCTGTTATCATTTCCAATGTCCTCGATGGTTGCAATGATTGCGAAATCTGTGAATTTTATTATAGAAAGAGCTTGAGAATAGCCGAGCGTTTGCTTCTCTATTACAAGCCCTCAGCTCCCAAGTTCCAATCCGAGAACTGCTAAACGTATCAATTGGATTTTCATTTTATTATTAATAAATTGAAAATATGAAATGGTACCATACCCAAATAACCCTAGCCGTTGGTGGCCTTATAAAAGCAATCAATCTATTACAACATTGTCTGTTTCAAGTCAGGCTAAAAATTGTTTTTATCGTAAAATCAAAAATAATTTCATCTTACCTTTTGCAAACTCAATCCGGGGACACACATTATTATCTAATATTTTAAATTTATTTCCCGATTGGATACATGCAATGCGCTATGCGACTTGAGTACGCAACATGTTTTCAATGTGCAATCTTTTAAATTGTTATTAAAATAGGTTGTAATAAAACGATCACTATAAAATTCGAATTTTCCCATAAAATTATTTACTTTTAATAAAATTTTTACATGTACAATATCGCAAATATTTAATTTTAACTTTGATCAGTGGATAGAATGAATGTTCAGAAGAAATAATGGATGCTCAGTAGACATAATGGATTCTCAGTAGAGAGAATGGACGTTCGGTAGATAGAGTGAATGCCACGCAAAGGTCACTAACACTTAGAAATTTTAATAGATTTAAATGCTGGATAAGTGATATAAGACGTAACGGATTTGTAATATAATGACCAAGCTGCAGATTATGTAACATAATCATACATTCCAATAAACAAAATAAATCATATAGGTAGGTAATTCTTTAATTTTAAACTTCACATCATCTTTCTCATATTGTTAAGAAAATAAAGAGGATTTTATAACCCTAACACAGGGCTTCTTTTTTAGCTTTGGACGCCCTACTCCGTTTTCTCTTTTAACTTACTGGAACTGTTTTAGCCTATGGAGGACGTACAACGTATGCCTTGTAGCTAATCTTACAACATGTTTATTATTTATTTATTTTATTTTATTTATTTACTTAATACCAACAGTTACAAAAAACCAATTACTGGTACATAGTAATAAGTACAGACATACCAAATATCTGTTTTACAAATAGGAAACAAATACAAAAAAAAAAACAAATGTAAATACAAATTACGAATATTATACAAAGATAAGAGCGAGGAAAAAAAATCCAAGTAATAATCATTGAAAAAACAATGATATATCCTCAATATTTTCAATAATTTTATTTTTGAATTCATTAATCTGCAATGTGTAAATATCTATATTTAAACGAGTTTATGTTTATATATTATCATGTTTTTTGAAAAATAAAAAATAGTCATATTAATATTCCTTTAATTCACTGTGATGCGTCGATAGGAAATATTATACACCACACAAAGACATGTTTCTTTAATATTATAATTTCTACTTATAATAACCATTATTTTCATTATTTCTATACTGAACATACATTATTTTTCTGGACATCTATTATTTATACTGGATACGTATTGCTTCTACTGAACATCCAATACTTCGACCGTTCATGCGAGCATTAATTTTATTAGGATTTTGAACTTGCAAAAAACATAAGCCGTGCAGAATATGTACACCGTATTGAAATTTTCCAATAACATGCATTTTTATACTATGCACATGCAACGTATCATACATCACATAATAACTGTCAAAGCTGTGTTCGAATAAACGTTGGACACGACGACATGCCAAGAATAAAATGCAAAAATAAATGTCGGAAGAGGGCAGTGTAACCTAGCGTATTTGGTACCAGCCTCTAGACTAGACTGTCGTGGGTTCGAATCCCACCTGCGCTCATGGATGTTTTAAGTTAGTTGTTATTTAATGTAATTAGAGACGCTAATGACCTAAGTTGTCTACGCGTCTATAATCTACAATAAATAAAATAAAAAACAAGCCGTGAGGTGGGTCGTTTATTAGGACTAAAGTGCGACCCTTCAGGTCCACACGACGAACTTTCCAGTTTGATAAATATTTAATAATAATAATTAAATTAGATATTACACAGAAAAGTAATCATTTTAATCAATAAAACATAATTATTATTTATTTTTAACAATAATAAAAAAAAAACGGCTGAACCGATTTTTATAAAATTTATGTCGGATCAAAATGACGTTATCACGCCTCGATTGACACCCTTACGAAGTCGATATAATTTTTTATTCGCGAGATATTGTGTAAAATCTACTTTTTTTGAGGCTATTTGGTTAAGAAAAAAGAACGGCTGAACCGATTTTGAAAAAATTTCTTTCAGATCATATTTACGTTAATACGCGTCGATTGGCACCCTAATGTAGTCGATATCATTTTTCATTCTCGAGATTTCGTCTTAGAAAGAAATGGAAACATACGTACGTACATACGTACATTTTTCTAAAAATAGTGTAGTGACTTTGAAACATAAAAATTTGTTATACATTTTGATTTCGATTTTCGGACTCATTACAATAACTTCCAATGGGAAGTTAATAAAAGTCGGAAACCGCCAAAAACCGCACGCCGCCATTTACGGACGCGGAGAGGCGGCAGAGACGTCGAGCAAAGAAAAAATCACAGGAATCGAACGAACAGAAAAACGCCCAGGGGAGTCCGATTACGAGCGCGCGCAACAACATCTACATTTTGATTCCATGTTCGGCAGATGTCCACAAAAGCGATCCGCCCAGGTCAACTTTTTTTTTGGAAAAAACGTGAAAAATTACTTGCGCGTTATGATCTTTAAGTTGTTCGTCTACATAAAACTACTTCACACGTGTTTTCCTTTACATATCAGCACATACTTTATCGGAATCCGTTCTATAAATCTGGATGTAAATAGGCATATTTTAGTACAGTGCAACGAGAAACTACGTTTTATGCTTTTTTTTGTAAAAGACAACCTGCTTAGTGTTCTGAAAAATTGACGTTTGTAAGTTTCTAAAGCTTCTATTTAATGCATCGAACACTAAAAACATGTTTACGTTACTTGTGAGCAGTGAGAACTTTCGATTGTTCGGCTAAACAATTAAAAATAAAGTCTAAAGCCTGCCCCAAACGCACAATTGTGCTTTCACGTCTTAAGACAAGAGCGCTATTTAAAATCGTGTGTTAATAATTAATATCCGTAAACGCAATTAATTTTTTGATCAAATGACGTAATACATTAGTGCCGAAGCATTTTGTTTGATAACTGTGGCGTGCGCGCTTACATTGTGAAAAAAAGGTTTCAAAATGGCAGACATTTCGAGAATAATTTTGTCAATTTGATAGATATCAAATTATAATTCTCTGATAATCAGTAATAGTCCGGGAGTTTGCGTTGCAAATGAAAAAGTCATAGTAAGCCGGCTGATTTTGATATCGATAGTTGATCTCGTACAACTAATCAGTAAACCGACCGTCAGTTGCTCAAGTAGCGGAGGGTGCGCCAGCTGACGCTTGGTTTACTTATTAAGGTACGTGCAGTACGCAGCTGGGATTCTAGATGGTAGCATGTATGGTAGATTGTCGCTGAAATTATAAGCGCTTATAGGTTTGCACAACGAAGCTTTGATACTAGCATTGATACAAGCTTAAATCTCGTTTGAAATGTCAGATAGCGAAGACGAATATTTGTGTTCTTCTGCTACAAAGTGGTATATTTTAAATATAAATTTGGGTAAGAGCTATTATGTCCACCCTATTAATAGAAAACGATCTAAACATGGCGAATTTCATCATTTATACCACGAATTATAATTTTACCCAAACCGGTTTTTTAAATATTTACGTATGGAACCTAACACTTTTAAATACGTCGTGAGGTGGGTCGGTTATTAGGACTAAAGTGCGACCGTTGAGGTCCACACGACGAACTTCCCAGTTTGATAAATATTTAATCATAATAATTAAATTAGGTATTACACAGAAAAGTAATCATTTTAATCATTAAAACATAATTATTATTTATTTTTCACAATAATTAAAAAAAAAAACGGCTGAACCGATTTTTATAAAATTTATGTCGGATCAAAATGACGTTAACACGCCTCGATTGACACCCTTACGAAGTCGATATAATTTTTTATTCGCGAGATATTGTGTAAAATCTACTTTTTTGGAGTCTATTTGTTTAAGAAAAAAGAACGGCTGAGCCGATTTTGAAAACATTTCTTTCAGATCATATTTACGTTATTACGCGTCGATTGGCCCCCTAACGTAGTCGATATCATTTTTCATTCTCGAGATTTCGTCTTAGAAAGAAATGGACACATACGTACGTACATACATACACAGACATCTTTCCAAAAATAGTGTAAAAATAGTGTAGTGACCTTGAAACATAAACATTTGTTATATATTTTGATTTCGATTTTCGGACCCATTACAATAACTTCCAACGGGAAGTTAACAAAGCATCTATTACATATTTACATTATGTCTTATGGCCCATAGCCGACTACAAAATTGTAAGTGTTCTCAATGTAATTTTCCCTATATGTTACATTTTCTAAGCCACACTGGCACACACGGTACCTACACGTAATGAGGCAACAAAATGTGTAAGCGAAAATAGTGATATGTATTCGTGCGAAGACGGAGTAGGCAGTTAGTGTTTGAATAAATAAAATAATACAAAACTGAAGTGCATTTAAATTAACCAAATTTTTTAAGTAATTTTTTGTCATACCCTCTACAGAATAATTACTTTCTATGCATGCATACTGGCCTGTATTGGGTCATTTAACAAGCAGGCGTACGCCGAAAGTATTTTTATAACATAACTAGTGCAGTAAGTAAACGGTTGCCATAAATAACTTATATTAATTATTCGCTCTATCCGTCTGCTATTCACGGCCTGCTGTAAATGTAAAAATGAAGTGAAAAGTAGGTATTTTGTAGGGGGTAAAGCAAAAATACCATATATTTCTCATGCGTATTAATGGTATTAAGACTCGTTTTTACATACTGTCACAACTCGTCAGTAATGAACCCCATTAGGACACTAGAAATACAATCTACTATTAATATCCGTCCAGATACATCAAGTATAGCGGATTATTTTAATTATAAAGAGTTCGTCTATGTTAATATTATCACAAACATTCAACAAAATTTGTTGAAAACCTTACTTTCAACGATTAATTAATTATTTTTCAAATTTCTTCCAATGAAAAATTAACTCAATATTATTTAACATTTACAATAAATTATTATTCCAGTTCAAATGATTACCTATTCTCCACATGAATTATTTACAAATTAACTATACGCTGTACAACACATTTTTTTTGGACCTCACAGTTTTTAACACCAATGTACTAAAAGGTTTAGATACAAGGCGAACTTGTTGTAAAGCAGAGAACCTCAAAATATACAATGCTGGGTTCAAAAGGCAAAATGTCGACTTAGTGGTAAAATAAGATTAACGACGCTTGAATCATCCTATTTATTTAGTATCACAAAATCTATTTTTTTAATTATAGTGCTGCAATTCTTTAAAAAACAAGCTTCTTTAATTAAAATTAAAGGTATAACAAAAATTTCAAGGCAGTTACTATCTATTTACTTCTAGCAGCCCAGTCCGGCTTCGCCCGGGTGATATGAATTTATGATTTATTATCCCCCCGTGAGAAATTCTCCCGCTGCGAAGCGAAACCGGGTTGGTGCTGTTTATAATATTAGTAGGATTCCGCCAATACGCTAAAATGCAAAAAATTGCAGAGTTAGGTTTTGTTACTATCCCGTAGGAACTACACATTTTTCCGGGATGAAAAGTACCCTATGTGCTATTCCAAGACCTAAGGTAATTATATACCAAATTTTATGAAAATCATGTTTAGCCGTCACGGAGCTGACTGGTAAAACACACACACACACACAAACTTTCGCACTTATAATATTAGTAGAGATTAGATGTATAGGTAGTATTAAAATTTTGGATTAATTTTTTTACGAACTATGTTTCCAGAAGTGAAGTGACCTAAAATGTATGTTATAACAAAAAATTGTAAGGTCTGACATTTTTATATCAGTAGATGTATATTAGATGTACATATCATATTATTATGTAGGATTAGGACTTTGCAACGTCCGGAGAAGAGTTTCTTTCTAAGAAGTATTTTCCGATAAACAAGTTCAATGTGACTAAAATATGTGCATAACATTTTAGAATCGTTTATTTAGTACTACATTTAACCTTTCTGCCAATACATAATTTTTCACCTTTCTATCAATTCATGAGTACCCGAGTACTTTTATAGCAACTGCTCAAACATTCTTAAGTTCATTATATTTAGAGGTTTTCTGAATACAAATTCACGTCCTCAAAAACGTCGCAGGAAGATACGAAAAGCCTGCCACAATTGATCTTAAACCTCTATGCAACGAACGTGCGGTGAATATCTTCCGCTGTATCATGCAACAAAGCTGTCAAAAATGTATACATTTTAATAATGTACGTTTTTCACGATGAATAAATATTTTTCTACCTTATAGAAATAGTTCGTATTTATTTTTGACAAAAAAAGTTTTGTTTATTAAACAATTAATCAATAATGAAAACTTTTTTGTTACACCGGGATTTGGGATATATTATAATTCAATATCTGGATGACCGAGCTTTGCTCGGATGAGTTCAAAAAAATAGTACTTAAAGTTCCCATTTCATCAAAATCGTTAGTCGTTTTTAAGAAAAAAGATTCGACTGATGACCAGTCCTATACTTCCCACCTAGTAAATATTTGCAAAAAATAAACACTCTTTTTTTATTCTTTGAAAAAAAGCATGGCCCTCTTTTTTGTTTAGTGATCTACTGATGGCTAGCTTAATATAGCAAAAATCATGGTTACCTTGATTTACGTATAATTTTTATTTTTTTTAGTAAAATATTTTTTTTCTCGAAAACTGTACATTTTAGAGAAAAAAATATTTACATTTTTTTCATACTATAACATCCAGAATTCATTTATATTTTTTTTACCTATGTTTATACGTGACATTGAGAACGATTTTTTGAATATCTCAGGATCCACTGAACCGATTTGACTCAAAATCTAATCAGATCTAAGCTAAAGGCTGATAAACACAATAGAATAATCGGCATGGCCGTATGTTGTTCCGTTTTTACGATATCGAAGGCGAAAAATTGACCACATACACACATACACACACACACATACAGACATCAGTCAGAAAATGATTTTAAACGATTGCTAGGGTCTCAAAACGTGAAGTTCACACACATCGAGTTTTGTCGGTAAATAAATTAACACGTTCAATTTATTTTCACTTATAAAATTACATAATCTACATATTGGCTCAGTTCATTTGAAACTCAGATTGAATCATTTTCCAGATGAGTGCAAATTTATATACAGACTGAGATGCAGTGAATGGAAAACTAGACGAGCACATATTACATTAATTACCATGTGAACTAGAACAAAAGCCTCAAATAAATGGCAAACTTGTATTAACATAACTGAGGCAGTAATTTCTGTTTAGACAAATCCTACAGAGAGACGTATGTATAGTTATCTGCCCGGTATACTCACCAAAGGGGTTTACTAAATTGAAGCTGATTGTCTGTAAGATGCGTAACTAGCAAAATATTTATCTGGGTGCACGGCAGTGCACCTGCCAAGTCGAGCACTGCCTAGCATACCTAGTGTTGCCGTCTAGACAAGACAAGACAAGACTTTCAAAGTCTTGTCTTGTCTTGAAATATCAAGACTTCACTAAGTCTAAGTCTAGATTAAAAAACTCTTGTCTTGTCTTGAAAGTTTCTTGAAAGTTTTGCAAGTCTTGTCTTGAAAATCTAGACAAGACAAGACAAGAGTCTAGAAAGTCTAGATCTAGACGGCAACACTATAATTTAAATACATTGATATTGGTATTGTTGAGAAGATTACAAATATATATGACGTCACGGAAAATTCAATATGGCGGACTCTAGACGCCGTTTTCTAGTGTTGCCGTCTAGACAAGACAAGACTTTCAAAGTCTTGTCTTGTCTTGAAATATCAAGACAAGACTTCACTAAAGTCTTGTCTTGAAATATCAAGACGTCACTAAGTCTAAGTCTAGATTAAAAAACTCTTGTCTTGTCTTGAAAATTTCTAGACAAGACTTGACGTTCTTTATTTCGAAACACGAATCTGCAAAAAAATTGAATGCGAGTAATTTTTCAAACAAGAGCGGCGATTCCTTCTGCACTAATGCTGATTTTGGGTAAGTAAACAATAAACACTGAGGATCTGTTTCGTCAATGCTACTTTGACTTAGGGCAGTAAATTATATAATAAATTACAAGACACAATTAAAAATATTGAAAGTACAAAGAAATTTAAAAAGAAACTAAAATAATATCTCTTAAATACCTGTGTATATGATTCGGAAATAAATTTTTGAAACGAATTTTTGAAAATTTTTATGTACCTACGTAACTGACATTTTCAATGTAACTAGTTTGTGTATTATTATACCTGTAAAAAAAGGTCCAAATACCACCAATGAATTTATTATTATACTGCAGTAGTCTTTCAAGTCAGTACTCTTAGCTCTTGTTTTCCTGCGCCTTACTCTTTTCAGTCGTAACGACTTTCCACTCTTGCACGGCGTGATTTAGATCTCACAGTATGTTTGGTTTTTTGGCACTCGGTGTAACTAAAATATCCTGCTCAACATAGCATAGTTGAACAGAGTCTTAGAAATTGTGATAGATTGTTATAATGTTATAATATTCATATAGACAATAAATTATTGTAGAATATTTTTGATCCAATAATTTATAATTAATTAATTGTTGGACAATTGAAAACATTTGTAACATTAATCTATTTGCATGTTCAAATAGTATGCGCGTTATATCAAGTGCATAAATGTTTAATGTTTGTGTATTACGCAACTAATGACATGGTGTAGATTATATAGATATCCTGATATTGATCTTAAATTATCCCCAAGGTATGTCCATGTATTTTCTGTGTGCGTGCTTTTATTCCACATATATATAGAGTACCTCTAAATTATTTATCCCATTATAAACTTTAATAAAGTCGTTATTTATTGGGAGCTATCATAAAACGGTTCACAGAAAATAAGAACTACCACGTATCAGTCAGTTCAGTAAACCAGAATCCGTAAAGTTCTAACGTGAGGCCCATTATTAGAGTAATGGACGAAATGATTCCCATTAATCTGTTTAAGTACATTATTATATAGTCGACTTCACTGCTTTTTAATTCTGTATGAAATATTTCTGACGGATTTTTTTTTGCAAATATCATCTACTTTTCTAAGTTTTATTGTATTGTTTAGGGCTTGTTTGGTTAGTAATGCGTCTTCTCGTTGTAGACAAAAAATCCTGTATTTATCTAGGATTAATCCGCTTAACCATGACTCCGGAACCAATTTGGCTATCAGTCGAGCTTATCAAAATATTTGGGAACCAATTCGACTCTGATTAATAGCACTCAAAAATTCTAGTTTCTTTTGAACTTTTGGACAGGTATGAGTTGGGTTTAACTAATGCAATAGAGCAAAAGGAAGGCAACATTTTGGGAGACAAATTGTGCCTCAGAGAAAGACGTATTGTGATAATTTTATTGTCTGCAATTGACCATAAATGTGGTGTACAAAATGTCAATAAAATACATAGCATATTAAACATTATATTAATTATGGTCGTTTAACAAATCGTGAGTACTATAATTTAGCCTTTATTAATTAAAAGGACCTTCATTTTTTTTGTTTAATGTAGGCAATGGTAACCTCTGTGTGTTTACAGGTTTACAATAATGAAGAATTTTATTGCTGTTGGCTTATACTTTATAATTTTTAATATATCTTGTTATTAACTTCCCATTGGAAGTTATTGTAATGGGTCCGAAAATCGAAATCAAAATGTATAACAAATTTTTATGTTTCAAGATCACTACACTATTTTTACACTATTTTTACACTATTTTTAGAAAAATGTGTGTGTGTGTGTGTGTGTGTACGTATGTACGTAAGTACGTATGTGTTCATTTCTTTCTAAGACGAAATCTCGAGAATGAAAAATGATATCGACTACGTTAGGGTTCCAATCGACGCGTATTAACGTAAATATGATTTGAAAGAAATTTTTTCAAAATCAGTTCAACCGTTCTTTTTTCTTAACCAAATAGACTCTAAAAAAGTAGATTTTACACAATATCTCGCGAATAAAAAATTATATCGACTTCGTAAGGGTGTCAATCGAGGCGTGTTAACGTCATTTTGATCCGACATAAATGTTATAAACCTCGGTTCAGCCGTTTTTTTTTTTTAATTATTGTTAAAAATAAATAATAATTATGTTTTAATGATTACTTTTCTGTGCAATATCTAATTTAATTATTATTATTAAATATTTATCAAACTGGGAAGTTAGTCGTGTGAACCTCAAGGGTCGCACTTTACTCCTAATAAACGACCCACCTCACGG
Source organism: Mongoloraphidia duomilia (assembly GCA_039654895.1). Lineage (NCBI taxonomy): Eukaryota > Metazoa > Arthropoda > Insecta > Raphidioptera > Raphidiidae > Mongoloraphidia > Mongoloraphidia duomilia. Next base: position 24,409,342 of record CM077525.1, on the reverse strand, counting down.
CTTGTTGTCTCTGGTGTGGTGATTATGCATAGTCGCATCATTATAATAACATGATTACGCTTAACAAACAAGGCAGATTCAAAAATATAAATCAATGGCACATGAGTCCCGAGATTTCAATTTAAAAATAGCTCTAATACATAGTTTTTGTAATTATCCTACAATGTTTACAGATCTCATGAAAAAGAGTGTTTTTAGTGAACTAAATTGTCTCTGCTTGCCAGTATGAAAGCTATCCCGACGTGCCGACGCGGCGTAAAAAACTGTGCGTGCTTGTTGTCGTGCACTCTCACTGCTATAGCATGGCTTAAGACACGGTTATAGTTTAATTTACTCTGGAATTATCCTTTGTAGAACGTCGATGGTTCGTTATTATTTTTCATTCAAAAAATTTAAAAAAAATTCACTCAAAACTTCTGGCACTGAAATTTTAGAAGCTTGAAAATCTGGGGGCACGGCAGTGCTCCCACCAAGTCGAGCACTGTCTAGCCTACCTTTTCTCGAAGTGACTTGGCGTATTTTTGAACCCTCGTAACTTCGGATTGGATACGAAATGTTACAATTACCACAAAACACCAAACCATAACAAACACTCTCGACGTACGTTTCGCCAACCAAGTTGGCATCATCAGGAGATGATTAAAACGTACGTCGAGAGTGTTTGTTATGGTTTGGTGTTTTGTGGTAATTGTAACATTTCGTATCTTTACACCAAAGGTTCCATCATTTTTTATTGTTCGGATTGGATAACACTTCAGGTCCCAAATTTTCAGGATAGGATGGAGACACCAAGCTTATGTAATGCACCAAATTTCATTTTTATAGCCCTACTACTTTAGAATTTAATACGCAAAATTAATTGATTTCGTCATTCACTCATTCAGTGATGATCATCAAAACCTTTAGGGTATTTTTGAGTAGTTTTAAAAAGCTAAAATTTGGTATGCAGGCTGGATTTCGAGTACAAGTAACGAGAAATTTAAAAAATCTGTAATTTTCCCTCTCCAGCCCCTCAAAGTGAGGGGTATGCAAATTTGTATGTAGAATAAAAAAAAAAAAATATAGTCGAATCGAAAACTTTCCTCCTTTTTTTAGAAGTTGGTTAAAAAGGAATCTCTACATAGAAACCTGAGTGGAAATTTGGCATGCTTGCTAGATTTAGTGTATAAGCGGCTTCGACCAAAAACAATTCTTGTAAAAATATGGCCAAGTTTCGTGACCGTGTAGCAGTAAAACGTCATAAGATCTAACAGAGGCAAGTTCAATTATTTGTAAGTGAGAAATAATGAAATGTAAAACTTGTTCGCTAACAGAATTATTGTTTTTTTACTTTCATTGCAAGGCAGCAAGACCTAGAGAGCTTTAGTCATTCGTCTTTTATTTTCTTGAACTTTGAAGTTTGCCAAATTTTAGATTTCACAACTTTTCACTTACAATGAATTTCTATAAGATTTCATAAGGTTTTACTGCTGCGCAGTACGCGATCACGAGACTTGGCCTAATTTTTACAAGAATTGTTTTTGGTGGGATACTTCCTTCCATAATAATAAAAAAAAAAAAAAAATTTTCTTTTATAATTCAAAGATTAATTATGTATGTACTTCACTGTTGTAGAGCCCTGAAGAAGTTGCAAATTCGCAACGAAACGTTGGCAAAGAATAAATAATTTATACATTTAACTGGTCCTTATTACCCAATACTTTATTATATTAATAATAACAACAATATTTACCTCATTTGTGGAGCAGTTATGGTTTTTATTTACTAGTTACCTACTTGGCAAGTATTCCTTGTAGAGCGATGACAAGCTTGAAGTTTTGAGTTCTTGCAGATGAATACCTTTGTTTTTTATTAATATCAAGTAGCAGTGTGTTTACAGATATAGGTAATGTATGAAATACAACAGATTTTTTATTTCCTAGTTTATTATAATCATAATACTACAGTATTTAAACCTGTCATCACCAGGTATAGCTATTGTAATTTGAAATAATAAAATTACAACAATAACTTTGTAGTGAAACAATTACAACAAACAAATCATTTGTTGTTTCTAAATACTCTTACATATAATGCCTTTTTTCGAAAACCTCCCCTATTTCTGTCCCCGGGGATAAAATCGAAAATCCGGTTACGTTAGGTTCTGGTGTTCTATATCATAAGTGTGCAAAGTTTCAGTTTACTAGGTCAATGGGGGCCCTCTGGAGAGCGTGGAAAGAGGACAGACAGATACATATTAGAAAATTATAATTATGTAGAAAATTACAAACAAAAATATTTTATTTTTTTGCTCATATGTTTGACCTTTGACCAAGATGTATAAGGCTAGTTACTGATATTTCCAATAGGAAATCGTTCGGTTTATGGATGACGCTTAAAGCTAGCGTGTCTTCGGCTGATATGAGAAATTTAATACTACAGGTTGATAGTTTTGTTGTGAAAAGTAAAACGTCATAATATTTACTTTTTAGAACATCAGATAATAGGATGGCACATTAAAATATAATGCCTCATTACATGTCAAGTACGAGTTGGAATTCCAATTTGTCGCATAAAAATGTTCTTCTGGAAATTTTTAAAGTTTAAGGTTTTAAGAATATGTTTCCAAAGTTTTCGAGAAAAAATGTGGAAGTTGCAAAGCACAGTTAACCAAAGTGTCGCACATGTAGAATCGAAGCGCCTATGATGAGACGGAGCGTGGCGGTCACTAAAGAGACTCGAGTTGACTGTAAAGAGAAGTAATTGGCTCAAAATAAGTTTTGCAAGGGATCGGAGGGTGTATTTTACGGCCTGTACTACCTTATATCCTTTTATAAACTGTATCTGAAACAGTATTGTTATACGAACGACGTAAAATTACGAAGCGCTGTTGCCAAAATTGTCAGATTTTACCAAAAAATACGTTATATTTTGTTATTGGCAGTAGGAGTACATATTAATTAATATTGTACACGTTGTTAAAAAAATGATAACAGAAAAAAATGGTTTTATTGAAATGGTTTAAAACAAAAATAAAAATTAATAGAAATTAACGAAAATTACACAATGTATGGAATTATGTTTTGGAAGCAAAGGCAACAGTAATTATTAGCAATTATTTTTTTAAGTTAGTGAAAATTGAAAGGAATTATATAGTAGGTATCTAATAATAAATGAAAAAAATTCACAGATTTCGCAATCCTTGCAACCATCGAGGACATTGGAAATGATAACAGCATATATGAAACATAATTAACTGTTTATTATACACACAATATTTATCAATGCACTGTTTAGTTTTGTCAGGAATAACCCTATTATTCTTCTGTTATATACGCGTTCACTTTTGCTTGATTACTTAACTTTTAAATGGATTTTTCTACAGTATTTATTAACATTTGCTCAAAAATAACACCGCAGATCGTCGCGAATACCTCTCAATTAACTAGACATGATATAAAACACATTTCGAAAAAATTGCACTTGTTCAATTTTGCATGATTGCTCCTCACTTGATCGCGACACCGTTGTCTTTTGGCCTTGAACGAAAACTCGTAACTCTGCCCCCATATACGAACATAAACATTTCCAATGTTAAAACAGCTCAAGTGCGTGTAGAACTCGCGCCACGAGGGTTCCGTACCGTGACAATAATTTAATTAGTATAGGCTGCATCTTTGTTAAAAAGCACTGCGTAAGCTCGAATCTCACGGTTGACAGTTATAAATAATATCGACGGGTAATGCCTAATGGCTAGATATGTTAGTATGTATTGATAATGTTGAGATACACTGGTCGACGGTAAATCTCATATTTTGGTAATGCGTTTACTTGTATCAATTATGAACGTCCGTGAATTGAAGAGACGCGATGAAAAAAAAACAGAATATATTATTAATCATATTTATTTTTATAAACAGACAATGTGCTAAATGTTAATTTCAACCGTACACAATATGTAAAATGTACACCGATTTTTTAGTGTTTGGATTAATTTTACTGTTAACTATAAAGACAATAAATTTAAATTGATGCAGTTTTACTATTTCTCATAAAATATAACGGTTGTTTGTAAAATACACAGCATTTTAAATGAAATATTGCTGAAAATATTTTAACTATCGCTATTTTACTCGGCTCAGTTTTTTACAGATTACAAAATTATTTTTTTAATTTTCAATAGTTTTTTTAACAGAACTTTTTACTTCCCACTTCAATATTAGGGAAGCAGTGAAATTAGCCCGATTTTATCCCGGGATTTAAATAGATTTACGCGTTTTGATATCCTTTTACCCCCATTTTCTGATTGATGTATGTGTGTACGTGGTAAAAACACATACATAATTGCTTTATTCAGGTGTCTATACTGAATAAATAGCGTCAATAGAAAATTAATATAAATACAAAAAAACAATGTGATAAATGTATAAAAAAATTCAATATCAATAATTCATATTGAAATAATCATTGAGTACCTTATTATACAGTGTGATTACAAAAGAATAAGTCGGTTTCAAAAATTTGTATTTTCTAAACGGTACAAAGCTACAGAGCTGCGCGACCTCTTAAAATGACCGCTATAACCTCAAGTTAGGTTAGGTTACCGCTAGGAAGCGCTACTTGCCAAGGTAAGAGTTGTTGATTTAACTTCACGATGGTGACAGCTCCACAAAAATCGTTTTGCGTGTTGCAATATGCGAAAAGTGAGTCTGGTTGTGCAACGGGCTTTTCGTCGTTAATATGGCATTGATCCACCAAACAAGTTGAATATCTTACGCTGGTACCGACAGTTTTCCGAAACCGGTTGCTTGTGTAAAGGGAAGTCACCTGGCCGTCCGCGAGTGTCTCAGGAGGATGTTGCAAGAGTTCAAACAAGAAGGACACATTGAACATTTATGATTTTTTTATTTTTAAAAAACTTGAGGTTTAGAAAATACAGATATTTGAAACCGACTTATTCTTTTGTAATCACAATGTATTATCATACGGTCGAGCTACAAAATATCCGAAATTCGAAATATTATGTTTACAGGAGAGCGAGCAGGAGAGTAAATTTGCAGAAACCTCTCTTCAGAGCCTTCGACCTCAGTACATCGCAGGAGTTTTTTTATACGTTTTGTTAGTTTTAGCGGCTACCCATGGCTCTGCTCACGAATATTTAGTACTTATACTGTTAATTTATTATCCCCCCCCCGCGAGAAAATCAGGTAGCACTAATTATCACTTGGGAATCTTTAAATGTTTCATTCGTCATTGTTAAAGAGAATGGCCTTTATTAAAATTCGTTTTGTGATCTAAAGCCATTAAATATAAAATTTTGATTATTATATCTATATTTTTGGTTCAGCATAAATCTTAATGTGATTTTTTATTTAAAGAAAATTTAAAAAAATACACATACACTTATAGTTTCAATAAAAAAAATCGGTTTAGTGGTTTCTGAGATAAACTCGTCAGAATCTCGTAAGATATAATTGGTGCGGAATACTCCGTGTACAAAAAGAGTTGGTATTTGGATTTGGCCAATTTTTTGTAATGACTATTATAATATTAGCTACAGCACGGTTCGGAAATAATAGAAAGTGACTCATGCACTTATATTTCACTATTTATATAACTTCACTCACAGACAAAAATATTGCAAAATTTTTTTTTTGTTTATTTCTTTTTTTATGTACTTTTTTTGCTAAATGTCTTATCCTAGGGTGTTTTACGTATAGGTACTAACAGTAGTGAACTTTTCATAAGGCCGACTAGGCCCAGGCATAGGGCGGCAAATCTGCGCCGCTATCTAGCTGAAGCACGTGCGGGACGCGGCGAGCGCGGCGCGGCGGTGTGCACTGATAAAACTCTATATGGTCTTATGACTATCAGAGACAGAAATAACTCAGATATAAAATATCTCTAGCGGATTGACCCGAACGCAATGCTGATTTTCGTACCAGCCGCCCCTTTCTGCAAAATGTGAAGTTGTTTATTTTATTTATTTATTGTAGATTATAGACGCGTCGACATCTAAGGTCATTAGCGTCTTTCAACTACACTAAATAACAACTAACTTAAAACTAAATAACATCACAAAACATCCATGAGCGCAGGTGGGATTCGAACTCACGGCAGTCTAGTCTAGAGGTTCGTACAGCTTCACATTTCGCAGAAAGGGGTGGCTGGTACTGACCGGCCTAAACTGCTAGTCAACCTTTGGGTACTAATGGTTAAATAATTTACATTAGCAGCCTTACAACAGATTTGTTAAATGAAAAGAAATAAACATAAAAAATATGCAATATTTTTGTCTGTGAGTGTATATAAGTGCATAATATGTGTATAAATGTATAATGTAGTATATATATTATAAGGGGCTAATTTTAGTCGTAATTAGGGGGGCAATTAGCCCTTTGGCACATCTAGTAGATAGCGGTATAATTTTAACTTCAAAGCATTTTATGTTGTTATCATTATTTCGGGAGGTAACTAGGACCCCATTGTATTGATATGATGACGTCAAGGCAGACTGGCGAGCGACTGAAATCGAGGCTGGCAAAACTAAACGAAAATGAACGAATGAGTGGAAGTAAAAAAGCATGTTTTTAGTGTGGATAAAAGTGAGCTCGTTGATGTTGTGGTTCGTCGTGAACTGATAAGACTCGCAAGTCTACAGATGAGATAGAGCTGCCGTCTGATACGCATCGAGCGGCTAAACAATCAAAATTAAATGATTGAATATTCTGGCGAATAAAAATAACTTTTATTTTGGGATTTTGGATTTTAATTTGTACTTTTCGTGATGGAGCTGTATTGTCCTAGTCTTGGATTTTGGATTCGGCGTTGTTCTATCCTTCGATTCCTGTATTGGTCGACCTGCCTAATTTTCCGAATTCCCGAAAATTGATTTATTTTCCGTATTTCCATTGTTGGATCGTTGTTATTTGATATAGCTAACTTACCGTGCAAACAATAAACCATAAAGAAGCCAAGCGGTTTCTCCTTGTTTAGGGATTATATAGGTTGCTGCTTTTGAATTTCCGTGTGGTTGTGTTGATTCTGGAATACGGGAATAATTTAATTTATTCCAGAAATTTTGAAGATTTTGCAATTATCCCGAAATTTTTAATATTCGCTATCATAAGTGACGACGCAGCAAGTATCCCAGAATATTATCAAGTGTATATCCCAGTGGGATAGATATGGTACTACAATATATCCCGAAAATATTAAAGGATAAAATCTAATATTTTATGAACATTTTACATTTCTGAATGTCGACCACTTTGCGTAGTACTGGGTCAATTTAGATATTTACGTCAGAATTAAAATGAATAATAGTGCGTCGATTGTATTCCTGTAGGATTTCTTGCACTACATTGGGAATCTTCCTGAATATTTTGAATCTTATTACGAATTAAGTTTGAATTTCACGTCGCCAGTCTCGCGGTTTTAAAGTGTTTATGTCCCGAGTCCTATGCTATGTATTTTCTTTTCAGGCTCAGGAATTTCTGTACAGGCCTGGATTAAGTGTGAAATAACTGTTAAAGATTAATTGTTGTGAATTCCGTTATCGTCCGTTATCGCTTCGTTATTTATGAAGATTTTGTGTTGAGAATTTCGCTACCGTTTCGTTATCGTTTCGCTACCGTTCTTTTATCGCTCGATAACGTCACGCTAGCGTTTTGCGATAGAATAAGTAGGTTCTTGTGAGGCTTCGAGGCCTATTGAATTAGGATTTTTGTCTCGATTGTTGGAAGTTCCGTGGGGCCTGTGATTACAGGGCCGCCTTTTTATTTTTTGGTATCTCGAATACTGTGTGTCCCTATATTGTGTTCGTAATCTGTGTTTTGTTGATAGTTTAGTTTAAGTTATCGTTTGGTATTGGCCTTTGAAATCACCTCTGATTTTTTTCGTTTATCTTGCTAAGGAAGTAACAGCGTTAGGCCTGGGATTAATATAACTGTGATTGTGGTTCTGGACTCTGTTCCGGAATATTTTTCGGATCTCTTTTGGCCAACGTGGTTAATGGTTATCTTCCTCGAATTATCCCTAACTGTGACCACTCTCGCTGTCTCAGTTTGGACGACCTGAGACTTACGCAGTGTGGCCCTATAAGTTCTGGCGACCTTCGATCTCTCGGTCGGTATCTGGCCCACTAATTAATTTTCCATCGAGGTCCGTCTCTGGTTAGGTGATACTGAGTGTAGAGGTGACTTTAAATTTAATTGAATTATTTTGACGCACGATTTATTGTGTGCGTTCACATTTTGTGTTGTCCTAAGTGTCGAGTGGTAGGTGGTTGGGTTTTTTATTGCCCATTAAGGGCTTTTCCTGTACTTAAATTTTGAGGCCGCTTCCCAAAAACAAGTGCGATCGTAATACTAGATAATAATTTTTGTGCTCCGACCCATGACCCCGCGCCTTCTGTAGCTAGCCGCGCAACCGATTAAATTCGGGTCTTTTGGAGCAAAAGCCATTGCTATAATATATGTATAAGTGCATGAGTCACTTTCTATTATTTCTGAACCGTGGTACATATATTAAACTACTTGCGTATTGTATGTAATTTAGTTAATACATTTAATCTTTCAAACATTAGACGTAAAGTATAAATTTGATATTTTTGGGAAGAACCTTTTTTTTTTAATTCTTTTTATAAAACAACAAAGCAATGTGTTTTCCTAGAATAATTCGTTTTGGCTGTCGTCTCTATGAAATCCGATAGACAAGCTTCCACCCTTTTGACGGGAAAAGTGTGAAAGTGTTTCTGTCACGTGAACAACGTGGGCACGTGTGAAACTGAAGATGTGTTTCGAAAATACAATGTTTACAAATGGCTTATGTTATAATTGGGAACTGACGAATTGAGACATGACATCTGGTAGCAAAAAATTAAACTACCATAAAATTGCATCTGTCTAGTTAGTATATAGTATTAAATGAATAAAAAATGTGAAAGAATCTGCGCATTCAGGTATTCCGACCAGACAATCAAATCACTGCGTTGAAAAACTTATAAAAATTCATAAGAAGTGGCTGCTTTTAAAGAAAAATAAAACAAGAGATTTGGAAGCACAGAAAAATAGAGAGCATTTGTTTACAAAAGAGCTAGACAAACTTTTTGATATTGCCCATGCGAACGCCATGAATTGAATCAAAATTTCGGAAGACAGAGAGTTTCTCATTGATCAAAAGATGGACCGTGATCTTTTATGGCTTGCTTGTCGTCATCACGTGTTTGAAATAATGCTTTTAAAAATATTTACACTGTGCTTTGGGCCATCAAGCTCTCCTGAGATTCCATTATTCAAGAGATTCAGAGATATTTGGAATACATTTCCAAAAGATCACTACGATTGTCTTGACTCTAGTACTAGTGCGGAACAGTTTGCTGAAAACACTCTTGAGAGCCTTACAACTGCTTTAGCTGAAGAAAAACAAGTTCACGATGTTTACGAGCTAATAGAACTATGATTTTTCTGAACAAACCACCTGCGAGGATTCATTGGCGTGCCCCGGGACCAATACATCATACCCGATGGATGGCAAAACTACTGTATGCTATGAAAATTTTTCTCTTTAGGAGTAATTCACAAGCATTTAAGTTAACCAAAAGAGAAGAAAAACAAATCGTTCGATTTGTTAGTTTCGGTGCACTCATATACACCAAGATTTGGGTCGAAGCGCCTTTGGCAGTAGATACACCGATTATTGACTTGCAACTTTGAAATAGATTAAAATCATATGAAGCCATTGATTCCGAAATCGGTGCAGCAGCAAGGGGTGTCTTAGAGCGTCACTTATGGTACTTGTTTGATGAGCTAGTTGCCTTTGCCTTGTTTTCCGACAAGCTGTCTTAAGGCGAGAGAATGGCCATTGTTCAAAGAATGGATGTTGACGGCGGTTCTCGTTTAGTACGAGGTGAATCTGCCAAACTATCCACGGAAGCCACATTAGAAGCAAAGCACACTGAAAACGCTCTCAGTTCTAGACATCAAGGACTCATTCTTGCAATTACCTCCTGAGACTTGGGGTGATAATGTTGATTACCTTCAAGGCAAAAGTTGCATAAGAAATTTGCGTGTGGTTAACGACACTGCGGAGAGGAGTGCAAAATTATTTGAAGATTACAATACGATACTCACTAAGAACGAGTAAGAAAAGCAATTTTTACTTCATGTCGTTGAACAAAACTGAAAGATTGTTCCTACTGAAACATCCAAAAAAGTGCTAACGAACTTAGTTTTAGGTTGAGAAAAAAGAACTGTCATTATTATTATTTTAAGTATTGCTTTGTTTATAACATATTGTGTGTTTAAATACTATTTTTGAATAAAAAAAATTTACTTTTGATACATAGTTTACGTTTTTTACTTAATATCCTGACTAGTTCTTTTTATGGATTTTTTCATAAAATTCAGATATTTCAAAGTCGATGAGCATCCCCTTGTATATAAGATAGGGGGCTGAAATTTTGAACACATAAGAGGAATGGTAGGTGTAACAAAACAAAGGGGTGGCGTGACTTCTACTTGAAATTTTTTTTTTTACCATATAAGCATTGACCACCCTAGTATAGGAGCCCCTTTATTTTTTACTTTTGGTGATTTTCGGATTTTTCCCCTTACTTGTGCTGTGAGACCTTGCTTTTTGCCAAATTTCATGATTCTAGGTCAAGGGGAAGTACCCTTTAGGTTTTTGATAAGTGAGTTTGCGAGTATCAAAATAGGTGACAAAATGGCCGTATCTTTTGATTGCGTTGACTTAGAAGCTTAATTTTTTACCCCTCCAAGGGACCGTAGACCTTAATATTTCATATTAATTTCCTGAGAAAATGGGTCTTGACAGACGGACACCCAGCCAGCCAGCCAGACGGACAAACGGGTGATCCTATAAGGATTCCGTTTTTTCTTATTGAGTTACGGAACCCTAAAAAATGTATAATGTACATGTAATTAGATTTTTCTCTCAACTCTGCTTTACAAGAACAAACTATTAGGTAACTTTATTTTTCCACCTTAAGATATCTTCACAGCATTTATTTTATGGGGTTTTTCTTTCATGTTTGACGTTTGTATAAACATAGTGCGTTTAATATAGCTGTCACATCATATCACTTTTTCACAATTTATTCTACATTTAATTAAATATTCGACAGATAAAATTCGTTCTGCATCATATATATTTCCTTGTTTTGGATTATCACCAACCTAAGATACTTCACTCAAATTTAATAGCATTTTAATCGTCAACACGACTATCATATATGTAACTTTTTTAAAACTGCAATTTTTTGTCGGCCGTATTTTTGAAGCCACACCCACATGTCAGTTCCCAATATTGGTAATAAGATTAATGACAATTTGACCCTCCAGTGGGGTGCGACTGCGATCAAGTTCACTCGGCCGCCTATTTTTGAAGTAAATACTTCCTTAGGCGCGTTATGCAGTTTTTTCCTGGGTACTGAAAAAATGTGAAACTGTAACATAACTAACGTATGTAACGAATTTATTTTAAATAATTATTTATTCATATATCTGAAAATACTTGTTCATCTCAAGAATCACACTTATTATTTCAAGAATACAATTTTGATTCAATATTTATATAACTAATTATTAATTAATCAAGTTAAATAATTGGACCTTTCTGTGACATTGGCCAATACGTTTCATTTGTCAAAAATGCATTTAGAATTTTGTTAAGATATAATATTCGAGAGAGTTCTAATTTAAATTTCAAGGAGTCAAGACATAAATGTAATATTCTTGTTAATAATATTCTTTTTAACAAATTTTTTTCTCAACGGCGAGCTTAAATTGCGGCGAGGCATTGGCCCAATATTTCCGCAATTTAATAAGTTTTTCACCGCAAGAGAACAGTAATTTTTTTTATATTAACACCAAGTTTATAAAGATTCGATTAATTAAGACGTATTGGCCAGCAAGCAAATTCCACCGGTGAAGGGAGAAAGTTTTTCAAGTGTCGGAATTTATTCAAAATAAATATACATTTTTTAGAATCTTTCGTCGTCTAAATTCTTTACTGTTGAATTTGATCCTGTTCTCTCTGGAGAACAGGAAATTATTTTAACGGCGCTGTCCAGAGAGACAGTATCGTTACAAAACGTCCGAACTACTTCCGTAAGAATTCGTAACTACTTCCGTAAAAATTCGTAACTACTTCCGTAAGAATTCGCAACATACTTAATACTTATATTATAAAACGACCGTGTATACACTGGCCAGCCATAGCACAGACGGTTTTAAGTCGTTGCGTTGGGTTCGAGACCTGATGGCAGCGTAGAATTTTTGGCAATAATTATAATTTTTTTGAAACCAAGGTGGAATTAATTAAAAATACAATTTTAGTATTTTAGTTATAAATTATTTTTAGTTCATAAATGCGCTATAATAGATGACACCAAAAATTAGAAAATCTGAAGTATTTACTTCTGTCGTGTGGTCATAAGCACACACCCATTTTTTTTTATTTGAGTAGAATAGAAACGAAGCAAAATAGAACTACATTTTGTATGTGACAGTATAAAAAAAAATAATTCGACATACACAACTTTTTCTTGTGACCACGGAACTGCGGGTAGACTTGACATGACACAATAACTTCCAGTGTGTTGACCGTAGATTCCGCAGAGCAAACGGAGATAAAAATAATACCTTTCACAAATATCAAGCAGACTATACAGGGCTGTTCACACCCAGTGTTGCCAACTATAGAGCGATTTATTGTGTAAAAAGGGATTTTAGGTGTTAAACGTGACACATTCAGTTTACTCCGTAAATGGGTTTTTGTTCCCTTCAGCGGGTGAATGGATTACGCCAGTTGTCTATTTTACACTCCAATGATAAAAAGTAGGGTTCGAAATTTTTCAAATTAAATTTTTCGAATATTCGTTGAAACTTCTATTTGAATATTCGAATTCTTCAATATTCGACTATTCGAATATTCGAACTGTCAAATATTAAGTATATGTTATACAATCAAGGATTTTTTAAAACCAATAAGGTGTCAAATTATTTTGATATTAGGCAAAATAGTTACAGCATCGAGCACAGATCCACGTTCTACAAGCCTAAGGTTATGTTGCATTTATATCAGAACGAGTGTGTGTTTACCGCGCGAGCCGAAGGCGAGTGCGGTAAACACCCACTCGTTCTGGTATATAATGCAACATAACCTTAGGCTCGTATCGTAAAATCGCGACTGTCATATAATCCGTCACTTAAGCCACTAGTTGCATAAATTAGTCAAAGTGTCTAGACATGCGCCCTGCTGCACTAATTTCGATGATTTTAAGAAGGCCTTAAAAATATTTAATAGATTTAACATTATTTATATATAATCTGGATTCTGGATACATTATTGTAATGATGATATTGTGAATTTTTTTTATACCTATTGATATTTTTTTATTATTTCTGACTTTTTGTATCCAAATTTTGGCCATGCAAATAAACATATCTATCTATCCCTGAATATTAAATAAGTGACCACAAAACACTAACTGACCTCAGCTATTGAGCTTATATTCTACAATCTATCTATGTAACAAAATATTAAGATATTACTCTCTACGCAAGTTTCGTTATAGCTTATAACCTTGTCATTAGGAGATTAAGAGATGGGGTATCAAGGACGAAAACGATTTTGACTAGTACAAAGTTTGTCGTACAAGCGCAGCGAGGTCAGCAGTCGCACGAATCAAAATCGTATTCCGCCTTTGATACACTCATGAGTCATGATATATGTAATACTCCTATATTGCTGGCCGGGGTCTGGAGTCGGACGAAAAGCCTACGGTGCAGACATATATATGTCTGTCTCTCTCGCAAGACGTCGAGTCTTATGCGCATGAACAATTTGTAATATTAATTGATCTATGATAATAACAAGGTTAGTAGTGATAATAATATTTCCGAAATTGCTATGGAAACAATGTGAATCGAATGTTGCAACGCTTGCGCACAACGAGATGGATTTCTCGACAAAGATAGAAACAGTCATTTGCTGTCTCACTTGCGGCCTGACACTTCCACTTACGGGCGCAAGCAATATAGGAGTAAGTATTACATATATGGATACACTGTATTTTTCGTCCTACACCTTATAGCAGAGGTTCCCTAACTGTGCGTCGCGACGCCCTGGGGTATCGCGGCGCTATCCTAGTGGAGTCGCAGTTTCAGAACTTCAGTCCTGATTTGAGAAGTTATGCTCAGAAAAGCAAGCTCATCCTGCTCATTAATTAAGTATATTGTTTGTAGTTTTTTGTGTTTCATAATTATTAGAATTAGAATCTAACAAATAATAATTAAGATTTTATATTCTTTGGAGTTTTTTTTGACTAATTAAGTAATTTTATTGTCTGCTAGAGCTACACACAGGTATCTTCTTTTAGAAGGGCGTCGCAAAAAATTGCAACATATGTAAAGGGAGTCGCAGTAACGAAAAGATTGGGAACCCCTGCCTTATAGAATTGCGACTTTTATTCAATACTTTCAACATTTTTGAATTGTTTGCGGCTATTTGACATTTCGCTGGGAACATAATATTATATTAACTTCCCACTGGAAGTTGTCGTAATGGATTCGATTTTGCGATTGAAGAATTTGGACATATATGAACATCTTGAGGTCCCTAGAGTCCGATTCTACTGTTTTTAGAGAGATGCCTGTGAGTATGTGTATACGTTCGTTCGTTCGTATGTTGGTGAAATTTTTTCCGCTCGCATATCTCAAGAACAAATAACAATATCGACTCCGGACCAATTTCATTCGACACATAATAATTATATAATGAACACCTGATTAGGTTTTCAGGAAATTTCAAGTAGCGGTTTTTTGCTTATAACAAAAACTTAAAAAATGCATAATATGAATATATGTGAACTCTTTTCGTCTCGCTGCATATCTCAAGGACTAATGGCGATATCGACTCTGGACCAATTTCATTCGACGCGTATTTGCATAATGAACACCTGATAAGGTTCGCAAAAAATTTGAATTGGTGGCTTTTTTATAACAAAAAAACTACTGTAAAATAATAAAATTAAGCAAAATCGCAGGATAGTGGACAATATAATTTGATTTATTAAATTAAATGTACGACGTTTCGTCTATAGATTTAGACTTTTTCAAGTAAAATGTAAAATGGTTGTAAAATGTTAACCTCCATTGCAAATAGTTTCTCTACGGTAGACTGGTCTCTAATCTCTAAGGGCACCCAATGGAAAATTAGCAGTGTGGTTTTACCCACACACCAAGCCTCTTTTTTAATTTTTAAACCCTCACCGGTGTGCGGTGGGCGTAGCTCAATCGGTTTACGCGTCAGTCCAACGTTTAGACCAAAAGCTCGTGGTCAAAATTTACAAGAATTTTGTAAAGGCTAATATTTTGAGATTAGTTAGTATTTAGGATGTAAATAAATAACATAGGTACTATAGGTTTAACAAGTCAGTGGTCGAGACATTTGGCATCCGCGTCGGGGCGTTTTAAAAGATGTAAAAAAACTAGTTACATATATTTGTACTAGCTGAAATTTGGAACAGCAGTTTATTGAGTGAATATAATTTATGAAAAGAACAAGTCAGACCTCATTTTGATAGAACGGACCAGGGGAGCTATTGTGTAACTTTTGTGAATGTGTTCATTTTCACATTTTCATGTCATGTGAAAATTTTCACTCAATTGTGTAACATATGGATTCACTCGTGAAATCACTAGGCCACAAAGTAGGGATTTTATTTTTTGTTGAATATTTTCACTTTAAAAATACAAATTAATGCGGATATGAGGTTATATTATGCGGTGTTTGACAGATAAATAACAATGAACGTAAAGAGAATAAAAAATTGATGAAGTGTATAAATAAAGTGAACTTTGTAATTTAATTTATCGGTCTTATATTATATATTCATGTGTTTTTGCGTATAATTATGTTTAAAAAATTGAAGAGAAATTTATTTTCAAATTTATGTATTATAAATAAATATATAAATTCATAATGTGTCTTTGCCTATATTATGTTTAAAAAATTAAGATATTTCAAATTTGTGTATTATCGTTTATTGCATTTCCTTTATTATCTATCTATAAGAACAAAGCTGTCATGTTAAGGTATTTTTATATGTGTCCTTTTTCAATTTATTCTCTGTCTCACTCTTATTTCACGTTTCACTGACAAATTCGATGGTGAATAATGTCACGTGAAAAAGTTCACTTTTCACTTGTGTGGAAATACACAATCGCGTGAGCAATCTCACATGAGTGAAATCACTAAAAACGAGTTACACAATAGGTACCCTGGTCAACAGTCGGTAAAGTTTGAAACTTCTACTGACTGCTGACAGTGCTGACTAGGTAGTGTTACGAGCGCTAACAAAAATAACCGCGTGTCGCAGTTATCAGATAACCGATCACAGCATTATTTTAGTACATGCTACTGTCACTACTTCTTCGTCCCGTTGCCAGTCATTAGTTTATTAATCTTTTCTTATACATACATTTTGTGTGGCGTATAATGCGAAAAAATAAATGTCTATACGACTACGTGTGAAAACCTATTTCAATATTTGCACAGAATTTTATAGTTTTATTTTCGCAATGAGACGATTATCTTTGAATGGAACGCCTCGTATAGCGACACAAATTTATCAGTCAGAACTGATGTTTTAACTTGTAAAGAATTTTCAATGCATATTAAAAGGTATACGAACGTGTCATATAGTAAAAATAAGATATGAGCTAATAATAATATGAGCTTATGTAACGATGTTGGCAGTATTATCTTATAATTAGTGATTTTCTATAATCTGGATAGGTAGATACCGCAATATACCAGTAGGTATTTTGCAGATTTCATTCTAACATGTGCAATGTGCATCTTGCACATTTCCGCGGGAGAAAAAAAATAATATTGGGATCTTTTCTTTATAATATGTATATTAAACCCTACAATCGCAGCACTCTAGCATGATCGATCGCCTTATCCAATGTGTGGCTCCGCGGGGAAAAATTTCAATTTTAGAATTATTTTTACTTCCCACCTCTATTATGGTAGGGAAGTTATGGATTTAGTCCGAAAAAAATATTTCG
Organism: Mongoloraphidia duomilia; assembly: GCA_039654895.1. Taxonomy (NCBI): domain Eukaryota; kingdom Metazoa; phylum Arthropoda; class Insecta; order Raphidioptera; family Raphidiidae; genus Mongoloraphidia; species Mongoloraphidia duomilia. The sequence goes on along the minus strand of CM077525.1, from coordinate 24,392,264 downwards.
AGATTTTAACAGATTTTCACGTCTTGAGACCCTAGCAATCGTTTAAGATCATTTTCTGACTGATGTCTGTATGTGTGTGTGTGTGTATATGGTCAATTTTTCGCCTTCGATATCTTAAGAACGGAATAACATACGGGCATGCCGATTGTTCTATTGTGTTTATCAGTCTTTAACTTAGATCTGATTAGATTTTGAGTCAAATCGGTTCAGTGGATCCTGAGATATTCAAAAAAACGTCCTCAATGCCACGTATTAACATAGGTAAAAAAAAAATATAAATGAATTCTAGATGTTATAATATGAAAAAAATGTAAATATTTTTTTTCTCTAAAATGTATAGTTTTTGAGAAAAAAAATATTTTACTAAAAAAAATAAAAATTGTACGTAAATCAAGGTAACCATGATTTTTGCTATATTAAGCTAGCCATCAGTGGATCACCAAACAAAAAATTCGACTGATGACCAGTCCTATACTTCCCACCTAGTAAATATTTGCAAAAAATAAACACTCTTTTTTTTATTCTTTGACTAGGCCCAAATAACCTTAGCTGTTGGTGGTCTTTAAAACACAATTTAATTTTTATTCTTTGAAAAAAGCATGGCCCTCTTTTTTGTTTGGTGATTTACTGGCTAGCTTAATATAGCAAAAATCATGGTTACCTTGATTTACGTACAATTTTTATTTTTTTTTTTAGTAAAATATTTTTTTTCTCGAAAACTATACATTTTAGAGAAAAAAAATATTTACATTTTTTTCATATTATAACATCTAGAATTCATTTATATTTTTTTTTACCTTTGTTAATACGTGACATTGAGAACGTTTTTTTGAATATTTCAGGATCCACTGAACCGATTTGACTCAAAATCTAATCAGATCTAAGTTAAAGGCTGATAAACACAATAGAACAATTGGCATGCCCGTATGTTGTTCCGTTCTTAAGATATCGAAGGCGAAAAATTGACCACACACACACATACACACACACACACATACACACACACACAAACACATACAGACATCAGTCAGAAAATGATCTTAAACGATTGCTAGGGTCTCAAAACGTGAAAATCTGTTAAAATCTCGAAATATATTTTTCGGACTAAATCCATTACTTCCCTACCATAGTAGAGGTGGGAAGTAAAAAGAGGGCCATCCTTTTTTCAAAGAATAAAAATTAAATTGTGTTTTAAAGACCACCAACAGCTAAGGTTATTTGGGCCTATAGTCAAAGAATAAAAAAAAAAGAGTGTTTATTTTTTGCAAATATTTACTAGGAAGTATAGGACTGGTCATTAGTCGAATTTTTTCCTTTGTATATATTTTGTTACTTTGTATCCCGCTTTGTATAATACACTTTATTAAACCTTACTAGCATGCCAATTTAATCCCTCTAGCACCGCTTTGGATAAGTTCAGTTTTGCGCTCGATTGATCGAGCCTAGGGTGACCAGACGTCCCGGTTTTCCGGGACATGTCCCGGTTTTTGACAATTTTAGGAAGTGTCCCGGCTGCTATTCAAAATGTACCGGTTTTTCTCACGTTTACGAAAAACTCGTAAATAAGTTGTGTCTGGGTATTTTATCTCGCTTCTGCTCGTTTTTTTCTATTGGCAGCTCTGGAGCATTTCGCCAACGTCGGTAGATTCCGCTTTTCTGATTGACTGTCTTGCTTGTCTAAAAAGATCAAATCAGAACAACAGAAACTGGCGAGGTTCGCTCCAAATATTAAGCCGATGTGAACAGGTTTACTGAGTAAAACTTAAATCAACAATGATCCCTTTCCATAACGTATTCATCTAACAATTAAGTACCTATAAATGAATAATTTCTATCAATTAGCAGATTATACCATGGTTGTTAGGCATGTATAAGAAATATTGCAACCTGATAATTTGCCTCTTCTACGAAAAATCAGCAGTTCTGAAAAGTACCTATTTGCAAAATAAACGAATTTCTGCTTGTAAAAAATAAAGAAAGAAGAAAATTTTGTTCCTAACTTTGAAATTGACATAATAATTATATCTGATTCCTGAAAGAATTTTTTCACATTATTCAATAAAAAACATTTGTCAAGTACAAGGACGGGTCTGGTCACCCTAAATTCGAGCCGAGCGAGCAGATTTTTGGTCACGTGACATGCGAGCAGATTTTTCCAAACGTCAAAATAAAATGGTGTCAGTAAATTAAATTCTTATTATTAAAGCCGATATATTATATTCTTTATTGTTTCTCATTTTTGATTTTATTGAACATTGTTAAAATAATAAGCTATGATTTATAATTTTCTTCGTTTTATTAGTTTATTTTAGAATTAATGATACTACCGACTGTTGATTTTTTTCGACCCATAGATATAATAAATATTTTATTTAATCATTTTGTGCGATATAGACTTATAGGTTATCCTTTGAATAAATATTATAGGTACGTGTATTTTTACCTATTGAAAAATTACCTCATACAAAATAAACTTCGAAATTTATTCATTCTCACAACACGTTTTTCCGCTCATTTTTAAAATGAATGCTCTAAAGATGGTTAAATCTGCTTGCTCGCTCGCTTTCCTCGGAGAGAGCGTGTTCGATTTCCTCCAGATTTTATATTTGAACGCAGTATAAAGATAATATTTCAGAGCATATAAATGTTAAATTCGAACGCATTAGAGCACTCGTATTTATCTGAGCGCAAACCCGAACTTACCCTTTATGTTTGATCAGTTCACAGATGTGCAAAAAGTCATAAAAGTACTTAAATAATCATCTAGAATTAAAAAGATAGATACGTTAAAATTGTGCATATTCATTTTAATTTTACTTTACATGTTTTTTGTTTTAGCTTATTTTCACTTCACCTCAAGCCGTCCCTGCGTAATGCGTTGACATCTGCATTTTTTGTTGAACCATATTTTGTTATTGTTTCTAAATAGAGAAATTTGTATTTGCGATAAAGTATGGCAAGCCGTTTTACTATTTAATAGTAGAAGCAAAATTATCTGAAATTTAAAAAGTCAAAACAGAAATAAATTTTTTTTAGAAACATTTTAAAAAATGTTTCCAAAAAAAAGTTTTTTCTGTTTTGACTTTTTAAATTTTGCTTCTACTATTAAATAGTAAAACGGCGTGCCATAATAAAGCGAATTTCAGCTTGTGTCAAGTAGAATATTTTTTCAAAATAACTTAATGGCCCTTCACGTTGCACATTTTGATGCGAGCATCGTGCGGAGAAAGATAAGCTGGCCGCTACATTAAGTTTACTGTTTCAGCAACGTCAAAATGATATATTATGAAGCAGAATCGCCTATTCTTTATTATATGATATTGTATATGTTACTGTGAATGACCGAAATCAAGTGATTGTCGACATTCCCCGGTGAATGTTGACATACACCAAGTTATTCAGTGTATGTTTGAAATATTTTTAAAATATAGCTATAACTACATCTGTGATTGTTGACATTCGTCATGACTGAATGGTGAATGTTGAATAAAATAAAGTGATCCATAAGCCATTCTAGAGTTAGTAGGTAATTTAGAGCAAAGCCAATATATTATAGTATAATAAAATAAAAAATACAATTATTATTTTTTTTTAATGAGAGAATAAACCCTGTCCACAATTGACAAACAACAATAAAAAACTACAAAAAATCAAATAGGTAGATGAAGACAAAAATAATCTCAAATGAACAATATAAAACAATAGCAATGACGGCAATTAAAAATTATTAATCAAAAGATGCCCAATTCAGATAAAAGGAACGTATTATTTATTGCAGAATGTAAGGCTATTATAGCATTTGGAAATGCAAGGCAACCCCTTGCTTTTTCAACTGCATTTACCAGTAGAACATTTTTTTTTTGCAGTTAACCGTTTATAGACCTGCACTCCACTTTTTGAATTGGCATTAATAGCTGCTTCTCTCAGAGAAATTTCGTCCGATGAAATTTCGTTAACACAAAGTAGTTTTTCTTTACAAATGGCAAATTGATTCCGGGTTGAAGAGTTGCTTGAGAGTACCATTTTTGTTTGCTAACTTACGTAGAAATTGAAATCTTCTCATTGCCAATCGATGTACCTATGTTGACACACAATGATAAACTGAATGTCCGAATCTATACTAATATTATAAAGCTGAAGAGTTTGTTTGCTTGTTTGCTTGTTTGTTTGTTTGGTTGAGCGCGCTAATCTCAGGAACTACCCAGTCCGATTTGAAAACAATTTTTTTTGATAGATAGCCCATTTATTGAGGAAGGCTATAGGCTATATAATATCACGCTACGACCAATAGGAGCGGAGCATCAATGAAAAATGTTGCAAAAACGGGAAAAATTATTCCTTTTGAGAGCTCCGCTGCGAAAACGGTTAAAGTTACGCAAAAATCATGTATGACGGAATTGTGCCCTTTTAAAAGTTAAAAAAAAAGTCCGCGACAGCATATGTCTATCTTTTAAGGTTGACTCACTATAACTTTTTTATGATAACCAAATTTGTTCGTAATTATAGTATTCAAGCGAACGAGCGAAGCGAGTGAGTAGTGTATTTATAATATTCAAGCGAACGAGCGAAGCGTGTGAGTAGTGTATTGCACTCGGGCTTTCTTAGCACCCGGGCGAAGCCGGACGGGTACCGCTATAACATAATATATTGCAAATAATCTTTCGGATCCTCACCGACGTACTTGGTGCATGTTGACATTCACCGGTGATTGTTGACATTCGCCAGTTTCGATCATTCACAGTAACATATTATACTATATACAGGACCAGTGGTGGGATGGAGCATTGGAAGGTCTCCAAGCGCAACCTTATTTAAAAGCCTATCTAATAATTGAAAGATTTTTTCGTTGGAGAGCAGCCAATTATATAATTGTTTCGAAACATATAGGAAAAAATCATTTTACCAACCAGTGGTCACAATCAGGATTCTAACCTGAACCTTTCCACTTTCGCGGCGGAATGAGCTTACAATACTCAATCGTGACAAGATTGCTAAACTAATATTCTCCATATATGCTTCAGAATCAATAGATTTTCACTACATGCGAGCGTCAATTCATATCTGCTAATTCAATAGCTATATGATATGAAGTGGTACGAGGATTCACTTCATATCATATAGCTATTGAATTAGCAGATATGAATTGACACTCGCATGTAGTGAAAATCTATTGATTCTGAAGCATATATGGAGAATATTAGTTTAGCAATCTTGTCACGATTGAGTATTGTAAGCTCATTCCGCCGCGAAAGTGGAAAGGTTCAGGTTAGAATCCTAATTGTGACCACTGGTTGGTAAAATGATTTTTTCCTATATGTTTTGAAACAATTATATAATTTCAATAAACTAAATCGTGCCAATAAACTATTAATATATAAATCAGTCATCCGTCCTACATTAACATACGCCGCACCAGTCTGGAGTTCCACATGCAAAACCAATTTTAACAAATTACAAATAGTGCAGAACAAATCTCTCAGAATTGTTTCCGGATATCCTAGATATACCCCTATACTACTTCTTCACCAAATGCTTAACATAGAGTTAATAATAGACCATGTTCGAAACCTAACTAAGAACTTTTACAACAAGTGCAGTGCCAGTTCATTTAAAATTATCAGTGATATCGGGAACTACAGTGTCGATAACTTGCCATATCGAAACAAACATAAGAGGATAAAACACATCCTTAACTAACCACCGACTTAAGCACCGTTCTGGGTTTTTTAAGAGTTTTTCCCAGAAAAACAAGCCAAATTAACTGAAGATCAAAGACAGTGTATTCATATACAAAAAACTCATGTGGTAGGTTATAGGAACGCCATAACAAAACATGTAACATGATTGTACATTTTATACCGTATGACAATAAAAATATATCTTATATCTTATATATATATATAATTGGCTGCTCTCCAACGAAAAAATCTTTCAATTGCATTTCAGCCGTATAAAAAAACTATTACTATCTAATAATATTGTTTTTTATTAATTAACGAAACGTTAAAAATAAAGAAAAATGTTTAGTATTTATGAGACAACTTTGATATCAAGCCCTAAACGCTTGTACGATTCTTGTATTATATGAATTTTTGTGCTTTGTTTGTCTTTTCTTGTTTCAAAATAATGTTTGTTCCTGCTTTTCAAGTTTCCGAGAAAAACGCATATAAAGAAAAACAAATACCTCGAAATTTAAAAATTATTAATTGTAAGACAAAACTACAGAAGTAGTTCTACGTCTTCGGTTGCAGCACAATCGCATTTACTGTGTCCCTTGTCATTTTTTAGTTCACATTAAGATTTGTTGCATAATATCAGGATTGGCGTATATCGTCGGCATAAATGACCGTCTTTATTGAGTCAAGCAGGTTTTGCGGTAGGTCATTGATATAGATGGCAAAAAGCCGAGGCCTTAGTGCCAACTAGTCGCCGACTATAAATGTGGCCGAATAGTCGGCTTTCCCGACTAGTCGGTCCATCTCTAGACTCTGGACATATAATCGATAAATAATCAAAAATAATATTTTATAACTTTTGTTTTTTTTTTTATAAAATAGTTTGGTCAATTGACCGGTTAATATTTGACCGGTCAATTGCACAACCCTACTTCTTCGAACCTGACTATGTATTCAAAAATGCTGTAACTGCGTTCATGCCTTAATTGTACCAGTATCTTGTATCTAGTTTGTTGTACTCTTTTCGAAAGACTGGCAAGAGAAACTTTTTAACTTAGTGGACATATAGCCACACAAACATCCTTAACTTCTCTGTATGTCATTGTATTCTATTGTCGTACCTAGTAGGCAGAAATTTATTACTCTAAAAATAACAATGAAAAAATACATTAATATGAGTTCTTTTCCGCCAACAAGTAGATATTATTTAAAGGTCCCTTCTAAACTCAAATACGGCGCAATTTCTTCAACCATATAATCTATACTAATATAATAAAGCTGAAGAGTTTGTGAGTTTGTACGTGTTAATCTCAGGAACTACCTGTCCGATTTGAATTTTTTTTTGTTAGATAGCCCATTTATTGAGGAAGGTTATAGGCTATTCGAGTTTTTTTAAATTCAACCCCAAAAGGGGTAAAACGGGGGTGTAAGATTTTTTTAACTATATCTATTCTAATGTTTTGTGTGTTTGTACGAGCGTATCTCAGGAACTACCAGACCGATTTGAAAATTGTTTTTTGTTAATAGCCCGTTTATTGAGGAAGGTTATAGGCTAATCAAGTTTTTTTAAATTCAACCCCAAAGGGGGTAAAACGGGGGTGTAGGATTTTTTGACTATCTATAGTCTATACTAATATTATTATAAACTGTAGGCATGTACGCGAAGCGAGAGCAACCGACAGGCGACTTCGCTTCGTAGGGGGAGGATAATAAATCATAAATTTTTATCTCTGGAACTCCTGAACCGATTTTAAAAATTCTTTCATTAATAGAAAACTACACTATCCCTGAATAATATAGGCTATATTTTATTTTGATAAATTTCTCGCGGAGGGATAATTCCTGTGGGATAGTAATAAAACGCAACTGAAATTCTTTTGCATTTTAGCGTATAGGCAGAATCCTACTAATATTATAAACACCACTAGACTGACTTCGCTTCGCTGGGGGAGAATTTCTCGCGCGGGAGAAATAATAAATTATAAATTTTTAGCACCTGGGTGAAGCCGGACGGGGAGTCTAAACTCTGGCACTAAGGCTTATATAATAATAATAATAATAATAATAATAATAATAATAGCCTAACTGTCCCATTTTTGGGCAAAGGCCTCCCCCAACTTAGTCCATTCAATTTTATTTGTCACTTTTCGATGCCATAAAGTTCCAGCGAATTTAGCAATTTCATCGCGCCATCTACTTTTCTGTCTTCCAGCGTTACGTTTTCCTATTATCGGCAGCCACACCGTGGACCTGTATGTCCATCTATTGTCACTCATTCGGAGCACGTGACCGGCCCAGTCCCACTTTAATTTTTTACACTGGTATATTATATCTTTTACTTGCGTTTTTTCACGAATTGTTTTGCACCTAATTTTATCTTTTAAACTTATATTTAGCATCGAACGTTCCATACTCCTTTGTGTTGCTTTTAGTTTGTTTACTTGTCTTTCAGTTAAACTCCAAGTTTGAGCACCATATGTAAGAATTGGGTTTATACACGTATTTAACACTTTACTTTTTAATTTTATTGACACTTTACTTTTAAAAATATATTTAAGAGACCAAAATCTTTTCCAGGCTTTTATTATTCTTGAATTTATTTCAAGCATTTGCTTGTCACTCTTAAGTGAAACAATTTGACCTAAGTATACATAGCTTTCAACGTATTCAATTTTACTGTTATTAACTTTCATATCTATTTTGTTATCATTACTCATGTATTTTGTCTTACTTATATTCATACTAAGTCCACATTTTTTACTAGCCGAATCTAGCTCTGATAACATAGTTTGAAGCTCCGGACCAGATTTTGCGAAAAGAACAACATCATCAGCAAATCTTAAGTTATTTAAATTTACACCGTTTACCGAGATTCCTTTATCATCCCAGTTGAGTGACTTAAATATCGATTCTAGCACGCTATTAAATATCAATGGGGACAGAGGATCCCCCTGTTTTACCCCTTTCATAATTTTGAATGGTTGACCACTTCTTTCTAATTTTATATAGCTTCTGCTATGCTCGTATATTATTCTTATCAACCTTATGTATTTAGTTTCTACGCCTTGTTCTGCCAATGAAGTAAACATAGATTTGTGTTTGATACTATCGAAGGCTTTTTTGTAATCGACAAAGCCTATATAAAGGGGTTGATTATATTCGTTACATTTTTCAATTATTTAACATATAGTATGCAGATGATCTGTTGTTGAAAAACCCTTTCTAAACCCCGCTTGTTCTACTGGCTGACACTGAATTAATGTACTTTGAATACGTTTCTGAATAATTTTCATAAATACCTTATAAATAACCGGTGACAAGCTAATCGGACAATAATTTTCTATATTATTAATATCACCCTTTTTAAATAGTTATTTCTCCCAATAACCACGGATTTGGAATCTCCTCTTTATCTAGAACTACATTAAATAACTGACACAGATAAGGTGTTAATAAATCTTTTCCTGATTTCAACATATCGTTTGTTATTTGATCATTTCCAGGACATTTACCAGTTTTTAGTTTTGAAATTGACTCTTCAACTTCCGAGATCATTATACTTAAAACTTTATTATCGTTTCGGTAGTTTTCCTGTACAGGAATTTGGACGTCCGTTTCATCACAGTTATACAGTTTTTGGTAGAATTTAGTAGCTATTTGCAGTATTCCAGACCTGTTACACACTATTGCATCTGCATCATTTTTAAGCTCTGGTATCCATTTTCTTCCTTGTGACTTCTCTTTGTTAACTTTTTTCACTGCTAAATTAGTTGCAATTAAGTCATTTATTAACTGGATGTCCCTAACCTGTATATCTTTCTTTATTTCCTTCTTTACTATTTTGCAGAATTCAATATACTCAATTTCTGCCTTATGAGATTCTCTTCTTTTTAGTTTTAACTCTTCTCTTTGTTTTATAAGAATCTTTGTGTTGTCTGACAAATTATTCTTTTTTGAGTTATTGATTTTTTGGGCTTTTTTTGCAGCTTCTAAAATAGCATTCTCTATTTTATCATAGAGATCTTGGCTAGATGAAGTTAAATTTCCTGGTAATGAACCTGTCTCAATTTGTTTTTGGAGTTCGTAAACGTAACTATCCGTATTGATTTGTCGTAGTAGCTTTTTATTTCGTATGTTCTGTTTGTAATGATTTCTATTTTTGGACCCTTTTATTGTAAGTGTAGCACGTATCAGTCTATGATCACTTTTAAAATGAAAGTTGTTAAGTACACCAACACTAGTAAGAATCTCTTTATCATTTATTAATATATAGTCAATTTCATTTTTAACTACCCCATTTGGGGCTAACCAGGTCCATTTTCTTGAAGCTCTGTGATTATATAGAGAGTTGCCTATAATAAACTGGTTCGATGTAGCGAAGTCTATCAATCTTGCGCCCCTTTCATTTCTCTTTCCGTATGTATAACAACCCATATTATATTCCTCTCCGTTTTCCCTATTTCCCACTATAGCATTGAAATCTCCCATTACTATTTTATATTTACTATTTGACCAATCTACTCCTTTTTCTAGCGTTGTATAAAAATCCTCAATTTCCGCATCTGTGTAGCTAGATGTAGGGGCATAAACCTGTATTATTGACAACATAACATTTTTATTTACTTCTATACTTAATATGGCAACTCTGTCTGATAAAGGTTTAAATTCTATTATTTTATTTCTCCATTTTTTATGGACTAAAAAACCTACTCCATTTCTGCCTCTGCTTTCCCCATATGTGTATATAATGTTGCCAGTTTTCAGTTCAATTATAGCATTTCTTGCTATTCTTGTTTCAGACAATCCTATTATGTCCCAGTTTATCATTGATAATGCATTTTCCAGTTCCATCATTCTTTCATTTCCAATTAATGTTTTAACATTTAGTGTGCATATTTGTAAATTTAATCTTTTATCTGAATTTTTAAATGATTCACTTAAGTTAGAGTTTGTTTTTTTATAGTTTTCATTTAATAGTTTGTTTTTATTATACTTGATCTTTTGAGTTTCATTTTTGTTAAAGTTATTTTTAATCTTATTTTCCGTTAGGTAATAATTTTTGTTTATATTATTTATATTTTGATTTTTTAAGGTTAAAGTTGGGGGGTTTTGATCCCAATTCCCCACGGCGACCACCCGGCTTGGGGATTTGTTATCTATTTTATCTTTGTTTTCTCTTTTTTCAATTGAGTTCACTCGGTAATCCATTTTGCTATTCCGATTCATCAACATTGTATCCGACATACTTTTAGTTTATAATTTTCAGTCCGTATTCGAAGCTCCCTTATTATTTGTGATTTTTGATACATCTATTTCACCGCTAACTGAATTTACTCTAGGTCTATTGATAGCCCACTCACTTACAGATGTGTATCCACGAATCGTTTTATTTCTATTTTTCTTTTGTTCTGGCATTTGATTAATATTTGAAGGGCTATTGTTACTTTCTTCGGAGCGTTTTCTTTTGTCCCCAATATTCTGTTCTGTTGTTAGTACCTTCCCGTCAACCACCAACTTATCATATTTTAAGTAAACTTGCTTACCGCTTTTTCTATATTCTTCCAGTAAAGGACGTAGATCGGCTCTTTTCTTTAAGATATCTTTTGGTAAATCTTCGGTTATATATAGCCCCGAATCCTGCAATTTTTTCTTGTTTTGCAATAATATTAGTTTTTTCCTCCAAGTGGTGAGACCAATCAAGATTGGTCTTTTTGGTTTATCACTGCTTCCTAGTCTACGAACGAAGTCAATTTCGTCCACACTACATTTCACCCGCAGTTCGTTTTCTAATATGCCATATACTTCGTTTTCTAGCCTGAAATAGTTTTCTCCACTTTTTTGTTCTAGACCATGTAGAATGATATTTTTCCTCCTCTTTTCCTTTTCCCATTCAGTGTTTATTACTTCTTGTTTTTGATGTTGACCTTGTATTATTGCAATGTTGTTTTCTATCTTATCTATTTTGTCGCCAAGCTGATTACACATATGATCAAGTTTTAAGTCTATATTTCTTATTGCTTCAAGCACTTCTTTCGTTTCACTCATTTTTAACAATAATTTTTTACTTTTGACCACTACTAATTAGCCACACTATAAATTTGAATTCGTATGGAACAGCTGTTTTCACTATAGCGTCAATTATATTCTTTATCTCACTCCAGATACTGACAAGTACTAACACACTCACTCTCTCTAGATATTTTTTTTTTTTTTAGAATTTTTATGATTTGATATAGAGGTTATTTCGTTACTTTTACAATTTAATAAATATCCTTTTTAAAGGCTTATATAATAATCATCCCAAATTATTATGAATAAATGATTTTTTAATAAACCTGGAAAGCTCTAATAAGATTGAAACACGTCTTGATGCTGAAGGCATCTTGTAACTGTACCGTATCGATATTAAATAAGAAATTATTTAATAAAATATTGGATAACAGATGCGTTGGTGAGCGAAAGGGAGTAAAGATTTTTTGTTGTTATTGTTAAAAAGGTATAATTTTGTATTTCTATAAATCTAATATTTTTCTGTCAAAAAGTTTTGCGATATTATTAATAAAGTAATATTGTTACAATTAGCTCCATGTACAATCTGACTAATCATATTATTCTAGAATTTAAAATGTGTTGAAATATTACTAAAACGATAAAGAAAAATAATTAATACAATAATTTAATTCAGTAGGTACTTCTGAATGATAAAAATTAAATTTTCATAGTATTCCGGATATTACGATATTCCTGCGACATAATATAATCTATGTAATTCTTCCATCTTGCATTAACCGAACACACTTTCCTTTTGATATTTACGCTGTAATCGTTTGTTTATTTTCTATTGATTCGAGCTCATATTTCATTATTTATAATTCAATCATATTATGCAAGACTGTTTTTATTATTCATTGCGTCAAACCAAAATCAACCTATAAATACATTGGTATATTAATGTCAGTGCTGTAACGTAATGAGCTTATGATCCTATTTGACAAAATGTGTCTTTTTTACATTGAACTGTGAACAATACTTTGGAAATTGGAATTATGATATTATAAGCGTACCTCCTTTTTCCATGAGCAGGATTTTTGAGATCGAGAGAAGTCATTTCAAGAAAAACGTTCATGTAAACTCTCTAATTCGCTTAGTTTTTGAGTAACAGAATCTTAAACAAAACGGTTTCAATAATAATTATTAAACTTTATCACCAGCATAAAAAATTGCATCAAGCCAAACTTCTAATACTATACGCAGTAAGTAAATAAAATTTGCAGCAGAGGATAAACAATTTATTCGAGTTAAAAAAAAACATGTAATAACAATATATCATATTAATTAAATTGAAAGTCAAAACATCAAAGTAGGTACAAACTGTTCAAACTGTACCTAATTCGTTTTGTTCAATCCGACTAAAATATAATATCGATTTGTATCATTGTAAGCTACCTCAATTCTCTGCATTATATTATCGTCTCACGTTGCAACTGGAGTAGAGTAAATTATGGAATTGCTTACACTAGCCACATTTACAATTTACCATTTATCTTTTTTATACTTAATTTGTTACATAGATAAATTGAGGAGCCAACAAACACTGTTTTTTTAAATGTATACATGTGATGGTTAAATTGTCTCTAAAATAGTTTAGAGAAAAAGGATTGACATTGACAATTTGTCTCATATAGGTATATAGTAACTAAATTGACAAAATATAAGTTACTATTTTAAAATCGTTCATGTTAGAAGCTATCAAATAGCTATTTTTTCAAATATTTCTTACGAATTTTTTAATGTTGAAGAGGTAAAAACCAAAAAATTATATTTAATAAAAATTTTCCTATGCTAAAACATATACCTAAGTGATGATTTTTATTTATGCAGTATAGTTATGAACATGACGCCCCTGCTTTTCTATGAGTACTGGTCTGGTCGACCGCTCCAATTGGACGTGACGTGACGTATGACATGCGTAACCGAACGAAAAAAACGAGACGAATAAAGTTTCACTTTAATAATTATTATTATTACTATTAATAAAATTCGCATTTGGTGTGTTCACTTCATTTCTTAAATTGTTATAATTTCAATAGTATACGGATAGTGAATATAAATTGCATTACAATTCGTTAAAAGACACTGAAATTTTAAATCGTGTAAATATTTGTTACTGTATGTACCTGAAACCATATTAATATTTATATTTTTCACAATAAACATGATTGAGTCAAATAACAAACTGAAGCCATTAAATTAAATATCGATTGGATAGAAAAAATGTGTTTGACATGGAACAACACAGAGAACAACTATTCTGCAAATAATTATATAAATGCAACATTGTTAAATTGCGAATTCAAAATAAACAAATAAATGTTTAGATGAGCGTAGGTTCTAAAATGTTTCGACGAGATTAACAGTTTTTTTCATTTCGAAATCCGAGACGAGATTAACTTGTCGAGATTTCTCTGAAACGAGAAATTAGCTTCAAAAATGTCGACAACATTTTTGAAAATCGAAATAATTATAGAATTAGTTATATAAAAGAAACATTTTTTGTTATAAAATAATAAAACGAGAACTCGTGAAAATGATTAGTTGTTCTGCTGTGTTGAGTTTCAAGCGACCAATCAGATGCTGATCACGCAGTTTTATTACTATATCGGTTTATAGGATAGAGTATAGGTCCAGATAATCCTGACATTTAATGCAACGGCCATGAGTTCGCAGTAGATCTGTGAAACCCCTAACTCTGATGAGAAAAATGTCTCGTCCCGAAATACAAGACGAAGACCGATATGGCCATTTCTCGTCGGAACGGCAACACTATCATAATAAATTAGTAATAGTATGCTGCTCAAAACCTTTTGTGACTGGAACACGTACAGTAGGCTTTGACTGAAACCGCAAATCACAAATAACCATTTCAATTAATTATTATCTGTCACCAGTTCGATAGTCAAATCAATACCGTAGGCAGACTGATAGCTATAGGCACATATTATTGTAGGATAATATCCAGTGACACGAGATACGCTTAAATGACTCTGCAACCCTGGTTTGTAATGCTTTTAGTTTGTAATAATTATTAATGTGTTGTTGCATTGAAGGTGTTTAATTCAGGGGTGGATTGGATCGTCTGGAGCTCTGTAAATTTCCAGAAGGGCTAATTTGGGTTAGGTCTGGCCGCACTTAATATGATTTGAACGGGCTTGATAGAAAAATATTTTTTGTAATATATATTTGACCTGTACAACATTTAAAACCTCTAGCTTAAAATAATATATTATATCGCACGCGTACAATAATGCAATATTTTTGCCATACGGATGTATGGCTAGTGTGCATAAAAATATAGAAATATATGATTTCTATGGTAACGAAGTAAATAAATATTGTATCAAGGCCAATATTTTTAGTATATGTACTGCTGTCAGTGAATTTATGTTGTTTGACATTAATTCAATAAGGCTCTAAAGTTGACTGTTGTACATTTCAAATATGTGTACAAAAACAATGTATACTACATCTCGTAAATTAAGTATAAGACGCTTGGTGTGTTGGCACTTTTGTCGCGACTCGAGTGCCAAACTTCACACATCGCGTTTTATACCTAATTGTACTAGATATATAAACTATTATACGTGTCTTGTTACTTAATGCTGCTATGAGTCCCGCCTCTTGGTTAAGAAATAAAGACGTAGTAACCTACTGCTTAATTAAGAGTCATGCCTCTTGGTTAAGAAATAAAGTAGTAACCTATTATTTTATTTATTGACCAAGAAGATGCTTGCCCATTCTTCAACCACATTATCGAATATACTGGTTCTTATGAAGAGGTATCAGATTAAGAAGTATGTTTCCTTGTCAGAAGAACGACTAGTCATTAATTCTTATGAATACAGAATAATATATTTTATATATGAATAACAACTGTCAATAATTTGGTTGTCCAAAAAAATGATTTGCTAAGAAAATTTTCAAGGATTTTTTAAAAAAAATATTTGCGATTTGCTAAGAAAATTATTAGGTTTGCTATATAAATTATTCGCGATTTTCTAAGAAAATTATCAGCGGTTTTCTATGAAAACTACTTGTATTTGGCCGATCACAACCGTAAAAAACCGGACATGTCCGGCTAAATCCGGACACCTGGAAACCCTACCTAGGAGGCATATTCCAGTTCGTTTAGATTTTAGAACTGTGGAACGAGTTCGGTCCGCAATCCGCTGACACTCATAAGATCATTTCTTTCCTTCAATACAAAGATTCCAGTGGCATAGTGGAACGAGATCATTCATCGGAAACATGTCCGCTCATCAAAGGAAACCTGGGTCGGCGATGATGACCATCGGCATCGGAAACAAGGAGCTCGATCACGAGGTTCTGGTGGCTGACATTTCCGACGACTTCATCCTGGGAATGGACCTCCTAAGAAAATTTGGGTTCGCGCTAGATCTGAAAGAGGGTGTCCTGAGAGCTGGTGATGTAGAGCTTCCCTTATATCCAATGATGACTCGGTGGCAATGGTCTGGCTAAAAGAAGATGTGACCTTGCCAGGACAGAGGACAGAGCGAGGTAATCCTGCAGGTCGGTTTGGATGAAGGCCTCCGGGAGGAATGTGTACGGGTGATAGAACCTGTCGGCGACAAGAAGGTTTATGGCGGTGTGCTGGTTGAAACTTAGATTAGATTGTAGAATATAGATGCTCAACAGCTGAGGTCATCAGCGTCTAGTCTTTGGAACATTCAATCATGCCGTTGATCTATGGCTAAAACTCTCTTATTCGTACATGTTTGACACTTAGTCTGGTATTCTGTGCTTAGACTGATTTCACAATTAGTCAAGGTCCCAGTACAGTTGCGTTCACACAAGTCAATGGTTTTCTCACCAGACCAGTCAAGTCGCTCTATTTGGTCAATGAAAAAATTTCATGATGAATAAATTAACATCAATGGTGCTATTGTTGCTTCTTATATCTATTCCTCGATTTGTTGAAAGATCTTAAAAATAGTAATATTCCGTCTCACATTGTCTAGTCGAGAAATGCCCATATAAGCGAAGACATTTAGACTATACAATTTAATTTTCTCGTCGAAGACATTTGGTGACACCAGACTGTGGTTCATTGCGTTATTTTTCTTAGTCACCTAATGAAAAGTTGGTATGAGCTAAAATGTTTTCGAATTTTGATAATATTATTCTTCTGTTTATCTACCGCGTATGAACAAATTCGCGTATTACAGACACGCGTTGTAAGTTGTAACAGAAGAGACTTCATGTCTATGTATATTTAAATCGTTATTTTCCTAATCAAGATGAATTTAATTTAAATATATACGCGTATGGTACCACTCTATTGTGCTATATTTTGAAAAAAACTCTATTATAAAATAACATGCCAGAGAACATTTTATGAATAAAACAAGTAAACTTCCTATTTTACACGAATCTGATTCATAAATAGACCGATTCATTATTGAACCAGTCAATCATACAGATTACATCATACCTGATTTGATAAAACTGGTGGTTGCCAGGCTGCACGGTCGGGGAAGACCGGGAGGAGATGCCTCGTATTCAATATCGCGCCTTCGACACCCACTACAGTTGTCGATGTCCTCTGTTATGAGGGTTCAACAATGAAAATAGATTTAAAGCGCTTTAACAGCAGACATAAATATTGTTTTATTGTTATTAACTTGGCAAATCGCCAATTTTTAATAGCTCAGCTGGTCATTAGTTAACATATGCGACGAAATTCATATTCGATAGATCCTTTTAAAATGTATTTTGTGACAGAGGTCTACATAAATTTCCAAATTAAATTCTGTAATATTGATCCCATCAAAACATAAATGTGAAAAAAGAGCCAAGTTCGGTACAAAGAACAGCTTCGAAAAAATTATTGAGATCTAAATGGGTGCCAAGATTTCACTTTGCAATTTTTTATATTTTATACTAGCGGTACCCGTCCGGCTTCGCCCGGGTGCTAAGAAAGCCCGGGTGCAATACACTACTCACTCGCTTCGCTCGTTCGCTTGAATATATAAATACACTACTCACTCGCTTCGCTTGTTCGCTTGAATATTATAATTATATTACTCACTCGCTTCGCTCGTTCGCTTGAATATTATAAATACACTACTCACTCGCTTCGTTCGTCGCTTGAATATTATAATTACGAACAAATTTGATTACCATAAAAAAAGTTATAGTGAGTCAACCTTAAAAGATAGACATATGCTGTCGCGAACTTTTTTTTAGAACTTTTAAAGGGGAACAATTCCGTCATACATGATTTTTGCGTAACTTTAACCGTTTACGCAGCGCACGCAACGGAAGCTCTCAAAAGGAATAATTTTTCCCGTTTTTGCAAACATTTTTCATTGATGCTCCGCTCCTATTGGTCGTAGCGTGATATTATATAGCCTATAGTTTTCCTCAATAAATGGGCTATTTAACAAAACATTTTTTTTTTCAAATCGGACTGGTAGTTCCTGAGATTAGCGCGTTCAACCAACCAACCAAACAAACTCTTCAGCTTTATAATATTAGTATAGATTATAAATAAATGAATCGCGTGTGAAAACTTGCCAAGTGAAAACTTGGCACCGACCCATTTAGATCTCAATTCTTTTTTCGGCGGAGCTGTTCTTTGTACCGAACTTGGCCCCTTTTTCACATTTATGTTTTTGGTGGGATACCAATACTTTCTGTAAAGTGGCATTCTACTTAAATATTATCTAGACACATAATTAAAATAGTTATTCATCATACTTCATCTATGTATGACTAGTCGTTGCCCGTGGCTTTGCCCACGTATATTTCGATCTATGATTTATTATCCCCCCGCGAGAAAAATTCTCCCCCTGTGAAGCGAAACCGGGCTAGTGGTGTTTATAATATAGACTGTGCAATGCAACCCCTTTTAACCCACTTAGTGGTTGAATTTAAAAAAATCTCTTTTCAGTGAGTGCTTACGTCACAAAAGAAACCCACTGTTCAAATTTCAAGTTTATAGCTTCGGCGGTTTAGCCTGGGTGTTGATTAGTCTAAAAATTCTACACCCCCGCTGTATCCCCTCAGGGGTTGAATTTAAAAAAATGCTCGAATACGGGTTTGCTTATTTCTAAAGAAGAGTTAGTATCTTGAATTCAATACCTCTCACCTTAACGATTTGTGAGATATGAACACAGCCTCTTTTGACTCCCTTAGGGTTTGAATTTCGAAAAATCATTTATAATTGGATGCTTACGTCACAAAATTTATCTACTGTCCAAATTTCAAGTTTATATCTTCAGCGGTTTGAGCTGGGCGTTGATCAGTCACGGAACTGTTTTATATAATTATATATGGATAGAATAATAGGTGATCTAGACACAGCCGATACTTAGTGCTTAAATTTGATAATTTGTAATTTTCAAATTTTTTCCTTTGTATACGCCTAATTATCTACTTTGATGCCGAATTTCAAGTTTCTAAGTGAGTGAGTGAGTGATAAAAATAGCATTTTTCAGACCTTAAAAACTCAAGAACTATAATAGATTTTTTATTCATGAAATTTGGGATTCTAGGTGTTCAAGAGACGCTTAATAGTCCAAGCAACGAACGAAAAATAGCGGAAATAATTCATGTAGAAGCCAATTTTAGCACAGTTGTAGAGGAAGGTATCCTTAACAACGTACTAAAAGTCCCGGTGGGTGGGAGTGGAGTTAAGGTGAGGGGGGTCTCTAAAGGTCCCCTTTATTACTTTTTTCGAAATATCTCAGAAACGGTCGACTTAAGCAATTCTTCCATTATGTAATGTTTTAAAGAGGATTACATTTTCTACAATTTTCGTCCCTACAACTTTTCTGTGATACTAATGGAAAGCGCGCTACAGCTTCTTGAAAATTACGCGCTTTTTGTAACCTTGGTAACCAATGGTTAAAATGTAATGTGCTTTTAAATAGCTTTATTCATTGTGTTCTTCATTGAACTTCAAATTGAAAATACACAAGTTCATAAAGCAAGGAACGCCCTAAACCGTCCTTTTTGTCCCATATCGATATCTTTTAAAATTGAGAAGTTAAAGGCAGTCAAAGTTGAAATCATCACAGAGTTTTACGTGTTTTTTTAACACGCGTTTCGAGTACCTTCCATATCGAATAAAAAAAAATCCGTCCTGAAATCCATAGGAAATTCAATACCCTATAACGATGTTTTTTGTCCTATCTCGATAACTTAAAAAATGTTCAAGTTATAAGTATTTAAGTTTAATAATTATTAAAATAGACAATAGCCAAACCACAAATAAATACTTTTCTTAACGTAATTAGTCGGCGAACATGCCCCGAGAGTGGGATCTGTTCTCTTCCTGAGAGAAGAGAACAGATCCTACTCTCGGGGCACTGTGTGAGTAAGAGGTAACTCAACCAGCCGGAAACTGGGAATTTCGGGTTCAAGTCCTGACAGTGGTCTTTGATTTTTTTCCTTGTATATCTTAATTGTTTGACGATTAACATCACGATGGCATGTTCGCCGACTGATTACGTTAAGAAAAGTATTTATTTGTGGTTTAGCTATTGTCTATTTTAATAATTATTATATTATAACCACAAAAATCTCAACTCTCATTGTTGTATTCATTTAAGTTTACTTCAAAATCAGTTTTTTTCTTCTATTTGGCAATTTTTCATTCAATTCGCTTGAACTTAAATGCTTATAATTTAAAAATGTCTGAAGTTATATATACTTATTTATAGACATGCAAAATTGCAAGTGTGTAGGTCTAATATTTTTTTAGTTATGGGAGGTCGAAAGTAGCTCGAAATGGTTCGTGTAATATACACTGCACTGCAGGTGTGTCGCCTTCTTTTCTGAACTTGGCTGACACACTGCCGTGTGTCTAGATACAGAAATAAAAGGAATGTAATTTGATTTTGTACGCAAAATTCAGAAAAAATGTACAATAATATAAAACTTAAAAGTATAGCGATAAAAAGCAGATTTTATGATATGCATTTGTCGTTTGTAAATTACACTAAATAAAAACAGGGATTTAAAAAAGAATATTGTTTATTTAATGACACAAAATTAAATACTGAAAGCAATTTGTTTTGCAGAAACTCTCAATCTGTTTATTAAATATTGCTTATTTGCTTTACATAATATATTCGAAAGCCCCTAGCTGTTATAATTTAAAGCAGATGAAATCAATACAAGGTTATTAAATTTGTACACAAAAAATGAAATAAAAAAGTTTAATATTTTTTTAAGATGACTATATTCCCTATTAAAACTTTTTCTTTTTATTTCTAAGTGTAAAAAGGGAATTGTGCTGTTTTTATTGAACTGATAATATTTTGAGAAATGATCAAAAGAAAACAAGTCAAAATAAATTAAAAAATAATCTCTTTGAAATATGTCAATTTTAAAGTAAGCCAATTTTAAACATTTAATTCAAAATATTTGTTCTATTTACAAATTAAATACAAGTGGGTTATTATCTGCTCATACTTATCAAAAGACTTTATTATTTAAATATTTTAATTTTTTACAAAGAAGTACAGAATCATGTCCTATAACATTTAAAGAAAACAAAATAATATTTATAACACAATTTAATAAAGACAATAGTATAAAACATAGGGAAACTTTTTTTGAAAGAAGTTCTGCAAATATATAGGTTAAAAGATTTTTCAAATTGGCCGAATGACATTAAATCAAGTTTTCACTCTAAATGAAATGTTTGAAGTAACACTTCATAAACATTCTGTACCTTATGATCTAAATCATTCTAAATCTATACTAATATTATAAAGCTGAAGAGTTTGTTTGTTTGTTTGGTTGAACGCGCTAATCTCAGGAACTACCAGTCCGATTTGAAAAAAAAATTTTTTGTTAGATAGACCATTTATTGAGGAAAACTATTGGCTATATAATATCACGCTACGACAAATAGGAGCGGAGCATCAATGAAAAATGTTTGCAAAAACGAGAAAAATTATTCCTTTTGAGAGCTTCCGTAGCGTGCGCTACGTAAACGGTTAAAGTTACGCAAAAATCATGTATGACAGAATGGTTCCCTTTTAAAAGTTCTAAAAAAAAGTCCGCGACAGCATATGTCTATCTTTTAAGGTTGACTCACTATAACTCTTTTTATGGTAATCATAATTATAATATTCAAGCGAATGAGCGAAGCGAGTGTGTAATGTAATTAGAATATTCAAGCAAACGAGGGAAGCGAGTGGGTAGTGTATTTATAATATTCAAGTGAACGAGCGAAGCGAGTTAGTAGTGTATTGCACCCGGGCTTTCTTAGCACCCGGGCGAAGCCGGACGGGTACCGCTAGTGTGATAATATATTATAATATCTAATTTTATATGTTTCATAACGATTTGTATCCTTTTGACTACACAAATAAAAATCATATCCTTCATTTAATTAATTCGTATATTATCTTCTTCAATATCTTTTAAACTATGCATTTCAAAATTATAAAAAAAATATATTTGTATTTTTCAAAATGAGCCTTTTGATTTGATATGTCACATGATGCACTTAAAATTTTTTTTTAAATTTTTTACTTTACCCCCAAAATCAGAATTCGTTTATTTACGCTGTATGTCCGTGATTGGATCACCTAACTCCATATATGTACCAAATTTCAACTTTTTTCGTCCAGATAACTCGGAGAAAATAAGCTGTAACAGACGGACAGACAGACAAACAGACAGAAAGGACACGAGAGTGATCCTATAAGGGTTGCGTTTTTTTCATCGGATGTACGGAACCCTAAAAATGAACGGAACCGAGAAATTCACAAAAAACCGTTTTCAAATCAGTATAGGGGGTTATCCTGACTCCCTTTTTAAATGGTCTCTTTGGATTTATAAGTGAAGGGGGTATGTGGAAAACATAATTCACCAAAAATGTTTTAATTTGTGAAAAGTGAATTTTGACCAGCTGTGCAATGGACTGAACTTAAATGCTTGAAGCACCGAGCATCAAGCACTCTTGTATTAAAAAATGCTTAAAAACATCGAGCACTCACTCAACTCTTAAGTGCTTGGAAAAATTAAGCATTCAGTATTTAAGCAGTTTAAAGTTACTTTTTAACTTCCAGCGTTACTGTACAAACATCCAAAGTTCAAAACGAAATATGTTTAAGTTTTATTAAAAATGCTTAAGCATTCCTATGCTCACGTACTTAGTAAGTAGAAAGTCTTTATACAAAGGCTCTAAGCATCAAGCATCGAGCGTCTGTTTTAAAAAGTGCTTTAAGAATTATAAGTGCTTAAAGCATTATTGCAAGAACTAAGTTCACAGCACTGTCCAGCTCTGATTTTGACTGGGCAATTAATGGACTCTTTGCAAAGAGAAGTAAAAATTATTTTTAAAATTTTGAATGAACTCGATAAGACAAATTATATATATTGATATATTTGACTATGATCCCACCTTAACTATAAAAAAATAATTGTTCCGATTCCTATCCCGGTTCTTTGGTAATAACTCTTTTTGCCGGTTTTAAATTTTGATCCTGATTTCCGTTTGAATAAAAATTGTATAAAATGATGCATAAATAAAATATTTCTATTATTTATTTTAATCGTATTCAGCTACTGTGGCACAAACGTTTTATTATGATACAATAAATCAAAATATGTTTTTAAAATATTGTATTCATTTACAAATATTACATGAAATAAATAATCTAACATATGTCGCTTCTGTATCAATAATGTCATATTACGTATTCAAACCATTTAGCGTTGTTTTATAATAAAGGCTCCTTTTGTACCGGCTGATTCAATTGCATGGATTTCAAGCTAAAATAATAATATTGAAAAACCTTTATTTCCGTCGAATAAATACGGAAGTAGAGTTGTCATGTAGGATTCCATTCCGACATTTCTCGGAAAATTAGTATGTATATTATTTGAGTTTACACGGTTGTTATTTGTACAGGGAATAATTAACTTCCCACTGGAAGTTATTGTAATGGGTCCGAAAATCGAAATCAAAAAGGAAAAAAAATTTTTATGTTTCAAGGTCACTACACTATTTTTACACTACTTTTAGAAAGATGTCTGTGTGTGTGTGTGTGTGTACGTACGTACGTACGTACGTATGTGTACATTTCTTTCAAAGACGAAATCTCGAGAATGAAAAATGATATCGACTATGTTAGGGTGCAAATCGACGCGTATTAACGTAAACATGATCTGAAAGAAATTTTTTCAAAATCGGTTCAGCCGTTCTTTTTTTTAACCAGAAAACCTCCAAAAAAGTAGATTTTACACAATATCTCGCGAATAAAAAATTATATCGACTTCGTAAAGGTGTCAATCAAGGCGTGTTAGCGTCATTTTGATCTGACATAAATTTTATAAAAATCAGCCGTTTTTTTTTAATTATTGTTAAAAATAAATAATAATTATGTTTTAATGATTAAAATGATTGCTTTTCTGTGTAATATCTAATTTAATTATTATTATTAAATATTTATCAAACTGGGAAGTTCGTCGTGTGGACCTCAAGGGTCGCACTTTAGTCCTAAAAACGACCCACCTCACGGCTTGTTATATGTCTGTATTTATACGTCTGTATTTAGGTAGAGAGCATTTTGCAGGTTATATGAAGTGTCTAATTTTGTGGCAATATACTGGTTCATAGTAATAATAAACTACTCATTTATTATTTAGGCACACGGAAGTGTATCAACAGTTTGGGAACGCTGACTATGTGACTATGTGTATATTTACCCGAAGCATTTCGAGCTTCTTTCGATCCCTCCTATAACGCAAAATCTATTTGACCTGCACACTTGTAAATTATTTTGTTTGTCTATTAAGTACCCCCCCAATTACTCAGAATCCAACATTTTATGAAAGTAGCTCGAATAGTTCCCGAGATATTGACGTCTGAATATCGCTGATTAACTGACCAAGACCACTTCCGGTTGACTTAGAAACTATAAATTTGACATGAAGCTAGGTCATTGGGCATATATAGAGGAAAGAAGTAGAAAATTCAGAAAAGAATCAGAAATTGAAGACAAAGTTATTGGTGCGATTATTTTCATAAATTATTCGTTATACATGTGAGTGTCTAGATAATAATATTTAAGTAGAATGTAATTTTACAAAAAGTATTAATACCCCACCAAAAACATAAATGTGAAAAAAAGGGCCAAGTTCGGTACAAAGAACAGTTTCGCGCAAAAAAGGATTTAGTGGGTGTCAAGTTTTCACTTGAAAAGTTTTCATACACGAGTCATTCATTTATAATATAAAGCATAAAAACTTGCAAAGTGAAAACTTGGCACCTACTTATCAATCTCAATTTTTTTTAGCGAAGTTGTTTTTTGTACCGAACTTAGACCCTTTTTCACATTAATTATGTTTTTGGTGGGATTTATAGTCACCCATTCGATTAGACATCGAATATTTAGTCTAAAAACGTTGTAACCAGATACGGACTCAGATGTGAATTTATGTCACTTGGCTGATGTTACTGATATATGTATAACAAATGCACATCCGTGTATATATTTTAAACAAGGGCGGTGGTAGATTGTAGATTATAGATGATCGACAACTGAGATCTTTAGCGTACAAGAACGGTACATATATTGTACTAGCGGCCCCGTTCGGCTTCGCACGGGTGCTAAGAAAGCCCGGGTGCAATACACTACTCACTCGCTTCGCTCGTTCGCTTGAATATTATAATTACATTACTCACTCGCTTCGCTCGTTCGCTTGAATATTATAATTACATTACTCCCTCGCTTCGCTCGTTCGCTTGAATATTATAAATACAGTACTCACTCGCGTCGCTCGTTCGCTTGAATATTATAATTATGAACAAATTTGATTACCATAAAAAAAGTTATAGTGAGTCAACCTTAAAAGATAGACATAAGCTGTCGCGGAATTTTTTTAGAACTTTTAAAGGGGAACAATTCCGTCATACATGATTTTTGCGTAACTTTAACCGTTTACGCAGCGGAAGCTCTCAAAAGGAATAATTTTTCCCGTTTTTGCAACATTTTTCATTGATGCTCCGCTCCTATTGGTCGTAGCATGATATTATATAGTCTATAGCATTCCTCAATAAATGGACTATCTAACAAAAAAAAATTTTTATAATCGAACTGGTAGTTTCTAAGATTAGCGCGTTCAACCAAACAAACAAACAAACAAACTCTTCAGCTTTATAATATTAGTATAGATTCTATGTATAATTTCGAAATAAAAGTTTTTGTTTATTTATTTATTACCTATGTATAATGATTAGTTAAATAAACTAAATTTAAATAACTTAAAAAAGTGTAACTGCGCAAAACTGGCACTAACTAAAAGGAAGAAAACAAGTAGGAAAACCTTCTCAGCACCTTGTTATACTGTTATATTGAATTTTACTTGAGATTATGACGATATATCGACACCTCATTAATCAAAATTCATCAACGCGATTATATTTTTACGCGGGAATAAAAAATCTCACACCATACATATAAACATGAAAAACAATAACCCGCTCTTCTTTGTCTGCGTGCAGTTGGGTAAAAAATCAGAGCAACTTATTATTTCGGAAATTCCCGGGAATTTCGATGTCTCTTTCCTGAATCCCGAAGATGAATATCTGTCGGGAAAACATCATATATTACACAGAAGTAGGGATGTGCCGCTGGAAAGTTCCCACTTGGGGAATTTTGCCCAAACGGGAAAATTCCCGGAAATTTTTTGTGTGTCTTTTAACTTTCCAAAAATCGGAAATTTAAACCGAAGATTTATGTTTAAGAATGTTCCAAGTTTTAAATATTCTCGGGATAGTTTTGGAAAATTTCCATTTGTTTTTTAGCTTTCCAAAAATCGGGAATTTAAACTGGAAATTTACGTATGGGAATGTTCCCAATTTTAAATATTCCCGGGAATGAATACCGAAATAATTAATAGGTATTTATGAATTTTAATTAGTGTTCCTTTAAAAACACAATCAACAAGTCGATATGTTTTTTTCTGGATGTCATTAGATCATTCCTGGTTCATTATCATTCTAAATTCCAATTCGAATAATAATTCGACTTTTAAAATAGGTATGGACAATTATTTTAGGGAATATTTTCTGGAAATTGTCCCGCAAATTGGAAATTTTAGGGAAAATATGATAATTTGCTTTTTTCTAAGATGTTATAATATTATAGAATTAATAATAATAAAGCATTCAATTACAAGTCAATATGCCAGTCATTCCGAAGTATTTTCCTAAATGTTAAATTCCCGGAAACGACACATCCCTACACAGAAGTAAGAGTATCGACTCTGAAACTTTAAAAACTGTGTCGCCTTTAAACGACCAATCTACAATCATTCTAAAGTCAATTTTCAAACGTGACTAGAATGAAAAGTTGATAAAAAGACATTTCTTTGGACCGCAGGTGTTTTCCGTGTAAGTAATGGATGATCTGTTTTTCTCGCATGTCAACAAGGGCACCATTTTTCACAACTAAACAAAACATTTTTTCGTTGTCGGAAATGCTGCTTCACATTTACCTTATGTAACAATCGGTGACAGCATATTTTTCATGGTAAAGCTATTTTCAAATATATTGAATTTCGAATTTTTCGTTTAAGAGATCTCTCTCTCCCCGACGACCAGACGATAAAATACATCGTTCCGATTAACACTAGACACAAAATAGGGATATTAAAATTATTTTAATAAAACATGGGGTTTAAATGCAGTCGATAAGAACAATGAATGATATTATGCCCAAACATATTATGCACTATGCCAGGGGTCGGCAACCTTTTGAGACGGAACAGCCAAAAGTTACAATTTACAAAATTTCCCAGTTTCTAAAAAAGAGCCACTAACATTTTTATTTCAATATTATGGTATTTGATTAGGATTAGGTATATAAATTTGATTTAAAATAATAGCTTTAAATATAAAATAATATTTATTCATATAAAAACATACAAATGTTTCGCACAAAACATATTAAAGTATTTTAGCTAGCTATGCAGTGCTACACAGTGCACCAATAAATAAACAAACAGAATAGTGTTGCCACATTTAAAAAATGTCAGCTGTCCGTATACTCTCTACTCCACCTATTCTCACTGTTCTTTGTTGAGTGTTTTTATCCTGTTTAAAGTTTTTTTTTGCAGTATAATATTTTTTATGAGTTTTGAAAATAAAATAATATAATTATTAATGGATTATTAATTAATTAATTATTAATGGATAATTATTAATATTTGCGCATGGAATTGGAGAGCCGCATCTTGACATCATAAGAGCCGCAGGTTGCCGACCCCTGCACTATGCAGTTATAAGTTCGAGCGATCCTACCGTACAAAAGGCAACTGTATAACACTACCAAAATTTCATTAGTGAATTTAAAAGATAATTATATTATGGTGGAGAAAATGAAGTCGCTGTCAGACTAATTTGACTTTTTTTAATAATTTTTTATGATCAGAATCTCGTATAATGGTCAGCACTACTTGATGAAATTTATATAGATTGTAGAAAAATATCAATTATTTACAACTAGCGACCCGTCCCGGTTACGCCCGGATGGTATGAAATTATGATTTTATAGCGGTCACCCATTGGTCCGCTCACGTATATTTAGTATATTATTATTAATTTGTTATCCCCTGCGAGAATCAAAATAAAATATTGCCCATATAACTCAGGGATAGTTTAGCTTTCTACTAGTAAAACAATTTTTAGAATCGGTTCAGTAGTTCCAGAGTGAAGAATTTATGATTTATAGCCCCCCTTCCCCCCGAGAATCAAAATAAAATCTGGTCTATTAGTCTAGTTCACATCTTGAAAAACGTGTAGAGTCTTGTTACTGCTAGTTAAAATTGGATATCGGGAAGTGATCGAAAATCCGATTGCCAGATTTGTACCGAACATACATTAACAGACAGACAGACAGACAAGAAAGCAAGTTAATAAAAAGGTGTTAAAATAACTTATTGTTATACTGATATTTTATTTTTTGTAATGATGCACACACATGACGTCAAAAAGTCACGAAAAGGTATTTCAAATAGAAGTTTCGATACTTTTTTGTAAAACTAATCATAACAGATTTAGAGAACCGTTTCAGCGATCCTGTATACAATATTACATTTACGTGCGACTGAAAAGTGAAATGATTTTTATTTTCCTATTTATGAAGTGCATTCATTCACAAGCAATATAAAATAAATGCCATAATTAGGTACAGAATTTATGGTAAGTGGAATATGCAATGCAGTGGTTTTAATGCAAACTGCTATTCGAATTACGACTAGCGTATACTAGAAATGAAAGGCTCCTTTAGTGTCCAGACTCAAGTCATAATTGGATTCTTTCAGGGTTCATTTTGCGTTCATAAGCAAACACATTATGCAATGCATTCCTTATGAATGCACTCTTAGAAAGTCGCGCAGAATGGAGATGTGATAGTTTTTTTGCGTTGTCAGTTACTAGTGGGGCCGCCAAGCGACGAATCCAACTTCAACCTTGCACTTTGTGATAGAGAGATGCCATTCGGTACGAATGTTGGTCGGACCCATATCTTTACTTTAAGACGTGAAGGCATTTTGGGCCCCGCGACCGGGCCCCTAGACAGGGTGGTTGCGTAACTTTCAGGGGCAAAACGCCTGTAACTCAGCAACCGTTCTTCGCACTGTCCTGAGGGTTGTCTCATTGGATTCAGCGCACTCAATTTCATACGAGACAGTCCTCAGACGAACTCCGAAATCTCCACCAGCCCGCGTATAGGGGTGAAATACAAGTAGTCCAATGAAATGTTAAATTTTTTTAGGATACGTCTGCATTTTGGCTAGGACAAGGTTTTTTCTCTCGTTGCGTGGGAGGGGCGGTATAAGTTTAAAAATGAGTTTTCGAGGTCGACGGCCACCGCATTTGGCCGCCACCTTGAAAAGGGGGTGTAGTGGGGCCGTTAAGTGTTTAAACCATGCACGACGTGATAGAGAGATGCCACTCGGTACGAATGTTGGTCGGACCCACATCTTTACTTTAAGATGTGGAGGCATTTTGGGCCCCGCGACCGGGCCCCTAGACAGGTGATGGTTAGGTCCGTTAAGCGCCTAATCTTGCACTACCTCATAGAGAGATGCCACTCCGTACGAATGATGGTCGAACACATATATCTTCACTTTAAGAAGTGGGGCTATTTTGGGCCCCACGACTGGGCCCATAGACAATTTAATTGCGTAACTGTCTGGGGCAAAACGCCTGCAACTAAGCAACCCTTCCTCGCATAGCCCTGGGGGTAGTCTCATTGGATTCAACGCATTCAATTTCATACGAGATGGCCCTCAGACTAACTCGAAAACCTTCACCAGCCCGCGTATAGGGGTGAAATACAAGTAGTCCAAAAAAATGTAAAATTTTTTTAGGCTACGTTTGCATTTTGGGTAGGACAAGGTTTTTTCTTTCGTTGCGTGGGAGGGGGCGGTATAAGTTTAAAAAATGAGTTTTCGGGGTCGACGGCCACCGCATTTGGTCGCCACCTTGAAAAGGGGGTGTAGTGGGGCCGTTAAGAGTTTAAACCATGCACGACGTGATAGAGAGATGAAATTCGGTACGAATGTTGGTCGGACCCATATCTTCACTTCAAGATGTGGCGGCATTTTGGGCCCCGCGACCGGGCTCCTAGACAGGTGAAATCTTAAAGTGAAGATATGGGTCCGACCAACATTTGTACCGAGTGGCATATCTCTATCACAAAGTGCAATATTAAGTGCTTAACGGCCCTAACCATCACCTGTCTAGGGGCCCGTTCGCGGGGCACAAACTCTCCACATCTTAAAGTGAAGATAACCTTGTCCTACCCAAAATGCAAACGTAGCCTAAAAAAATTTAACATTTCAATGGACTACTTGTATTTCACCCCTATACGCGGGCTGATGGAGGTTTTGGAGTTAGTCTGAGGGCCGTCTCGTATGAAATTAAGTGCGCTGAATCCAATGAGACTACCCCTAGGGCTGTGCGAGGAACGGTTGCTGAGTTACGGGCGTTTTGCCTCAGAAAGTTATGCAACCAATTTGTTTATGGGCCCAGTCGCGGGGCCCAAAATGGCCCCACTTCTTAAAGTGAAGATATATGTGTTCAACCATCATTCGTACCGAGTGGCATCTCTCTATCGCGTCGTGCAAGATTAGGCGCTTATCGGCCCCAACCATCACCTGTCTAGGGGCTCGGTCGCGGGGCCCAAAATGCCTCCACATCTTAAAGTGAAGATATGGGTCCGGCCAACATTCGCACCGAGTGGCATCTCTCTAGCACGTCGTGCATAGTTTAAACACTTAACGGCCCCACTACACCCCCTTTTCAAGGTGGCGGCCAAATGGGGTGGCCGTCGACCCCGAAAATTCATTTTTAAACTTATACCGCCCCCTCCCACGCAACGAGAGAAAAAACCTTGTCCTATCCAAAATGCAAACGTAGCCTAAAAAAATTTAACATTTCATTGGACTACTTGTATTTCACCCCTATACGCGGGCTGGTGGAGATTTCGGAGTTAGTCTGAGGGCTGTCTCGCATGAAATTGAGTGCGCTGAATCCAATGAGACTACCCCCAGGGCTGTGCGAAGAACGGTTGCTGAATTACGGGCGTTTTGCCCCTGAAAGTTACGCAACCACCCTGTCTAGGGGCCTGGTCGCGGGGCCCAAAATGCCTTCACGTCTTAAAGTGAAGACATGGGTCCGACCAACATTCGTACAGAGTGGCATCTCTCTATCACAAAGTGCAAGGTTGAAACGCTTAACGGCCCTACTATACAGTGTAGAACACTATCTAGGGATGGTCTGTTAGGTTGGTATAAAAATCCGACCAAGCTGGATTTTTTTGGAGACCTTTATTTTGATGACCTGAGCATATGTTATATGTTGAATCTTTTTGTTTTGGTTTTTTCTCTGAATTATTTCTGTAATTATAATTTATTTAGAAGTATTATTGTATATTTATATCATTCTTTTTCTCTCACATATATGATTGTATCTTTCTATGTTGATGGTTTGGAATGAAAACCAGCTTTAAGCTGATTTCCACACCATTTGATAGAATGTTTATTTTATCAATAAAGGCATTATTATTATTATTATTATTATATCCTGAAAAGTACCCTTAATTTGAACCGTGTTTTTTTTAGGGGGTGAAATCGGGTAAAATTTAGTTTTTCGCAACTAACTCAAAAACTATCATTAGGTATGCTATTAAAAAATATTTTGAACAATTTTTTTAAATAGATTTTTATTGATCGATATATGGGTTATCGAACTGCACCGAAAAATTTGGAAAATCTGGTTGCGGCCACCCTACAGACACAATTTTTCGAAGGTAGTATTTTTGACGTAAAATTTGAATACATGACGCGAAGTGCTCTAGTAAAAAGTGTGTTCAAGAAATACTAAATTGATATAGATATAACAAATAGCTCCTCCAATCTCCATACTTACCTACTCCGACAACCCCCAACCAGTGGCAACTAACATTACTTACAATTATCATGTAAATATTATCATAGTTGAAATAATATACTTAAACCATACTTACCTTACACTCACTAACAAATGTAATTAAATTGTACCAGCGCTAATGATCTCAAGGTTGATGCACACTTTGTTAATAAAAAAAAGACTAAATTACCGTATGGAGGTTATCTGGGCTATTATATCTGTGTCGAAAAATTTGGAAAATCTACAAGGGGTCACCCTAAAGAAGAAATTTTATTGAGATAGAATTTTTGAGGTGAAAAAGTATAAGATCTTGAAAAATTTACTTCTATTAAGAGTACTTTTCAGTACCTACATGCTTAGGACATCAAAATAAAGGTCTCCACAAAAATCCAACTTGGTCGGAATTTTTCCGAAGTTTGGTCCTTTTTTTTAACTAATTTTCCTGGGCGAACCATCTTAGAATTAATGTCGTAATGATGATGAGGTTGTGCAATTTTATGAAATTCTTCAATTATTTACCCGTAAACTTTTCGAATCAGGTTACAAAAATACCAAAATAACCAAAACTTCAGTTTTTAACTTTTTTAATGACAAAAAACATAAAAATGAAAGAGCTTCAGGAATTTCTAGACGTAGTTTCTGCAATGTAACTTAAAACTATTTAAAATTTAGTTATTTTTCCAATTTTTGACCTCAGACATTATTTTTAGCAACCATTCATTTTAGCCTGGTACTTTTTATGTGAAAAATGCTCAAAAAGACAAAATCTTTTTGAAACCGTTGAAAAAAATGAATATATAGAAGACTGGCGATTAAAATAACATTGTGTTTGCGTTTCTAATTTCTAAATCAAAAGGCAAAACAACGAATTACGTGGAAATTTTTTGCGTGGACACGCTGTATAGTTTGTAAGACAGTGTAGAAAAGTTTAAAAGTAAATCATTATTTATGACGCCTTCCTAGTTCTTTCCAACATGTAATCGTACTACTAATTACATTAATGAATACAGCCAGAGAATACAGCTACATATTATACTTATACAGGGTGATTTACATCAGGAGATGAAAAAGAGAAATTAGTGAATAACGTCTAATGTCTCATTCTGGGGTGGCATTTAAGAAATATTAGATGTTACGTAAATAGATCTAAGGAAGTACCACAGCATGTAATATAGGTAGATATTGGATAACAATTTAAAATATGAAAAAATAAAATTACAATTATTTTATTTAGATATTATTATTTTACGAACATTTGATTTTAAATAAGATAAATAAAAGTATAGATGTATAAATACAATAATTATTTGTATTTAACGGTATTCACTCATCTGTCTGTATCCGCGATACAGACATCCATTTTTAAGATTCGGTACATCCGATGAAAAAACGGAACCCTTATAAGATCTCTCTCGTGTCTATCTGTCCGTCTGTCACCGCTTATTTTCTCCGAATCTAGAAAAAAGTTGAAATGTGGTACCTACATAATATAATATAGATTTATAGGTGACCCAATTACGGACGTATAGCGTATAAAATAAAATATGAATTCTGATTTTGGGGGGGCAAATTAGAAAATTAAAAAAAATGTTTTCAAGTGCATCTGTATGTAACGTATCAAATGAAAGGGCTCGTTATGAGAAATAAAAATATTTTTTTTATAATTTTAAAATGCATAGTTTAAAAGATATTAAAGAAAATATATGAAAATCGTTCATCCCCCCTTTATCACCGAAACTATTGAGCCTAAAATTTTGAAAAAATAGGAAATATAGGGCTTCACTCATAGTTTACAGGAAAACTTAAACGAAAATCCCAAGTCTTTAAATTCCCACGGGAAACGGAATAGTACGGAACCCTCTCCACGCGAGAGGTTTTAGAAATTGGCCGACAAACGCCGGCAGTCAAGTGAATGTGCCACCACTCTACTTACTGTGTATTATAGACGCTCGACAACTAAAGCCATAAGCATATAATTAAATCCAATTAAATTAAACGACATCACAAAACATCTATGAGCAGAGGTGGGATTCAAATCCATACGACAGTTTAATCCAAAGGCCAGCACGCTAACCGTTACACCGAACTGTCCTCTGTGGTGTTTCGACACGCTGTGATAGTGCGATGTAATATTTTCAAAAGCAGTACAACTTAATAATGTCAAGAGTATTCTCTACCGGAAGTTAGCCCCTGCCCTCTTCATCTCAAATCATTTCCCCTCGCCTAAAAACGGTTACAGCTCTCTCGACGCTATTTTTAAAGCTAAAAGGTTCCGGTAAACGCCAAATGAAGATCCAAGATTCACACTACAGATCCTACAGGCGAATTTTTTGAAAAAAAGGTTTAGCTACGTGTCAACGATTACGTAATTTTTAAAAAGCTGTAAGTTTTTCCAGGACAATTTTTCTGTAGTGTGATTCTTGGTCCTTCATTTACCAGAACCCTTTAGCTTTTAAAAATAGCGTCGGGAGAGCGGAAACCGTTTTCAGGCGAGGTGAAAGAATTTGAGATGAATAGTGCATCAGGAGGTAACTTCCGGTAGAGAATAATCTTAAAAATATGAATTGAATGCAAACATAAATTAATTAAAACTTTACTTAGCGGAATTAGCAATACTTTTTAATTTATATAATCAAGTAAGCGTAGCCTTTTAAAGTTTGAAGACAAAATATATAACTCGACTATTGTGTTTGAAATGTTGCAATATTTAAATAGCAACTGGGCATTCGACATTACAAGCACACTCACGGTACAAAGGAAGATGATAATGTAATTTAGTAGTTAAATTAAATTTCATTTTATTTAATTTATATCCCATTACGGACACAGAGGCGAACGAGTTAAGTAGAACCATTCAGTTAGTAAACACGAGTGTAACATTATTGCTTTTATACTGTTGCCGATGTCCGAGATTTTTTTTAGTTCTCGCATTTCGCTTGTGTAAACTGTAAATAATTAAATAATACAAAATTAAATGCCATAAATATGATTTAATAATAAGGAGTTTTCATGATTTTTTCTGTGCTATATTAATAGACCAGTAAATTCTTAACAAAATGTAAGCCCCGCCTGATATAAAGCGTTTTTTCTCGTAACGTCACACATACTTAAAGAACATTGATTGTTATATTTTACAATAAATTAAGAAAAATCGCAGGATAGTGGACAAAATATTGGATTTATTTAATTAAATGTACGACGTTTCGTCTATATATATTTAGACTTTTTCAAGTACATGTACTTGAAAAAGTCTAAATATATAGACGAAACGTCGTACATTTAATTAAATAAATCCAATATTTTGTCCACTATCCTGCGATTTTTCTTAATTTTATTATAATCACGATGGACACGATTTCTAATATAAAGTTATATTTTACTTTCAACTACGTTATAAACGCATATCTACAGTGAATTTCTTTTACTGTACAGACTACATAAATGTGTCACTTTAGTAAAATAAAATTTAAATTTTTTAAACAAAAAAATTGTATACATAGTCATTTCACGCAATGCAATGATCCGTATACCCCAGGGATCGGCAACCTGCGCCTCTTATGATGTCAAGATGCGGCTCTCCAGTTCCATGCGCAAATATTAATAATTATATTATTTTAATTTCAAAACTCATAAAAAATATTATACTGCAAAAAAAACTTTAAACAGGATAAAAACACTCAACAGAGAACAATGAGAATAGGTGGAGTAGAGAGTATACGGACAGCTGACATTTTTTAAATGTGGCAACACTGTTCTGTTTAGTTATTGGTGCACTGTATCGTCAACGGTCGCAGTCACAACTTTTTTCGATCAAAAAGTAAATATTATTTCATATTTAAAGCTATTATTTTAAATCAAAAATCAAATTTATATACCTAATCCTAATCAAATACCATAATATTGAAATAAAAATGTTAGTGGCTCTTTAAAAACTGGGAAATTTTGTAAATTGTAACTTTTTTTATCTTCCGTCTCAAAAGGTTGCCGACCCCTGGTATACCCAGATCGATCGCCTACTGACAGTAAGTACAGTGAAATAGAGAAAATAATTCTGAGCAGAAAAGTTCTTAAACATTTTTTATCCGATGTGTCATTATAATGAGAATTGAGAAAACAAAGCCTCTTTCCGATCCAACAAGAAATTTTCGATTAAATATTTAATATTATCAGTCACCGATCTTCGTTCAGTTACCAGATCAAATAACTAAACTTACCTACATTAAAAAAAATGGGCGTGTGCTTATAACCACACGTCAGAAGTTAGAACTTCAGGTTTTCTAAATTTTGGTATCATCTATTATAGCGCATTTATGAACTAAAAATAATTTATTACTAAAATACTAAAATTGTATTTTTAATTAATTCCACCTTGGTTTCAAAAAAATTATAATTATTGTCAAAGAAAGAATATAACAAAAATTAAAAAATATATAAATAAATATAAAGTAATTTAGAAAAAAATACGTAAAAAATTCTACGATGCCATCAGGTTTCGAACCGAGGTCCCTATGCATACAACGCAAAGATTGATACAACTGTGTAGTTTGCCGTTTTTATGATATAAGTATACTTACTGTAAGTGCTAATAACGCTAAGTTGATGCACTAAGTTTATATTCATTTGTCTTTATGTTGTTTTGTTTTTTTTCTTTCATTATTTCTAAATAAAAAAAAAGTATATCAGCCGGGCACAGACTGTTGTAAGAGAACGGCCAGTCAGTTGAGACGAGTCATACTCATGGAGGCTAGACAAGGGGTACAATCTCATATGGGAAAATTTGTCAACAAATCGTCCAAATCAACGTTTACATTTTGTACCACCAGAACGTCGCTGGATTCATTCCCGTACTGACGTGAATTTATCATAAATATTTCCATCTGACAGCTGTAAAGTGTAAATAAACAAGCTTTTGATTAAATACAACAATGAGTTAAGTTTTTTGTGGTTATAATATTATAATAATCATTAAATAGACAGTAGCCATTCCACAAGCAAATACTTTTCTTAACGTAATCAGTCGGCAACACAGTGCCCCGAGAGTGGGAACAGATCCCGCTCTCGGGGCAGTGTGTGAGTAAGTGGTAACTAAACCAGCCGGAAACTGGGAATTTCGGGTTCAAGTCCTGACAGTGGCTTCTGATTTTTTCCTAGTATATCTTAATTGTTTGACGTTTAACATCACGATGGCAGGTTGCCGACTGATTACGTTAAGAAAAGTATTTGCTCGTGGAATGGCTACTGTCTATTTAATAATTATTATAAGCTTTTGATTACATTTCTGATTTCCTTGTATAGATTCCATGGGCATACTGCTAATACATGTTAGCCGAGTAACCCCGATTCAGCGAATTCTTACCGTCGGTTTGGAACGCTTCACTTATTTCAGTACCCAGACAAAGAGTGCCTAACGCGCCTAAGGAAGTTTTCACTTAAAAAAAAAAATAGACAAGCAGTTATGTTATGTATAATATAATATTATATAGGTACTATTTACTAAAAAGATGACCCGCTATAATGTAGAAGCATTTTAAATATAATTAATTATTATTCCGTGAGTTATGGCACTTTTTATGTATTTCACAAATATATTGATAAATAAAGCAACTTATTAAAAGAATAAGACAAAATTGTATGAGCAGCACAAAATACGTTTGTCTTGAATTTTAACTGAAAATATGGTTCCCAATTTAAAAAACACATTCTTTAAAAAATACGAATAAGTTCCTAATATTCATTAATTATTATTGAATTGACACGAAATACCATAAATTTTAATCAAATATTATTTCAAGAACGAAACTGAGAAAAATGAGATTTCTGATTTGTTATTCTTTCTCTCTGGAGTTTTCAGTCTCATTTTTTGATATTACACAAATGTAAAACAAAATGTCATTTATTCATATTTTTTTGTATTGAAGGTCTAGAAATGGTGTTTTTACACTGACAATTTGTCAACAGGAAATGGAAAACACAGAATATTAATAAAGGATACGACGAGAGTGTGAAAAAATTTTAACGTTCGTCAAGAAAATGTCATCAGACAAATGAATGCGCATAATAAAACAAATGAACGTGCGTTTTGAATTTAAATAATATTGCAAAATTTGCATCATCCATCTTCGTATAAAAATATTCTATATCAACACACATTACTTATAGTAACAAAATTTAGTGTCCCTTTTTAAGACAAACATTTTACCGATTTATTTGAAAGATTTTTTTCCAATATCGCTAATTTTACTTAGTAAAATTTGTATGTTCAAGCTGATTAGTTGATATTTTTAATCTTTTTTGAATTGGCTTGTTTTTGAACGAAAAAATTTGACTGATGACCAGTCCTATACTTCCCACCTAGTAAATATTTGCAAAAAATAAACACTCTTTGAAAAAAGCATGGCCCTCTTTTTTTGTTCAGTGATCTACTGATGGCTAGCTTAATATAGCAAAAATCATGGTTACCTTGATTTACGTACAATTTTTATTTTTTTTAGTAAAATTTTTTTTTCTCGAAAACTACATTTTAGAGAAAAAAAATATTTACATTTTTTTCATATTATAACATCTAGAATTCATTTATATTTTTTTTTACCTATGTTAATACGTGACATTGAGAACGTTTTTTTAATATCTCAGGATCCACTGAACCGATTTGACTCAAAATCTAATCAGATCTAAGTTAAAGGCTGATAAACACAATTGAACAATCGGCATGGCCTTATAATGTTGTTCCGTTTTTACGATATCGAAGGCGAAAATTGACCACATACTCACACACACACACACACATACATACAGACATTAGTCAGAAACATTAGTCTTAAACGATTGCTAGGGTCTCAAAACGTGAAGATCTGTTAAAATCTCGAAATATTTTTTTCGGACTAAATCCATTACTTCCCTACCATAGTAGAGGTAAGAAGTAAAAATTTGAATCGTTTTACGATGACAGCTTCTGGCCAGGAGTCTGCCAAATAGATTTCTTCATTAAGTGCGAGGTTTGCTCTTATTTGAAAGCTCTCTTGTACTCCTTTACTTTCCAGTTTTTGCATACAAAGTTCTTATTTGGGTATTTGTTTCCTAGAAATTTTTGTACATCATCTGCACTAATTTCTGAATGGACCTTACCTAGATAAATCTAAAGTTTCTTTTCTCCTACCTGTAAAATATCGTTGCTATAGATTCCTTTCCAGTTATAGTTTTCTTTCTTTTGTATTTTACTATCGTGCAGCCATCATCATCTGGGTTACTAGTCTCAGTGTTTTCATTTGTTTTTGGAGGCCCGGTATTGTTCGCAGCCGGGTGATTTTCTTCAGCTTTCTTTATCACATTTGGGTATGACCCTTTCCCTCCTGTATTATTCGTCTGTGTTTTTGGTTTATTTTTCTTTTGGTTATTTTGGGAGACTTAAGTTGATTCTTGTTGATTTTTATTATGTAAATCACACCCCTTTAAATTTTGTAGAAAAGTAATACTACTTTGAAGTCTTTTGTTTACCTTTTTTAAACTTTCAATTTCTTTAATTAATGGTTTAACCACTTCGGCTTCGCTTATAGCTTTTATAATAAGTTTGTTAAGTAGACCACATAAATCACTTGATTTAAATTTTTTTGGTAGTTTTAGATTGTCATATTCCTCATTTTTAACACTACTGCGTTATCCGCTAAGTCACTATGATGGTGGAAGTGATGTGTTCAACATTAAGTTAAGTTTTCCTCCCAGGTTACTTTTTCTTCTGCCTTTTTAAAATTGGATTATAAACTCTGTTCATTGCAATAAAGATAATATTCTTGTTTTATCCTTACAACGTTGAATACAGGGATAATGTTATCTCACATGTCATATGTGAGATAACAATGGCCGTATATCCATAAAATCTTAATGAAGGAGTGTTATCGCGGCTTCAATTTAATTCTGCATAGAATAAACAAGTTGATATTATTAACTCAGTTCAAACTACTGATTTTACAAGGTACCTAGATGGAACGGTAGCGCTTCTTTACTTAATTTTAAGGCGTTTTCACCCAGCAGTTCTTAGAAATTGTAACTTTAATATTAAAAACTCAAATTCTATAATATAAAAAAAAAATGCACAAATGCGAGTGGAACTCGCACCCTGATGGTTCCGTACTGTTATAACAATTTGATAATTAGAAATTAATGATTCTTATGGCACGCCGTTTTACTATTTAATAGTAGAAGCAAAATTATCTGAAATTTAAAAAGTCAAAACAGAAATATTTTTTTTTTGGAAACATTTTAATTATAATAAAACAAAATTTCCGAATTAATATTATGTACATAATTTTATTTCTTGAATTTTTATTCTCGATTTAAAATTATGTACATAATTTTAATTCTCCATCTCTTTTTACAGTATGTTACACTATACTGTAGAAAGAGATGAAGAATTAAAATTATGCAGGTACATAATTTTAATTCAACAATAAAAATTCAAGAAATAAAATTATGTACATAATATTACTTCTGGAAATTTAAATTATTCATTTTTTGTATTGGTTTATAGTAAATTAACTGATTTATTATTATGTAGGAGCATAATTTTATTATATTTCGTCAGGATATTTTTAGTTAAAAAAATATTTATTATTTCTACACATAATAAAATTATGTTCAATTATTTTTGTCACAAGATAACAAAAATATTTTTATTTTTCCAAGAGAAGAATCCTAAATAATTATAATTATGTCGCAACATAATTATAATTTGTCGTTTTTTCCAAATTATTATTATGTACATAATTTTATTTCTTGAATTTTTATTCTCGATTTAAAATTATGTACATAATTTTAATTCTCCATCTCTTTCTACAGTATGTTGCACTATACTGTAGAAAGAGATGCAGAATTAAAATTATGTAGGTACATAATTTTAATTCATAATAAAAATTCAAGAAATAATATTATGTACATAATATTATTTAAGCATTTAATTTTATGTCAGGACATAATAAAATTGTATTTTTATTATGTCAGTACATAAAAAATATTCACTTAAAATTTTTTTTCTGAAATTGAAAGTGTTAAATATTTTCATATATTTTGTAAAAATATTTTACGATTAAATAATAAAACGGCGTGCCATAGATTCTCGGATTTTGTTTCCTTGTTGTGCTAGAATTTCAAGATTCTATAGGTCAACGGAAAGTATTACCCTGTACGTCATGCCACTGTCAAAATTTAGATGGCGCAATATCGTCTGGATCACGCGTGGCTTTTGAGATAGCCAATCAATCATTTGCGGATATGTAAATAGAGATTGGGTAGATGCTAACTTCAAATAAACAACTGCTGTGCTTAGTCTATTATCACTAGTAGGGTCTAAGTTTCAGACGTATAAACACAAACCGAATAATTATTATGTACTTACGAGTATGTGTAGGGTTGTATCCTGTTCACTGAGGTTAACCACCAGTCTCGTCGACAACATTAAATATTGCTTATTAATTCATTAAATAAGGTAGACCGAGGCAAGGCCTTTTGAAATGTTAAGTCGCTTTTCGGTTCAACATAAAACACACTGCTTCTCCTAAATGCAGTGGCGGACTTTCCATAAGGTCGACTAGGCCCAGGTTTAGGGCGGCCAATCTGCGCCCGCGGCCGGTGGCAGCGAGCGCCCACTATCTAACTCAAGTACTTGCGGGGCGCGGCGTGCATTGAGAAAAATCTATATGGTCTTATAACTACTAGATACATAATTTGTAGTTTCTCTAGATATATATGAATATGGCTGCCTTACTTTGTCTCTGACAATCAAAAAATATAAGTATGTATAAGAGTCATTACATATGGATCTGGGAGACATTCGTTTATGGCCCCTGTTATAGACCTATAACAAGCTATAGTTGTGACCAGTTGACTATAGCAAGTTCTGGCTGGTACTGAACGGGCTAGGGTGGTCAAGAATGCTAGTCCGCCTCTACCTAAATATGTGCTCAAACAATCGAAAAATACTTGGTATTTCGACATGGACTTTATAATATTATAGATGCAGTGACCATTGACCGCATCTTTAAAGGTAGCTTTGTTTGTACAACGAAGTTGATAACGAATGTTCAACAAGTCTTTAAAATGTATTGTGATTTGTGAATCACATGTCAGTAGTTTCTTCATTTAATATTATACAAAATCGTAACTACCTTAAACAAAACGTCTTTTAAAGTGACGTTTGAAATTGTATGAAGATACACGCGTTTTACAATCCATAGGTGCTCAGAAATTAAAGACCTTTTGAACTCGTATTATTTACCTATAAGAAAATTCGACTGATGACCAGTCCTATACTTCCCACCTAGTAAATATTTGCAAAAAATAAACACTCTTTTTTATTCTTTGAAAAAAAGCATGGCCATCTTTTTTGTTTGGTGATCTACTGATGGCTTAATATAGCAAAAATCATGGTTACCTTGATTTACGTACAATTTTCTTTTTTTAGTAAAATATTTCTTTTTCTCGAAAACTATACATTTTAGAGAAAAAAAAATTTAATTTTATTCATATTATAACATCTAGAACTCATTTATATTTTTTTTACCTATGTTAATACGTGACATTGAGAACGTTTTTTTTTAATATCTCAGAATCCACTGAACCGATTTGACTCAAAATCTAATCAGATCTAAGTTAAAGGCTGATAAACACAATAGAATAGTCGGCATGGCCGTATGTTGTTCCGTTTTTACGATATCGAAGGCGAAAAATTGACCAAATAC
The DNA here is from genome assembly GCA_039654895.1 of Mongoloraphidia duomilia. Taxonomy (NCBI): domain Eukaryota; kingdom Metazoa; phylum Arthropoda; class Insecta; order Raphidioptera; family Raphidiidae; genus Mongoloraphidia; species Mongoloraphidia duomilia. The sequence goes on along the minus strand of CM077525.1, from coordinate 24,349,377 downwards.
ACACACACACACACATACATAGAGATATCAGTCAGAAAATAATCTTAAACGATTGCTAGGGTCTCAAAACGTGAAGATCTGTTAAAATCTTGAAATATTTTTTTCGGACTAAATTCATTACTTCCCTACCATAGTAGAGGTGGGAAGTAATAATATACTAACAACAAATACCAAGGGGCGTTCATGTATCATGTAAGAAGACTTGGGGGTTGACAAAAAATCTTACGTAAGGTAAAAATTACAAAATAATGAATACTCTTAAAATAATGTCCATTATATAAAACTAATAGAATTACTTTTTTTACTTCCATTAGGTACCAAATTTGTTTTCATATTCTGTTTAAGAAATAAACACGCGTTCCGAGAATTCCCATTTAATAAAAATATAAAAAAAAACTTCTTACGTCTTATCATTTGGGGGAGACTACAATTTTCTTGTTTTTTCTTACAAATGGGGGGGGGGGTGGCGGTTTAAAATCAACGGAATTATACTTACGTATTATACATGGACGCTCCCCAACTCATATTTTCAATTTATTATATACCTACGTAATATGTATATTACATTTACAATGAGGTGAAGTCGGGCTGCGTAAAGCCATTTCAATTCAGAGCAGTACATTCAAATAGTGCTCTGAAGTCTGAAGTCGACATGATTTTGGATGTAAGCACTTGTATGCTATCTGTTCTTTCACCTACTTAATTATATCTTGTGTCTTGCATATACGTAGAATCGGGGAATCTTGAAAAGAATACCAAAATTCTGTTCGATAGCACACAAGTGCTTACAAAAGCCCCCCCCCCCCATAAACACAGACATAGGTCAACAGAACTATGGCTTTGGATGCGCTGATTTCAACAGGGGTATGGCCAACAAATGTCGGCTTGCGGCGGTCCAAAATAATGTCGACTTTAGAGCACTCTTTGAATGTACTGCTCTGAACTGAATAGGACAATGGCTTTACGCAGCCGGGCTGTGCATCTAGTACAGAGTAAAGGAACGATAGGAAATTACACACGCGCTTTAGTGTCAGGATGCGAGCAGCCGCTCCGCTATACACGTCTAGTCCTTCCGCCTCGCACCATAACGCGTTACCAAGTGCCGCGGTACGCGCAAGACACCTAATTGCTACTATCTGAGTGCGTTGTGTTCGAGGAGTCTAATATTATTTTATGATAATTTCAGAACCATTTGAGATATCGGATGAAATATTAACTAAATTGACATAAGTAATGTAGTCTAAAACATGTGCGAGTTTAATTAATATTGACCCAGTAGTTCTTGAGTTAAAATGGAACCAATAGACAGACAGACAGAATTATTTGCGCTTAAATAGTTCGAAATCACAGCCAGATATATTTTGTTTATATAGATAAAATTCTATTTTCAAATGCCTTCAGGTGATGAATAAATTATAATATAAATTTGTAACATCGCGATCGGCCAATATAATACACAAGATTACAAAAGAATAAACAGATAGATTGACACATAAGATTGGAATCAGGGGTCGTTCATAAACCATGTCACGTTTTTCACCCCCCCCCCTCCTCCATGTAACACCATGTAGACATTAAGCTTGACCTCTACCTCCCTTCTCTCAAAGGTTACGAAACTTTTCACATCCTCAGTCTTAAAATCTGACGACCAACTAACTAGCGTCACAGAAAAGTGACAACAATCAACTGCTATCAATTTTTAAGAGAGGAAATTGTGTGACGTAACAATAATAATTAACCCACCCTCCCCTCTTATAATGCCATGTAAACTTTGGAGCGTTACGTGGTTTATGGTCTATATGGACGACCCCTAATAATTTGGGAAGATTCTGAAGCTATGATATAAAGGTCATTGTCTTAATTTTGAGTCAATTTTAAGATTGCTACACTTTTACATTTATGTGTGTGTGTATGTGGGTGTGTGTTATGCCTACTCATGTTGACATGATGTTTTTACCTCAAACGGATCTCAAGAATAAAATGTTGAATTTTAATGTTGTGAAACACCCTGTGTATTATTATTTTTTTTAATAGTATAAAAAATGAGAGTCTTCATAAGTATATTCAAGGATGTTTGGCCTAACCAAAATGAAGTACTAACATTCCGAGTAGGTACCTACTGAATTCTATACCATTGGCGGCGCCACGCGCAATGTACATAGAACATACTATAGACCATTGGAACAAGATTATTTTGTCTCTTTTACGTTCGCTCGTTAATGGTTAAGCAAAGGATGTTGTTTAGTTTTACGACCATTTAATTTAATGCTCTCTAATAACGTAAGGGTTATCTTATTTGTATTTACTGTTAGGTTTACGTGGTAACTTCTGTTAATTCATGTTCGCAAGATAAGATAATTATAAATACAATGTTACGTGGACAGAAATAAATAAATTAAGAAATCAACAAATTATTTTTGTTTTTTGTTGGACGTTTCATCACATATATCTGGGTGCCGAGCTTTGCTCGGATGAGTTCAAAAAAATAGTACTTGTATGCTGTGAGATATTATTTTCTCAGAATATTATTCCGAAACGAATTTATTTCTGAAACATAATTTAAATAATTGTTTCTGTTAAATATTTTAAATACATATGTGTATTTTTAAGCGTAAAAACTAAGTATCAACTTGAATCAAGCATTTTTTCCTGTAAATGTTACTTAGGTCGCCATTTTCAAATCTACCGCCGTTATTGTTTTGTTGACTGAAGAACTCGCAAAAACCGATTTTCATAGATTGAATATCTTGTAAAAATGTTCGAATCAGATGAAATTCTGCTTGCCCGTTGCCGTTTCAATAATCCATTTTTAAACATTGATACCAAATATCAACTTTATCGAAGTACTTTTTCTCTGTGATGTCATCTTAGCAACTTCCAGTAAATTTCAAATATTTTTTTTGCATAGAAGGTACCTACTGAAAAACTCACAAAAATCGATTTTCGAAGAAATAGAATTCATATTATATTTTTTAATAACAAACGTCAGACTACCTGCAGCGCAAATCTTTTTTGCATGCATCTTCACCATTGTTTTTAAAAATCGATGTTTTGATATACTGCATGCCTGCGTCGCTAGAAGTGCGGCCCTTCGGGCCGCCGTGCAAATTTTTAAACAAAACTTTTTTGTATGTATCTTAACAATAGTTTTCAAAAATCGATGTGTTTTTACACAGACTCGCGGTGCCAGAAATGCGGCCCTTCGGGCCGCCTGTTTGTCATTATTTACATATTGTGCAAGACACTTCTTATATTAGAGTTCATTTACAGTTTTAACCCTTGTGATATATTATACAAAATCTATGTAGAAATAGGCTTCGAATCGATCTGACAATTGACCGAGTTATAAATAAAAAAACCCTTTTTTTTTAATTGCTCCCCTCTGGGACCAAGATTCCTACCTAGATCGATTTCTCGCCCCGAAAAATCCCCATTCTGTAAATTTCATCAAAATCGTTATTCGTTTTTGAGAAAAAAAAGTCTAGGTAAGATTATACGTCATACTATATTTAACGTACATAATATACGTATTTTATATAGGTAATATAAAAATAACATACAGGTACCTATTTATTTAAATATTAGTTAAAACTACTTACATAATTATTATGTTTAGTTTTCATTTCTGTTATTTTTTACTATACAAATAGTTCACGGATTATTTTAATAAGTTAAAAATTCTGTCAGAGTATTTTGACATATTATAAATAATGAAAGTAGTTTGTTTTCTCCAAAGCCTACTCACGATATTACAATGTTTTGACAGGTCAAAAAACCGTTTTTAAAAATGATAAAATCGATAGGAAAACGAATTTTTCCAGGGACGAGACCTAGCTAAATCGATTTTTTGCCCCCCGAAACCCCTTTTCGGTAAATTTGATCAAAATCGTTAGAGCCGTTTTCGAGAAAATATTTATATAGATACATATATACATATATACATCTAACTAATATTATAAATGTGAAAGTTTGGATGGATGGATGGATGGATGGATGGATGGATGGATGGATGTTTGTTACTCAATCACGCCAGAACGGCTGAACGGATCTGGATGAAATTTGGTACAGAGATAGATTATAGTCTGGAATAGCACATAGGCTACTTTTTATCCCGGAAAAATGTACGGTTCCCGTGGGATAGTTTTGTTTTTGTTTTTCATTGAGCAAGGGATCGACATGATTTTTTGCATAGTGGTAGTTTAGGGGTCAGAGAATGTTATAGGCAAATTATTATCCCGGAAAAATGTACGGTTCCCGTGGGATAGATTTGTTTTTGTTTTATCTCTGGAACTACTAAACCGTTTCTAAAAATTCTTTCACTAATAGAAAGCTACGCGGGGGGGAGAATCTCGAGGGGGGATAACAAATTAGGGGGGAAGATTCTCGCGGGAGGATAATAAATTAGGGGGGAGATTTTTGCGAGGATAACAAATTAGGGGTGGAGATTCTCGCGGGGGGATAACAAATAAGGGGGGAGATTCTCGCGGGGGGATAATAAATTAGGGGGGAAGATTTTTGCGGGGATAACAAATTAGGGGTGGAGATTCTCGCGGGGGGATAACAAATTAGGGGGGAGATTCTCGCGGGGTGATAAAAAAAATTAGGGGGGGGAGATTCTCTAGGGGGGGATAACAAATTATGGGGGAAATTCTCGCGGTGGGGTAAAAAATTAGGGAGGGAGATTCTCGCGCTGGGATAAAAAATTAGGGGGGGAGATTCTTGCGCTGGGATAACAAATTAGGGGGTAATTCTCGCGGGGGGTAACAAATTAGGAGGTAAGTTTCTCGCGGGGGGATAACAAGTTAGGGGGGATTCTCGCGGTGGGATTACAAGTTAGGGGGGAAGGTTCTCGCGGGGGGATAACAAATTTTGCGCAGGAGTTCCTTATATAGGTATCGTAGATGAGCAATAATGTATTAATAAAATTCGAGCGAACGAGCGAAGCGAGTGAGTAATGTATAAATAAAATTCGAGCGAACGAGCGAAGCGAGTGAGTAATGTATTTATAACATTCAAGCGAACGAGCGGAGCGAGTGAGTAATATATCAATAATATTCAAGCGAACGAGCGAAGCGAGTGAGTAATATATTATTAATATTCGAGCGAACGAGCGAAGTGAGTGAGGAATGTATTTATAAAATTCAAGCGTACGAGCAAAGGATAACAAATTAAGGGTGAAGATTCTCGCGGGGGGGTAACAAATTAGGGGGGAATATTCTCGCGGGAGGATAACAAATTAGGGGGGTGATTCTCGCGGGGGGATAACAAATTAGGTGGGGACATTCTCGCGCGGGGATAACAAATTAGGGGGGGGAGATTCTCGCGAGGGATAACAAAGGTAATGTATTATTAATATTCGAGCAAAGCGAGTGAGTAATGTATTAATAAAATTCAAGCGAACGAGCGAAGAAGGAATTAATAATATTCAAACGAACGAGCGAAGTGAGTGAGTAATGTAGGTATTAATAAAATTTTAAAAAACAGTTTTTTGACGTTTTAAAACAGTGTCGTATGGTGAGTAGGCTTTGGAAAAAACAAACTACTTTGTGTCAAAATATTCTGACAGCTAATCGTTTCGGAATAATATTCTGAGAAAATAATACAAAATCAATATCCCACAGTAAGTACTATTTTTATTGATCTCATCCGAGTAAAGCTCGGTCACCCAGATATTTGTAGTTAAGTTAATTATATTCTTTGTTTTCTTATAGGTTGAAGTAGGTATTGTATTGTATAATAAAATTTTTTAAAAAACCCTCGATTCCAAGCAATCTCAATCTCGATCGATAAATAAAATTATAAATCGTAAAATACGTGGGCGAAGCCACGGGTAACGGCTAGTAGATACATATATACAAGATTTACTCGTTTAATAATATAGGGGGATATTATGACTACATCAGCAACTAAATGAACAAAATATACAGACTTAATAGTTGATTACATTAATTAATTAAATATACGATTTTTATATAAACCAACCTCAAAAATATTGATTCCATGTCTTCAGGTTATGGATGAAAGTTTAATAATGACTAATTATTAATATTCATTTAGAGGTTACGTAAAACGTGACTGCAAAAATTTGTTTACTACAAGCACAAAATAGAAAATAAATTAAATAGGAAACAAAACAAAATATAATTTATGATTCCGAAGGTCATGGCAGTTTTTTGTGTTATATAATAAAACTACAGCTGGCGCCCCAGCTTCACCCTGGTATAAACCGGAATGAATCCAAGTTGGATTTTGACATTGTTAACATTATTTCAACATCTTTCTGTCTGATTTTAATCAAACTTGGATCCAATCTGATTGGTACTCGGGCGAAGCCGGGCCGGTCAGCTAGTACAGACTTAAGCCTGGCCGGACAACATACCTATTAAATAAAAAATATGTAAATTTGATCAGCGGTTCTCAAGTTATAAACGTACTAATGGACATTATATCAGACAGAGAGATGTTCCGTTTTATTTATTATAGATGGCTTGACGAATTTTTCTTGACGCGAATGTGATTGTGTGTATGTGATGGGAAGAAGACAAGACCTCAAAGAATTAATTCTTTGAAGGTCCTATTCACTTTTGCTTCACATCTTTCAGGAATAAGGGTCACCAAATTTATAAACAAATGCTTGTAACACATTCATTGACGCATTTTTAGGGTTCCGTATCTCAATAAGAAAAAACGGAATCCTTATAGGATCACTCGTTTGTCCGGCTGGCTTGCTGGTTGGCTGATTGGGTGTCCGTCAGTCAAGACCCATTTTCTCAGAAACGGATAGAGGTATCAAGTTGAAATTTATACGAAATACTAAGGTCTACGGTCCCTTAAAGATATAATGAATTTAAGCTTCTAGGTCAGCGCAATCAAAAGATACGGCCATTTTGTCATTTCATCAAAAACCTATAGGGTACTTCCCGTTAACCTAGAATCATGAAATTTGGCAAAAAGCAAGGTCTTGCAGCACAAGTAAAGGAAACAATCCGAAAATCACAAAAAGTAAAAAATAAAGGGGGTCATATACATATTTTGCTATTTCCAATCTCACTCATCAAAAACCTATAGGGTACTTCCCGTTGACCTAGAATCATGAAATTTGGCAAAAAGTAAGATCTCGTAGCACAAGTAAAGAGGAAAATCCGAAAATTACAAAAAGTAAAAATTAAAGGGGGTCCCAACACATAAAACGGAAAAACCTTTTAAAGGCTGTATGTTTGGAACCGTAACATGTAGCCGATTGAAATTTTCACAGAATATGTCTACCTAATATAAATTATTGTTGTAACGGTACGGAACCCTCGTAGCGTGAGTTCCACATGCACTTGACCGCTTTTTTATGTAACGCTGTACTCGTTTCGTGCTATCAAACGATCCATTATAAATTTAATTCAAGATGTCAGGCAACGATCTGGCATGTTTCAAACGTCTTCATCTACTACCGTCATTTAGAAATAATTGCGAATTCAAAATTTTTAGTGTACAGCTTGCGAAAAAAATATATGATGGAGTTACTCTCGGATTCAATATACAACGTAAATAATATTTATAATTGTGAGCATGGCTTTTGATATTTTATATTACAAAAAAGTTGATAACATAATTTTAATAGAAGATATATCTCTATGAAGCAAATTGGATGTACATATTAAACGAGATGTACAAAAATATTCAATTATAGTCTGTTTAAATGCGCCAATATAGTGAACACGTAGTTTGACTATCCGTCTAAAAATAAAATAGTGCTTAAAAAGTAAAAAAAATTAAAAGCTAAAAGAACTAAAAAACCCTAATACATTTCAATTATTGTAGGAGATCTAAGACTAACCAAAATAATGGAGCACTAAGAGACCATATATTTAGTGTGTCAAGTTGATAAAAAAATAATAAAAATTGGCATCTGATGCCAATTCCGGAAAGTTCCCCAGATTATCGAAAATTTTCCTTTTTCCCTCACATACCCAAATTTTCCCTAGAACTATCGAAATTTCCCTAGCACTGGCAACACTGAGGAGAAGTATAACTAACTAGCCGTTAACCGTGGCTTCGCCCATGTATTTTTTGATTTATTACTCCTCCTGCGAAGCGAAGCCGGGCTGGTGGTGTTTATTCGCTCGCATTTTATAATACATAACTCACTCGCTTCGTTCGTTCGCTCGGATTTTATTAATACATTACTCACTCGCTTCGCTCGTTCGCTCGAATTTTATTAATACATTACACACTCGCTTCGCTCGTTCGTTTGAATATTAATTATACATTACTCACTCGCTTCGCTCGTTCGTTTGAATATTAATAATACAATACTCACTCGCTTCGCTCGTTCGCTCAAATTTTATTAATACATTACTCACTCGTTTCGCTCGTTCACTCGAATATTAATAATACATTAGTCACTCGCTTCGCTCGTCCGATCGAATTTTATTAATACATTATTGCTCACCTACGTTATATAAGGAACTCCTGTGCAAAATTTCATGCTTCTAACTTCAAAAATGATGAACTTCCATACAAACTTGTATCCCCTATTTAACCCCTTTAAGGGATGAATTAAAAAAAAAATTTCTTAGTGCTCACCTACGTTATATAAGAAACTCCTGTGCAAAATTTCATGCTTCTAACTTCAAAAATGACGAATTTCCATACAAAAGTTCATCCCCTATTTAACCCCCTTAGGGGTTGAATTTCGAAAAATCCTTTCTTAGTGGGTGCCTACGTCACAAAAGGAACCTACTGTCCAAATTTCAAGTTTATATCTTCAGCGGTTTGACCTGGGCGTTGTCTGTCAGTCAATCAATCAGTCAGTATATATATATATATATAGATGGGGTGTAATAATAGCGGTCCCGTAAATATAGCTTATATGCGGTGTTCAACATCAAAAATATAATTAGATTGGAATATTTCAATAGCGTCTTATTTTCTTGTTTCAGATTTCCTTGAGTTGACGCAGTACAACAAATATTCACTGAAGAAAAACTGTCGCTAGCATTTCACTGTGCAAAAGAAAATTTATTTCAAGAGATTTTCGTGACTTTTGTATAAACGGTGAAACTTAACATAATAACATCTAAAATATTCAGTGCAAATTAAACATAAATATAAAATATTATTGTTTCATTAAAGTGTGAATTTTATGTTACAAATTTATTTATTTATTTAAACTGGTAGGTACTACTCAAAGTTTTATAGGTTTACAATCAAGTATTATATTCGCTAATCGAATTTTTATAAAAACTATTTATAAAAGCTCAGTTCAGTATCAAGAAAACTTCGTAAAAATAAAAAATAATATTTTGCAAGACATAGCATAAAAAGTTGATTAGACGAGCTAGTAAAAAAAAGTTTACAACGTAATACAAAAGAGTTGTATGTTTATATAAAGACAATTAAAAATAATAAAACAACACAGCTAACAATAAAATAATAAAACAAATGAACGTGCTGAAAAACAAATGAACGTGTACAAAACGTGCATTACATTCTGTGACATTGGTTTGTTGAGAATATAACAAAAGATTAAAAAAAAAACGTAACAGCAAGTGCACATCTTCAAATGACAAACGGCTATCGCCTGCATGAAACGCGTGACTACCGTTAATTTATACAAAATATCTGGTCAGTCTGAATAAAATAATCGTATTTCAAAAGTGGACAAAACATTGTTATTTCGCGGTAATGATAATGAAGGCATTCGATGCTGCAAATATCGTGAGATATATTTACAGTTGCTTTAGAACAGTGATTTGTGAAATAAAAATGGCGACATTTAAAATTACTTTGTGTTATCTGTTGTTATGTACTATAAACATTACTGCCACCACAACAGCAGATGCAAACGACAGCCTTCTAAAAAAAAATACACCGGAAATAAATGACAATTTACGAACTATAAAAAATGTGTATGAATTGAACTCAAAAAAGAATTATTTAGGTAGCGAAAAAGTAATCAATAATTCAATTATATTTGGAAAACATCTAATTAAAAATGTCATCGTAGATGGTGACAAGAGAAATAAAAATTTTAAAATTGAAAATCTTTCAATTATCAAGAATAGAGACGAAGCTTTGAGCTCAAAGAACTTGAACGTTCTACAAGAAAACTTCGATAATTATACAAAGTCAACAAGAAGTGACAGTCTTACCAGCGCGGTAAAACCAGATTCACTATCGATCATTAATTCAGATTTGAGCCATGTTGAAATTTCCAAACAAAACTTATTCAATCAATATGGTAATTTTCATCTGGAAAAGAAAAAAATAACAATCGAGAACAATCAAAATGCTAATCCCGTGTATTTAATTTCATTTAAAAGTAATTTTGAAATATTTGACAAAAATGAAAAGTTGCCGGCAAATCAAAGTTTGGAAAATAGAATTTATTCTGTACTTAACGGACAACCCGAAAAAGATGCGCAGAAAAATTATAAAGAAGAAAATATCAGATTTCTACAGAAGAAAGTACACGATGCTACAACCGACATTGGAAGAAGTTCTATTGCAGATAATGACGTAAAAGCAAAAGATAAAATTCTAATAAAACAAAAGGACGACGTAAGTTTGAGTGAAACTTTTGATCTACTATCTATACAAAAACAGTTACCTATTTTGCAATCAAATATATCGAATTCGGAAAGTTTTCCAGTTAAAAAACAAATTGAGGCTTTAAACGAAAAATTTGCTGTTAGCAAAGAAGAGGCATTAGAATCAGGAAAACGCGTTTACAAATCTGAAAATAAACCAACTAATAATAATGCATATCGTGTTAACAAAAATAATAACAAATTTTGGGAGAAACGTGCGTCAGAAAAATCTGAACACAACAAAAACGTCGATATTTTTAATTTAAATTCAAAGAATGATAAAAAAATCGATTCTTCATTGAAAACAAATAAAAGGCCAAAAATAATAAAACAAAATGTAACTAATACAAATTACAACGAAAACAATAAACACACCTCGCAATTTAAAACAAACAGTGACGTTATAATAGACAATAGAGCAAAAACAAAACAATTGTTAAACAGTAACAGTGAAAGCATTGCCAACCCACACAATATAATGATACCAATAGAAGTGCAAACAGATGAGACTTCCAATACAACTGTACAAAAACAAATTACTGCGAAAACAACTCATGAGAATTCTAACGTAGGATCAAACTACATTTTATTGAAATCACTTGAGAACGAATCAAAACAAATTATAAATAGGACCAATTTCAATATGTCAAAGTCACTAGAAAACGTTAACAGACGTAAACAAACAACTGACGATTCGTTAATAAGTGGGAACATCAACTTTGATGTAACAAAATCACTAAAAAAACAGAAACGCAGCATCGATAATATAAACAATTCTAAAAACATAAATTCTGAATCTCTCGACGATCAACCATTCGAAATACATAACTTTTCTATGTTGAACGACAATAGTAGTACGTTTGAGTTGGACTCGTTGTTAATAGCCGATGACGACGAAGAAAACGTGACAGGCTATTTGAATTGCAGCAATGCTTACTGCCTTGATGATGACGATTACATTAATATGATAGAAGAATATATGTTTCCGACTTATTACGAATGGGTCCTGATTGTCTGTCATTCGATTGTTTTTATCATCGGTTTGGTTGGCAATGCTCTGGTTTGCGTGGCCGTTTACCGGAACCACACCATGCGCACAGTTACCAACTATTTCATCGTTAATTTGGCTGTTGCTGACTTCATGGTCATCCTGTTCTGCCTGCCGCCAACTGTGCTATGGGATGTCACTGAAACGTGGTTTATGGGAACGGCAATGTGCAAAGTTGTACTCTACTTACAGGTAAGCCATATTAACATCTTTCTGTCGTTTGTCAGTCACAAGCTCAAATATGGTGCTATTTTATTGTATGTAATAAAAGTGGTATCGTTCTTCTACGAGTAACAATATGGTGCTGATTTATTTAGCTATGGAATGTAACAGAAAATTAGTTAAAAACAGAGCTGGGCAAAACATCGAAACTAAGTGCTTGAAGCACCGAACATCAAGCACTTTAAGAAATGCTCGATGTATTCAAGAACAAGCACTTTCGTTTTCAAAAACGCTTAAAAGCATCGAGCACTCAATAAAATGCTTGAAAAAATTAAGCATTTGAAAGTAACTTCGTAATTTTCAACATTATAGCATATGAAAAATTTTTTCGTTGGAGAGCAGCCAATTATATAATTGTTTCGAAACATATTGGAAAAAATCATTTTACCAACCGACGCGAAATTGGAAAGGTTCAGGTTAGAATCCTGACTGTGACTACTGGTTGGTAAAATGATTTTTTCCAATATGTTTCGAAACAATTATATAATTGGCTGCTCTTCAACGAAAACATTTTTGAATTGCATTTCAGCCGTATAAAACTATTATTTATATTATAGCATATGTTTTACAAAGCAGTTTAAGCATTATAAGTGTAAGCATTATTGCAAGCATTAAGTTCTCAGCACTGCCCGTCCAGCTCTGATTAAAAATAATACGGTGATTTAGAAGTAAGTATGGCAACAATGCATTTATTTGAGAGTATCAGGTACACTTTGATACCTCTGAAATTGCTTCTCTCACAGATGGTCCCATTTTCCCTTATTATTTTTGCTGAGAAGAAAATATTTTCACTTTAAGATACTTCTGGCTAAATACAGGGATGTCCCATTATTATGAGTGAGACTTTAGAATTCGAGAGAACAAGTAATTTCGAAAATAAAATTCTTAATCTTAAACGTACCCTCTAGCTCTCTTAGTTTTTGAGTTACAGGGTCTCGAATTTTGTTATGTCTGATGATATTGTTACAAGTTTGAAGTTTTTTACTGCAAATGAAAACGCTCCTAAAATTAAAAAAAAATCAGTTTTCCAGGGTCAAATTTACTCAAAGGATTGCAAATTATTGAAATGGAGAGAAATGAAATTATTTTATAGAATGTGTAAGGAGGTTAAAATGTTTAGTTTGTAAACCAATTTTCTAGGGCAGATAGGGTTACTATCTGACAGGCGTTTGCCGCATTTGACAGGCATTTTAAGGTCTAGACAGGCGTGCGGCCGGCACTGGTCAGAGACAGGCATTTTAAAATTTCGCGCCCTTTCGTGACTTCGTCATTACCTACCTACAGCTTTTTTATTTTAGACAGGCATTTTTCTGAAAAATCAGGCATTCCAGGCACCCTAGACAGGCATCCCTCCGGTTATGTATGGTAACCCTAAGTGCAGACCAATTTCGTTTTACCATAATCCCATAGAGTATAGATAGATAGATATTTATTACAGTGGAGATTGAACATGTACGTGACAAGATCACAATACAATAGTGAAATATGTTAGACACTAATGATCGTAGTTGTCAAGCGTCTATAATCTACAGTAACGAACTAATAGTGTATGTATTAGCAAATTCACTATTTTGTTGGCAAGTTTTGGCACTGCGACCAGTACTTTTTAATTTTAAAATTAATTCTTGTTATCAGCCGACGCACGCTACTGGAAACATTAAAAGTTATAAAAACAGTTTTCGGAGTGTGGAGAAATGTATGCGAAAGAAAAGATAATAACTTATATGAATAAAATATGGGTATAAGTGTTTTCCCATGAAAATAAAAGCTGGCAGTTAAAAAAAATGAAACTGCGGCATATCAATTCAGGTTTTGGGCAGCTGAAGTCATAAATTCGAATCGGTTTACGGACCATCGACAAAAAAACAAACTTCCTCTATATCAAATCGTAAAATATATCTGTTTAAGGTTGGATATCAAGCTCTCCAGACTCCAGTGTAACCTGATGAAAATACATGAAAGCGTTCGGGAAAGAATAATGTTTCATCAGTGCGAAAATCATTAATGAAAGGGAATTTGCATGATTTTTGAAATGGCTTTTATTTTTGAAATGTAAAAATAGCTGGAAATCTGAGGATTCTAAATATTTGAGTTAAAATTTAAAAGTAAAAAAAATATTGAATGTAAAACTATGAAAAATTCGGAAAATCCAATTACTTTTAGATTGGTACCGATACGTCATCAGTGTATTGGCGTCAATCATCAAAAGGCCACCTAAAAAGGGAAAAAAACAAAAAAATAACTTTTTTTTGTTTTGTTTATTTTTTCATTTTTTTCAGTAACTCTTTGCACCCTACGCCACAGGGTCAGGTAGGCGGCGTTCAGATAAATAGGCGTTTTCTGTCAATGACGTAGCGGTATCATTCTTAGAGTAATCGGATTACAACAATGCATGTGCCTAAAACGTAGCTTTTATTGATGTGACGTCACTGTGTAAAGTTAAACTTAGCAACATTAGCGTGTATGGTGTGTGATCAAAACTAAATTAATAAGAAAGCTATTTTTTAGTGTATTTGCTACACTGATAAAAATGATTTGTAAAATTACACACTAGGTCATTGGTTATTTTAATGCCACGTACATTCAAGTTAAATTACATTTTGTACGTAACATTACATTTAACATGTAATTTCACATTTTTACTGTAAATCGTTTACAATGTAAAATTACGTTAAAAATGTAATTTTCCATTAGTTAGGTAAAATTACAATGTAAAATAATCTTATTTTTACTTTCTGATGGAATCATGATATGTATAGTTACATTAGCTAAATGCGTAAATTCACAATTAAACAGCGAACTTACATTGTATAATTTCTTTGATAACAATGAGTATTTTATTCTGAATATACATATTGCATTATAATCTATGTATTATTACATTGTATTATTTCCACTTAGAGTATGTAATTTAATGCTTTTTTATTTTCACAGGATGTTAGAATTAGGTTGGAAATTTTAAAGAGAATAAAAATAACACGACAAATAACGAATCAAAAAGTTTTATTAATATTGTGAACAATAAAACCAATTCTGGCCCAAAAGGCTAAAAATTAAGATAAACTTTCTGAACAAAAAATGAAAATTAAAAACAAAGACATGTTAACATGTTATATTAACCACTGAAATACACTAATGCTGGAACGTGCTCTGACGCGCTGCTAGCGAGCCGAGAAAGACAGAAACAACTGGGCCATCTGTCTTTGCCGTACAGTCTATTAAATATTGTACATCACGTCATTTTAAAGGTAATGCGCATGCGCAAAAGAGTGAAACAAAAACAGGTGGCCCAATTAACTATGTCTGTCTTTATCTGCTTTCCACGGATAGAGAATAAGCTTTCCAGCATTACTGTATTTCAGTGATATTAACTGACAAAAAACGACAACATAAATAGTTAAATGTGTATCCAGACCGGAAAATTATACTTGCTGTACGCCAAGTACAAAAAAAATCACTTTCCGATTGAGATGCGCTCTTTTTTGTGCAATCAATGTATTCATAAAGTAAAGGATTTTAAAATTCATACAAAACAAAATAAATGTCAATACTTTATAATCAATTAGTTGGGACCATGGTCGGTCATTGATACTGAACTAATCAATGTCGTACGTTGTCATTGGTAACGTACGACAAAGTTACTTTCTGCACCATCAAGAAGTTAAAAAAGCCTCCTTTTTTGATAGACCACACAAAAACAAAGCATCGTTTGAAAAAAGAAACGAGAAACAAAGATAAACTTCTGAACAAAAACGATAAACAAAGACATGACATATGTTACGTGAACTGAAAAAACATTACATGTTACGTGAACTGAAAAAACATTACATGTTACTTGAAGTGAAAAAACATTTACATGTTACGTGAACTGACAAAAACATGACACAGTAGGTACTTTTAAACATGAACTGTTCCTATAAGACGCTCCTTTTATGACAAAATTCTGATTGCCTTGAATTTTTAAAATTGATTCCGAAGTAAGTATCGGTAAATAAATTCAGACTTTAATACTCTCGAGAACTATATATAAAACATGATTTTATTTACCGGATTACTTTTTTTGGAAATAAGTACCTGAAAACTAGAAAACTAGATGGGTAGAACAATAAAAATCTAGCGTTTTTCTTTGGAAACAAAGCATCGTATAGGAACATTTCTTCTTCAAATTGGACTCGTAACAAACATAAATACTGTAGACTCTCGACTACCCGGTTTGCGGGTTAACCGTGCTGGCATATTGTATGTAGAATATGTATGAGCGGGTTAACAGCAGGGTCGACACGTGTATGTACGTATTATGTACATGATTATTTCAGACATGAATCAATTTTGGTTTATTTTATATTGAACATTTTATTTATTTACGCTGTTTTTCTACATTTCGGATTACCCGTGATTTTAAATTAAGTATCTGTGTAGTGTGTACCCCCTCCCAATAATTACCCCGGATAATCGAGAGTCTACTGTACATTTAACAAAAGGAACTTTTAAAGTTTATATTCCTAGGCAAAAGCTTTACTAAGATTTTTCATCAAGGTTAGAACTTTACCCTTAGATGCGGATTTTGCTTTGGTTCCTGCATCAGGGTGAATTTTAAGGTGGAACCTCTGAATCATCTCGAGAGTTACAGCAACTTCCTTTGGAAACATCAAGTTGAAGACAAAATATAGCCCAAAGCAAATCATGAAGCTATCAATAAACGACGTTGAGCGATAAACTTCTTGTTGCTCAAAAAAAACTTTAAAACACGTTTCGTCTTCAGGAGCTGAAAATCAATTGTGATTGTAAAATATGAAGTATTTACTAAAAAAAGTAAATATCTGATTCAATGAAAATATACTTACAAGTTTTAACCATAGTTTCAACCACACAGGGTGCATTGATAGAAATAAAATCTGAATTTGCATCAATATCCTAAAAAATAATGATCAAAAAATAACTAAATCATTTTAACTATTTTTTTAGATAAAATGGTGAATCAACATACCTGGACAATTACGAGTTTTGATAAATCTTCCTTAAAGATTTTAGCGTATAATTTGAGACATTCTTTTGGCATGCTATTTTGGTCATAATTTGTAATTATTTTTTTTTCTATTCCATATTTCAGAATTTTCTCAGCCTTTTTTTCCATGCTATTCTTAAGGCTCTCCAAATCTACGCCTGTAACCTTGTTAAAATGCCATATGATTGCCGTTTTTTTTAATAAAACGGGCCACATTGTTTTTATGTCATTAACGGTAGGGGGTGATACAAAATTATTTATAAACATTCGTTGGTCGGAATAGGTTCTTTCCAAAACTTCATAGTAATCAGCATCGGTTTCGTTTAATGTTTTCAGCTTTTCTTGGTCGGATTGGTCTTTATTTAAAGATGTGGATTCTTCCCATTTAGAACACCCCGCTACAACATTTAATTTTTTTTTCCTATATTTTAAAGGTGTTGGGGAGCCTTCCCATCCTCTTTTGTGAGGTCGGTTTAAATAATTGTTGCGATCAATTAGTTTCCTTATAAGAAAATAGGTTCCGTCTCCAATGGCAACACCATCAACATCTACGTCAAGAAATGTTTTGGGATATTTATCCACAATTTTTTTTGCTATATGCTTGAAAGCCATTATTGGTATTCTTGTCTTAGTGAGTCTCATTTCATGTACAATGTTATGGCATATTTCAGAAATTGCAGACCTGCAATCTTGCCACTTCTTACCACTTTCTAAAAATTCCATCAAGTTTTTGGGAATTTTATTCCATGGAACTTCCATGTGAGCCCATATAAATTCGAAATTAGCATCTGTTAATACTACAGGCGTATTACTAATATCAAAAATTTGACTCTGCTGAGTTGGCACTAAACATTTTTGCTGTTCTGTAAATTCATTATTCAAAGGGAGTCCACCTGTAATGTCGTCAATTGACAAAGTGGACTCTTGACTGGATATCGTTGCTGTAGTTGTTAGAGAACTTTCGCTGATAGATTGATAATTATTTGCAGAAATCCACTGTTCATTCTTAGTTAGCAAAATTAGCACTTCAGTTTTTAATAGCACAAGAATCTCATCGTCATCCACAGGGGTACCATTGCTTTCTAGCACCAAAGTAGATCCGTCAATATTGAACTTCGCAGAAGCTGTAAACACAAAAAAGCGACCAAGTTAATGCTTAGCTCGAGTAATCTAACTAAAATTTTTTATGGCCCCTAAAATCCTTCATCCTTCCTTTGATTTATTACACACAAAGAAGAACAAAGCGAATTACACGAAAAGAAGTAAATCGGTATATCTTACCTTTTAATATCACATGTTCTAACAGATTTGACTCTTCTTTAACTACCACGAAGCATTTTTCATCTCGATTCCTGGTCCAGATGGTAAACATATGAGCCATGGTCCTAAAACTCAAACAAAAATGTGAAATTAAAAAAAATCATTACCTACGCTTAAATCGTTTAATTGTTGTGACTTCGTACTTAATTTTATTTTATCATTTATTTTTAAATTTTTCTGGGGTGCTGTAAAACTCCTGAAACTGTGTGAAGCTTATTGTTAGTGTGTTTCCGTTATAATATTTCCAATTATGACTAAGTTTAATTTTTTTTTTACATTGACAATGAAATTAAATAAATATTATCATTATTCTCGAAAATCAAATGGGCCAGTGATGTCTTAAAAATACTAACGTTAACTTAGATATAGGTATTAGTGATGTGCCGGATCGTTAAAAATGTATATCCGCGGATACGGATCTGAATACGGATATTTGGTCTCAAGATCCGCGAATACGGATACGGATACGGATCTTAACTTTCTTAGAGTACGAGGCGGTAAATACTAAATATTGCACATCGACCTTTGGAAAGAGACTATCTGTTATGGGAAAAAGTTATTGACCACGATATTAAAAAATAAAAAATAATCCGAATGGAATTTAACTGTTTTTCATTATTACCTAATCACCTATATATATAAAATTTTATCTATGAATTGAAAATTGATAAGGTAAAAGATCCGTAAAAGATCCGCCAAAAAACTAACGGATACGGATCTTTTTTTTCCCTCGGATATCCGCGGATACGGATCGGATACGGATATCCGGCACATCACTAATAGGTATATGTAACGGACAATCATCCCTTCATACACTGTTACTTATATTGTTTCGAGTGGTGCAGATTTGAAATAAAATGCATATTTATTATATTGATACAAACAAAGAAGACTTTCAACGCATGCTATGTTAGAATAGTTTACGAAAATATCATCTTCCTTTTCTTTTAGATTCTGGTTTAAAGTCATATCACAGTAATATAAACCTATTTCTTCATCATAACTAATTTCAATTTTTTTTCCAAGAAAATAAATATTGTCGTAATTTTTTGTAATGATAATAAAATTAATTCTACATATTAGAAACTCGCCATATTCATTTTTTGAATAACATACATACATGTCCCTCTTGTACAAAATACCTCTGAATGTCACACTGCTAGAAATAAAGCAATCCTCATTTAAGTCATTAAAATTCTTAATCATATTGAATGTGTGTCGTGAACAATTTTGCTTATTAAAAATTTCGATATTATCCGGCACTACTTCGTCACTGTATAAAGAATTTTTCGACGAATTTAATGCTTGAAGTAGTTGATGTTTATATGATAGTGAAAATAAAACATTTTTAAAATTCGAGGAGTGCTTGGATACAGACTTGAAATATTGATGCTTACTCTCGAACCTTAGCGTCCATAAATGCCTTAAAGGTCCAAACTGTTTAATTAAAAAAGGATAGTGAGTCAAAAAATGGTGTTTAGGTTTAAGCGTCTCATTCGGAAATATGTTATTTCTATCATGAATGTATTCTATTATTAAACTGTGTAACAGATCAATTTGATCAGATGACAATTTGAACGCTAATAGTAAATTGACTATTGACCTTAAATTTAAAATCATTTTCCATATGTCACTTTGAATTAACCGGGAATTGTCTTGTAATACAAAAGGAAGTACAATTAATAACCACATATTTTGGGTAGCACTTCCAGGAAGCCTATCTGACTTGTTAATTGCTGGAAAGTTAATTTTTTTTTCAGATTGAAAGCATAAATTTTTAAGTTGTGTATTCAAATACTCAAACGATAATATTTTTTCTGAGACAAATTTATTTATACATAACATTAGATCATATTGGACTACACCTTCAAAAAGATCATGTGCAATACAAGGTGGTAGTCCAGGATTGCAAACATGGTAATAGTTTAAATTGTTTAAAACTGAATTCATTTTTATTCCACGGTGAGCTTCACCTGCTGTTAGTGAGACGTCTATGTCATGGGAATACGAAGTTTTATTTCGTATATTAAAGCATTTGTAATAATCATGAACAACAAAAGGTTTGCTTATATAACAAAATCTACAAAAATATCCACTCAAATGAAAGTTTTCGTTAAAACCACCAATTTGGTGGCTCCCCAAATTGTCTCCAACTACAGCTACTAACGAACCTTTCAAATTAACATCATTTTTTATCATTATACCTTCAGATTCTAATTTAATTAAATCATCTAGAAGAACCTTAAGTACGTTAGAAAAACCATCCTTTTTTACATTTTTTTCATAAATAAGGGCAACGAGTTGAATTTCGTCTACCTGAGACCTGTGCCAAGCTGGCAGATTGGCAAAAGTCATATAAATCCCAATTATCTTATGTTTCTTTTTAGAAGAACCTAAAGGATTACAAATTTCAAAGGCATCTTGGTAAAGAATCAATTTAATTGTCTCGAAAGTTTTCAAAAATTGATTATTTGTCACACACAAGCTCTCCTTAATATCAGAAATTACTTTTGCATTTTTCTCTGTATTTGGGTTCAAGGCATTTTCACATAAAAAATGTTTACTAAAGTTGGCATTTTTGAAAAGCATTTTTAATGTTTGGATTATAGGAACATAGTAAAAAACTGATCCATCTGAATGGGTTATCGGTACGGCTTCGACGAAATTGAAATATTTTTTATATAACATATTTCTCATATATTTATTTCTTAATTTTCCACTTTTCTTATTATGCGCTTTAAAAAATAAATTGTTTTCAATTATGCTTGGGTCAACAGTGATATTATTTTGAAGAAAAGTATTTAAAAGAAATTTTTTATTCAACTGATCCAAATCAAGCATGCCCTCCACCATCAACTGTAAACATTTATTGGATAGGAAATGTTTGCTTTCTAAGTTCAAATAGAGCGAGCTTAATAATTTCATACTAAGTTCTTCCAAATTTTCATTGTCATCAATATCGCTATTTGTGTCTGGTGTCTCAAGAAAATTACTTCTTGTATTTTGGGATGTACTTGGCTCAAAAGCAGAAACATGCATTTTTTCTACAATACACTGATTTGGAAATGAATGTCGTCTCAAAATATGGTTTCTCAATACATTTACGTTATTAAATAGTTTACTCATTCTGCAAGTCATTGGGCATTTCACAGTATTTCCTTTTTTAATATGATTGTATACGTGGCTCACAAGTTTTTTTTTATCTTGATTTGCATAACCGCATTTTTCAAGTGAACAGTAAAACACTTTATCAGTAATTGATTTTTGCTGAGAGCAGTGATTTCTACGTATATGACTTCTGAAACTCGAGTACGTCTTAAATTTTAGCCCACAATCTTGACGCTGACATGTAAAGGTTACGCGAGATTCATTACGATGAAAATATAGGTGTATTTCATATTTTTCTATAGTATTAAATATTGTTTTACATAACATACACACAATCATATCTATTTAGTATTTTATTTAGTATTTTACTTACCAATTATACGTTTTATTTTCACTCACTACTTGATAGCACTGCACTAAACATCAGAGGAAATCAAAACACAAAGGAATAATGATTCGACAAACAAGCGGGAATACCGCTGCGACATGACCATGCAACGCGTTGGCATGTGATCCAATACGACATTCTGATTGGTCGAGCTCAAAATGTCTAGTAAATTTACAGTCGCATATGTATTTGTACATCGGAGAAGTGTACAAACCCATGCAGGAATAGAATTAATACATTGTAAAAATTATTAATACATTGTAAAAAGTATTAATACATCGTAAAAAGTATTAATACATCGTAAAAAGTAACAATACTTTAAAAAATGTATTAATACTGTAGGACAGTTAATTCTACATACTCTGTTATGTACATACATATTTTTCACACTTTTTGTGTGGAAAAGCCATGACAAACATGGAAAAAACTATGTAAATTTACCCCAATTTTTATCAGTGGGCATATACCTACACTATAATTGGCGTCGGTCGGATGGCGGGACCTAGGGGTCGGACCAAAATTTCTCGACGTTTCATAGCCTCCTGAACAATTTGGCACCATTTTTGGAAATGTCTATTTATATATGTATATATATATGTGTGTGTGTGTGTGTGTGTGTGTGCGGGCAATAACTTTCGAAAGAGTTAATTGATTTTGACGAAATTTGGTAGGCACGTTGAAATCCATCACCACACGAAGCCTATTTAAAATGGGCCCAAGCGGACCATTTTAAGGGTGGTTTTTAGGGGTTAAAAAATGTTTTTGGGTCCAAAAATGCCGAAAAAATTCTCAGAATCGTTTCAAAACTGAAATTTAACCCTTTAGTTAGCGATTAAAATGTACTGCTAAAATTTTAATAAAATCGGCCCGACAGGACCGAACTTACAAATTTTATGAAAACACTAGTTTGCGGATAGTGCTTTATTTACTGAAGGGTGTATTTAATTTGGTACCGAGGTTGCATTGATAAAAATATTGAAATTAAGAAAAAAAATATTATTTTAAGGGATGTATTAAGGGGTTAAATTTTTTATTTTGTCCAAAAACAAACATAATAAAGCCACAATGCCAGTATTAGTAAATACACTATATTGTCGGCAGGGTTTTGGCACTGCGACCCGAGTTTTTTTTCTTTTTTAAGGCCACCAACAGCCAGCCAGGGTTATTTGGACCTAGCATAAATTCATATTTTCAATTTATATTCGAATCCCAGTATCTTCAAAACCGAAAGTGATACCGAATTGAAACTCTAGGGTTATAGTGAACTCGTACACCTCTACCGCGGTAAAAAATGGGCCGATTCGGGTTTTGCAGTGCCGAGTTAGGGAGGGGTCAAAAGTTGGAAGAGTTGCTTCGGGAGTATGTCAGGTAGTGTAGAACTTGACGGTGCACTGCCGTATACCCAAATAATTTTATCCACGTATTTTGACATATACTCACACGTAGATGTGACACGTCAATAGTCAATACTCAAGAATGATGATAAAAGTCGATAAGTAGACGTTAAAACATAAAACTTATTTATAACGAGTTTGATAATTTTAATGGTAAATTAAACAGTGATTTTTGTATATTGAAACTTGAATTTTAATTAATAAAGTAATTTAATATCTACAAACAAAACAATTAAAATCTAATTGCATAATTATTCATAGTAATTAAAAAATATGTAGCAATCATACAAACAGTAGGTAATCGCAGGATAATGCAGTGAATTGTCGACGGTTGATACTGAAAAAATATTTTTTGAGACATGCAGTACAAAATTGTCAAATAAATTTATCTATTATAATAATAGGAATACCCTGGTTAAGTTTATCTTAAATACTTGAAATATTTGAGTTATGGTATAAAACGGAAGATTTTTAATAAATTAACTTTTAAAAATGTTAATGTTTTTTTAGAAGATCTTTTAAGACTAGGTTGTATAAGTTTTATGTAAATATTTTTTATGTAGACGCGATTTAAGCTGTAAAACTACTACAGTATATAAATAAAGATTTTTGAATTAAATTGAATTGAATTGAATAATATTCTTAGGTACTTAACTTTTATGTACGAGATCTGGCATAAAAGTAATGAGACTTATTTTAGCTCCCCTACTGACAACACTCTAAAAATAGCATCATTGGTTGCTAGTAAATACATACCTAGAATTTCGATACGATATTTCGAACTCGTTTGATTTCATTATTGTAAGATAGCCATATGCAGTGCGTGCGAGTTACGAAATAACTCCAAAAATGAAGTAGGCACACATGAGAAAATGAAAAACTTAGCTGATGACTGCCATTTGTTTGACTACGAAAGGTATCCCGCAGTTCTTCCTCAGCTTCCATATTTCCCAGATCTCCCACCAGTCACCGCACACGTTTTTGTATCGTCTAAGTTTTGATTTGCTCGTACGATCCTTCTCCAATTTTGAGGAAATTTTGAAATGCACAGGTACAATAAACGGTCAGAATAACATCGATAAAATTACGCATGTTCAAAGTATCGAGTTGAAACTCACTGTTGGCAAGGGATCAGATTCAGAACTACCAGTCGACAATGATGCCGTTCTTATTCTAAGAATCAGTTACGACTTTTACGCTGGGTTGTCAAAAAAATTGATTTGACAATGATCTTTGAATGGTGTCATATAATTACATTTTTTATTCATGCACGAGCAGTTTAATGTTGTTGTGAAACTCTGTCATATAGAACATTAGATTGTACCCAACACAAAAACAAATGATTAATCTATATTGAAAAAGATTAGTGTTGCCGTCTAGATCTAGACTTTCTAGACTCTTGTCTTGTCTAGATTTTCAAGACAAGACTTGCAAAAGTCTTGTCTAGAAATTTTCAAGACAAGACTTGCTTTATTTAGATCAAGACTCTTGCCAAAACTCTAGACAATTTTCAAGAGTCTAGATAAACTAAGTAGTAGTTAAGTAAAGTAAACTACTCGGTTAATCTAAACTCTTGAAAATAATCTAGAGTCTTGATATTAGACAAGACAAGACAAGACAAGAGTTTTTTAATCTAGATTTAGACTTTTTGAAGTCTTGATATTTCAAGACAAGACTTAAGTTAAGTTTTGTCTTGATATTTCAAGACAAGACAAGACTTTGAAAGTCTTGTCTTGTCTAGACGGCAACACTAAAAAAGATCGCCTTTCAAGCTAAATTTTGATCAAAATGCTTAGAAAAATGTTCTTTCGAAGTGGGAATTGCACAAAAAACTATGTTAAATACATGTATACACAGTTTAAACAAAATATCGTTTCAATCGATCAATTATTTTTCGAGCAGGATCGATTTAAAATTCTACAATGCTTGTCTTACGGAGAATTAATATGTGTTGTCACAATCTAAGGTCATTGTCAAATCAGTTTTTCTGACAATTCGTTCTGCAACCCAACATAACTGTTTGTTGGCAAGGGATCAGGCTACCAGTTGGCAATGATGCCGTTCGTAGTATTGCCAGCATTGCTAAAAGCAGTCCCATTACTTTTATGTCACACCTAGTACTTCCATTATATCAAATGATTTTTAAGGCGTAAGTAGATTCGGTGTGGTAAAATTTTCGTACTTTATATGGTTAGGTTATATTTGCCGTAATGTATCTAAAAAAGTAATAGGCGTGTTAACCTCTTAAATGAAAAATTGCAATTATTTTTTATGATAAAAACCATGCCCAAGAAGTTTTGCTAATCTAAATGTAAATAAGGTGTTACAGTATACTAGGGCCCTTAAACATTCGTGTGTATGGTTTGTTGATATTGAAATTAATGCCAATATGAGTAAAGTCTAAAAGCACATAAATGTTTTATGGGCCGACGCATATTATATTAGCTCGCTTGAGTAGTCAATTCAACGCATGAAATGTTCTCATTTTTAACGGTTTATATACTGTCTACTGCAGATGTGCGGCTGAAAAGGAAAATGTAATAAATCAAAATTTTAACGTTATTTAAACTACTTTATAAATATAGTGTAAACTGTAAACATTTCTGCAGAGTTATTAAACGTATTTTTCTTTAATCATTTTATGTCAAAATTTGTATTACCTATACTCTTGACAAATAAAAATAAAATTGAAAATTTGCTTTGAGTAAAATAAGTATAAGTAAATACTTACTTACTGCCCTCCAACGAAAAAATCTTTCAATTGCCTTTCAGCCGTATAAAAAAAACTATTATTATCTTAAAGAAAATCAACTCGTTGGTTGATTTCTATATCGTGTTTTATGTATATGTATATCTTACATGTAGATTATCTTATGATTTCTACAAGATATGATTGTTTCTAGAATATTATGTGGTAATACCGTTTATAGCATCGATATATCTAGGTACCTATGTATTTATTAATATCCCATTATTTGATATTCGAAATAATTTTCACTCTCATGTTAGACTCTCGCTGGTACGAGGATTCACTTCATATCATATAGCTATTGAATTAGCAGATATGAATTGACGCTCGCATGTAGTGAAAATCTATTGATTCTGAAGCATATATGGAGAATATTAGCAATCTTGTCACGATTGAGTATTGTAAGCTCATTCCGCCGCGAAAGTGGAAAGGTTCAGGTTAGAATCATGATTGTGACCACTGGTTGGTAAAATGATTTTTTCCTATATGTTTCGAAACAATTATATAATTGGCTGCTCTCCAACGAAAAAATCTTTCAATTACTTTAAATATTTTTGAAGTGAAACTTCTATAATGAAGGCTAATTTCGTGAGACGATGAAACGAAAAAGCGACACGATAGAATAAATTGAGAAAGAAAGACATATATACCACAATTAACAACAGTTGCACTATGCAGTGCACGTCTAAAGTATCCCTCCCATCTTAATTTTTGAACGAATTGAGTTAAAAAGAACAAACAGATTGTATCTTCAATTTTTTATATATACTGTGTAGAGAATTGAAATACCTTTCAAATGAGGTGCAACATGACCTCCCTTGTTATAAAAAATATTGAGTTGATAAAACCCCTGGCGCCATATTTGAATTTCCAAAAACAAATTTATCTTCAAAACATAGCATACGTTGTAAGATTTTACCTCGATTTTGTTTGAACTTTTTAACTGAATTTGTTTAAAAGTTAAGCTGGGAGGACACTTTAGACGCGCACTGTACCTATATTAACTACACAACGCATTTATTTGGCACTGCCATCTATGGTTGGGTAGGCAGAGTAGTCAAGAAGTTTCACTTTTACCTTGTGGTCTTCAGCACATACTCTCTTTTACAGAAATATGTTTTAATGGTGCTGCTTTTCGTCTCTAAAGTTTTAATTACAATGGAATTATTTGTAATTCGAAGAACTTTCTAAATAATCTTTTCAGTCAAATAAATATTTTGAATTATCCAACGCAAATCTTTTTAAATTCTGGAATCCAGACCGAATTCGAACCGTACATCAATTTGAATATTGCAAAGTAACCATTAAATTTACATTTTGCAATTCTCTTAACTTTTCTCGATTGTTTCTGACTTTTATTGAATTTTATGAAGCGCAATAAATTATATTTTCTCCGTCGATCTGAGAAAAAGTTTTATTTTCGTCGTAATACAGTGCTTATAATTTCATCGTTTTTTGAAATAGTTGCGGTGTATTCTAGAGAGGGAGGTTCACACGACACATTTCATGCATGTGTTGTGTATATGGGAAAAAAATGTGAGCCGTCGCGGGACGCCTGCGGCAGATGTGAAACATTTTTATAGCTTGAATCTTTTATTTATTGAACTTGACAAATTTATCAAAATAAAATCTAGCCTATATCACTTAGGGATAGTGTAGCTTTCTATTAGTAAAAGAATTTTTTAAATCGGTTCAATAGTTCCAGATATAATAATTTATGATTTATTACAACGCCGCGAGACATTCTCCCCCTGCGAAGATAATAAGTGAAAGAATTTTTAGAATCGGTTCAGTAGTTCGAGAGATAAGAATTTACAATTTAACACAATTTACCCTAATTTTCCCTCGTTTACCCAAATTTACCCTACTATACCCTAATTTCTTGAATTTACCCTAGTTTTCCCTAAATACCCTAACTAACTCTTATTTAGCCCCCTTTGCCTTAAGTTACCCCAATTTACCCTAATTTACTCTAATTTGCCCTAATTTACTCTAATTTACCCTAAATACCCTAATTTACCCAAATTTTCGTTTTTTTAAAAAAAACAAAAAAATTAATTTTTGGTGTCATGAAATTTCAAAGGCTAAAGTCGTACCACTAGTCTACGGATGAACTTGTCTAGACAGCCGTTGTTACTGATATAATATGTATAACTTATTATCCAGTACAATATAAGTGCTGCAGTGGTGCGGAGAACAGCAGCGAAGGACAACATTTCGTTGCATCGATATTTCGTGACATATTTCCCCTCACGCGGCTGTTCACAGCCCGACATAAGATGTTTCACATCAAAAAGACTGGTTGTAGTGTCATATCCTGCCGCTAATATAACAATCTTCTAGTGCATGCACATTAATTGTATTCAAATAGAACATCAATGTGAACTTAAATATTTACGGAAAAAATGGCCATTTAATACATCATTTATTGTGCAACTGGTGTGCTAAATACATATTTATGTGTCAGGCGCCATGTTTTCAGCACGAGTAGTAGACTAGCGCGCACGAGCTTTGGTGAGCGCGCAATTGCGAGCCGCATGCGAGTGCTGAAAACTTCGCGACTGACGCATAAAGATTCAGCAGACGCGTTACACACTACACTTTATTCAACACATGCATGGGTTTAGAGCTTTATTGAATGGACGTTTTCACATTTCCCGGCACGGCAACGATAACGATGCCGATGGACGCAAATCTCATGTAAAATTGGGAATTCTTTAACACTCAGCGACATATCGGTTATAGGCGCCGACATGTCGGCGATAGCAGTCCACTCAATTCGTGTCGTCGCCGATTTTTAAACGATTTTATTTAGTTTCACTGCTGCCTAAGTAACTAACTAACTAACAAAGTAGTACGTTTTCATAGTTACACATTTTTTACCGTCAAAATAATATAAATTTTTTTAATATTTTTCGCCCGGCAAATGTGAATATAAAATTCTGCCGGCGTGTCGGTGTCGATGTCGGTGCTGTGCTGATGTCGTGCCGGTGTTGGAGTCGGTAGATGTGAAAACGCCCAATTAGTGTCTAACACCGTAGATTCACTGATAGCAGTACATCTCATTCTAAAAACATTGACCTTGAAACAATATTCATTTACTTCTTTACCATAGTAACCATATTTCATTATAGCATCGAAAAGAGTTACATAATGGTTCATATGTAACGGGTTTTTCAATTGTTTTTCATTATAGGATTTAAAAGTGATTCATAATGGATCATGACGTCACCAGTTGATAAACGGCCATTTAAGATCCGATTTATAGACACGAAAAAACACAAAAAGCGTACATGTGTTGTATAAAATAATTTAATTTTATCAAATTTTAATAACGATGTAATATTGTATCTGTTTATATAAATTTAAAAATACAGTGAATGCAGTCAATCGATCTAATGGATCTTAGCACCAAGTCATTCCAGAGACTGGCTTGGGCCGACTCTTCCTCGAATTATAGGAAAACTCTGATAATACAAACTTTTTACAGAATATTTAAAAATATTTCTATGACAAAATCAATATTTTATTTTTTTTTTAATTTATTTATTCAATAAAATATTTATACGGTGTGTCCCACCGTAACTGAGACATAGCATTTTAACATGGGGTTACGATATTTTGTTAATATTTGCTCCCCGTTAACTGTTTTTGTTATTTTTATTTTACGATCTGGCTCTAAATGTCCCCAGTAAAGATTTTGTAGACTTATTTTTATTTAAATCTCTTTAAAAGTTAATGAAATCACATTTTTTTAAAATAAAACACAATCTTTGCTTTGTATACCAGTTCAATGGACAAGTGCTCAATGTCGCAAATAGCCTAGTCGGCTAGCGCGTTGACCAACATCAGTTGCCTTCACGCCAAGCCTGAGTTCGAATCCCTAGAGCTCATAATTAATTTTTTTTTAATAATGAAAATACGTTGGAGAACAATTAATAATGCTTATTATTTACAAATAAAAGTATAACGATTTTATTAATTATTTTCATTAAAACAGAGTTGTACGATGGTTGTACGTGTTAGTTTTAATGAAAATATTTAATAAAATCGCTATACTTTTATTTGTAAATAATAAGCATTATTAATTGTTCTCCAATGTATTTTCATTATTAAAAAAAAATTAATTTTGAGCTCTAGGGATTCGAACTCAGGCTTGGCGTGAAGGCAACTGATGTTGGTCAACGC
This sequence comes from Mongoloraphidia duomilia, assembly GCA_039654895.1. Lineage (NCBI taxonomy): Eukaryota > Metazoa > Arthropoda > Insecta > Raphidioptera > Raphidiidae > Mongoloraphidia > Mongoloraphidia duomilia. Next base: position 24,319,372 of record CM077525.1, on the reverse strand, counting down.
GCTAGCCGACTAGGCTATTTGCGACATTGAGCACTTGTCCATTGAACTGGTATACAAAGCAAAGATTGTGTTTTATTTTTTAAAAATGTGATTTCATTAACTTTTAAAGAGATTTAAATAAAAATAAGCCTACAACATCATTACTGGGGACATTTAGAACCAGATCATAAAATAAAAATAAGAAAAACAGTTAACGGGGAGCAAATATTAACAAATTATCGTAACACCATGTTAAAATGCTATGTCTCAGTTACGGTGGGACACACTGTATATTATAATATACCTACTAAAATTATGACTTTTTTGTCGGGGATAATCTCAGAAACTACTGAACCGATTTCAATTTTTTTTCACTGTTCGATAAGTGATACTTTCCGTTAGGACATATAGGCTATTCATTACTGTCCGTCGCAGCTTCGCTGGGGTGCAAATCAGATTGAATCCATTATACTGAACAGATTTGAATGCGGTTTTAGCCATTCGATAGCTTATTTCTTTCTTGAATAAGTTTAGTTTCAATCGAGAGTTTAAACTTTGGCAAGTTTTAAATAAAAATGTTTAGCCTATTTTTTTTCGTTTGGTTACGCATGTCGAGGTCACGTCACGTCCAACCGAAACAATCAAACAGACCAATACTCATCGAAAAGCAGCGACGTTTTTGTTCATAACTATATTGTACGTCTACATAACTAAGATTGTACGAATATTCAGTCGAGCAGCACATCCAATACCCATTGACCACCAACAATAGAATCTGGATTCGTACGCTCGTCTCCATACTCATCAGGGCTCAAATTACGTTACCAAAACCATGTAAACAAAATTCTATAATTTCGGCGATTTTTATTAGGTGCGCATTTATTAAATAAATAAAGTTTCACTTGCACCGTGGTTTTTGAAGTTATACTTCTTTTGGCCCCTTGTGGAAAAATGATGAGAGTGAATTTTTAGGATGCGCGCGCATCGCGTCACGAAATTTACTGACACCATGAAGTTGCATCAAGTCACGAAATTTACCGACACCATGAAGTAGCAACTGTAAAAATCACTGTCAAATAAAAATAACCTCAACAAAAGGTACAGTACGAATAAAAATTATATGTGTTTTTAAATTATTGAGGTTAACGGAGGTACTTATGTATTATTTGTTTTACATTATAATTTATAAATTATTTCATTTTACATTATTATTTAATAAATAATTAGATATAAATATAATAAATAAATATATTTAATAAATTAATAATTTATTAAATTAAATTAATTTATTTAATATCATTATTTTATTATTTTATCGTCTTTTTTACAAACGTTTAGTACTGGCACGCGGGATAAAATTTTTGGAGTTATTTTTGTTTTGTTACGTAAAAGAAGTATAACTTCTGACGTGCGTACATAGTACACACACACTCTTTTTTATATATTTCAACTAACCGCCGAATCGAATTTTCGTACCTTACTGTAATCAAGAAAACTATATCGGTGAGAAATAGTTCAGTAGTCCTGTCAGACCCAGCGTATACCTTTTCGATACTCAAAGGCTAAATAAAAACGTTTCAGCTAGTGTAGCACGAAAAGACGGCAGTCATCGGTGGACATTGATTAGTTACAGAACGTACAGTTACTTCGATAGTCATTTTTCATCGACTACTAACAGACCGCAGCTGTCTTCACGTTTAAGCTGAATCAGTATTACCAACCCATATCAATTCACACCACGGACGCTCGGTTCAATTTAAGCATAGTGCAAGGTACCCCATCTACATAATGATGCATAGTTGCTTTGTTCGTATCTGGCTTAACCTATAAAATCAGAACCGTAGATAAAAAAAATAACTGCAAATGAAGAGCCGAATAAATCCATTCTTGTAAATATTTCAAGAGGGAAAAAATCCTATTTCTTGATCCTTAAAGTTATAATATTAAACAGGTAAGCATTCACTTTTTATAGACGCGACCGAATCATAGCTTGAAGCTCATATGTGCACTCACTTTGTCGATGAGTCTGTTAAGATAATATTATTATGTCCGAATCGAGCGTTTTTAAAGAGATATCCGAATCTCTTTGAAAATCGGTTTTTGCGAAAAATAATGATCGTAAATTTCAAAATGACTTCAATAGTATTAGTAGAAATTTACAGGGGATGTTTAAGATTGACATCATAGGAGGGCTTGAGAATAGCCGAGAGTGTAGCAATGCTGTTGTTTACATGGCGTTACTATGGTTCCTCTATTACAAGTCCCCAGTTCCCGAGTTCTAGCCCGAGAGCTGGTAAAAGTGTCAATTGGATTTTCAATTTATTATTAAAAAAAAAATAATGAATTGAAAATATGGATTGGTGCTAGGCCCAAATAACCTTAGCTGTTGGTGGTCTTTAAAACACACACGACATCTTAGGAAAAAATATTTCCATAGAGTTGAATGTGTGCAAAATGGGTAAATGGCATCGTTTTAACAAAATTTGATCCGATTCAAACTTGTTTTAGAGCTATCCAATTTATTTAATAATCAATTTTTGTGAGTTTATCAGTTTGCAAAACATTAGAGATTGATTTCGAAATGACAGCTAAATAATAATTGAAATTTAGAGGAGGCTACTAAGATTGTCATTATAGAGAAAATAAAAATACATTAGGTTGAAATATTTAATGGAAACAATTTTAAATTATGTTACGAAAATAAATACATTCTGAAAAAAATAATACAAAATCAATATATTACAATGTAGGTAACTTTAAGAAAAGATAAATTCCAATGTTACATTTCTACCCAAATTGTATATTAGGTATGTTAATGAACTGTCGTTATCAGCTGTTATTAACTGGTTGAGTAATCAGTTACTTCACGGTGCCGTAAGTGAACATTCATTTCTCCCCTAAATAATATAGCACCGTATATAATACTTGCAATGTTGCCAACTATAAAACTAATTTAATGTTAAATAATAACAAAAAAATGCCAAAAATATGCTAAACTTTTTTATTCACTAAAATCGAACTCTTGCATCAGTTAATAAAACTTTAGATGTGCTAAACTACGAGATGTAAACTGCTTTTATAGAGCTTAGGTTAAAACCTTATGACATTTTCGGGCATAGCCACATGGTCACTACGATTTTTCAGAAATTAGGTAAAAGGATTCCTAGTTCTTGTGCATCAGGTTGTAAAACAAGCAATAGTTATTTTGTTAAAATAAGGTAAGGAAACAAAAATGCTAAAAAACATGCTATATGCCAAATTATATTTTATTAATGCTAAATTATCTTAAAATATGCCACATTTATAGTATTAAAAATTCTAAATTGGCATCACTGAACACTTGTAATATAATAGATTGTATTTCTAGTGTAGTAATGACATATTTTACACACGAGTAAGTGACACTATGTTATAACGAACTATAACGAGTTTTAACAGTGACACGATTCACGTGAAATAAAATCATTACGCACGAGATATACAGGGTGTCCAAGATAAGTGTGAAATGCATGGGGATTTCCTTAACGATAATAGATAGAGATTTGGTTAAATGAGAGAAAATTTGCAGAATCTCCAGTACTTCTACCCTGCGCAGTCAAACGTTCCATATTTTGCTGCGACAGACAGTTGAAAAACGAGATTTTCCCATTTTCGTTTTATTATACAGGATGTCCCAAAACTGCTGGGACACAGAGCTACCACGTGTAAAATAAGTCGATTGGACCCAATTTATTTATATACCAAAATGTACCGTTTGCCCGTGAGAAAAGTTCAAAGTTTACATAAAAAACACATTTTTGTACGCTGTTCAGAAATGAGTGAAACAAATTGAATGTAATTTGACAAATGTGCATTTTAGAGGATTACTCTCCTTTCGGTAATCAAAGAAACCCAAAAGAAATTGTAGAAGGGTTAAAACCACCCTGACCCCCTGACATTTTTTCAGAACTTTCTTAGGGGTGATAATACGGTTCTCAAATTTTTTTAGCAAGAAGACTGATTAATTATCTTCATTTTGTTACTCTTGTAAAAATTTCGTATTCCGCATATAGTTCTGAAAGAAAAAATGTTTTCTTAAATAATGCTAACAGATATTCCTAGTACAAGTTTAATAAAATTGTAATACAAAATTTTATGTAAACTTTGAACTCTTCTCACGGGCAAACGGTACATTTTGGTATATGAATAAATTGGGTCCAATCGACTTATTTTGACCTCTACTACACGTGGTAGCTCTGTGTCCCAGCAATTTTGGGACACCCTGTATATAACTCGCTTATTAAGTAAGTTAGAAAAAAATATTTTCTATTTATTAAGGCACTTTTTTATGAAGATTTCAAATCTCTTTTAATATTTTTATTTACTTGTATAATTTTAGAGATATTTGTATTAACTTTGTTTTTTAAAATAGGTACAGGTTAAAGATGGCCATGGCGCCAATTGAAAGGGTTTTTTCTCTTTAATTTGATATGAGAGTTGATACGTAAAACACTGATTTTTAATAGTTAGGCTAAACGATAGAAGGCTTAGCAAACAGTTGGAGTTGCAGGTACCCATGTGAAACTTTTCACTATTACTGTAATATTCCATTACAACCTTTTAGAATATTAGTACTTAATTAATAATTAGTAAATTACGTAAAGACGGACGCTTACGCTTAGAACCTGATAGGAATGATAGCTGTATGTTGCAACTCCAACTGTTTGCTAAGCCTTCTATCGTTTTGTCAATTAATTTAGCATAGCCTGCTATTAAAAATCAGTGTTGGACACCCTGTATATGGTATTTTTTGTCATACCCCCTCTTCTACTACATGCTAGAGCTCTTTAAAGTTTAAAAGGTACATTGTTGCGGGATAAACAAAATTTTTATTCTCTGAGGACCTTTAATTCGTTACCTTTTTATAGTCTAAAATGCCTTTAGAGTATAAAAATTTGGTTTATTACGCAACATTGCAACTTTTAAATAGCTCTAGCATGTAGTGGAAAAAGACGTTTACAAGTGTTAGGTATATTTAGCTCAGAAATTCCTGTTCATTTAGGTCACTGTTGAGTAACTATTTACTTTTTTTTTGTGTTTTAAAGACCACCAACAGCTAAGGTTATTTGGGCTTAGCACCAATTCATTTACATTTTTTTTTATCCGACTGTTTTGTACTTTTTGGCTATTTAGTATGACACTTATATTAATAAGCAGCACAATCCCGTTAATGTACGAATCGAGGGCGTTCGAAGCCGCGGGTGCCGGGTACTTATAAGTAAAAGTTAATTATACAAAATTTGTAGAATGTAGAGAATTGTATTTCATTTTTTCCTAAATATGAAATGAAATCGAAAAATTGACAAAAACCCATTTTCAACCCCCTAAAATCAATACCAGGGTTTGTTTCGACCCCCTTTCTAATTGATCTTTGGATTTTTAACTGAGAAAGACATCTTTACAACATATTAAAAATTGGCGGCTCCACCAAAAATGCTTTTGTTCGTGTAAAGTTTGTACATTTTGACCGGAGTAATATTGTATCATTTCTTTTCGATACAAAAGTTATAATATTAGGCAGTAAGTTGGATTATATACTTCAGATAAATATATAAAGGCTTTTCGTCGTCTCAATGCGAGCGTATAACGCCAATCAGGTTAAGATATTGATTCAATTTACCATTCATAGGAGACGCAGTTATCAAAAGTTGAATTTGTACATAAAATACTCTCAATGCGTCAAAAGCGAGATACCCATAAAAACAAATGTACGGCAAATTTATTATAAAGGCAAGTGGTGCGCTATTCGTCTGTTTATGAACGAAAACGACGTCGTTATACTTCTTTTGTTCTGAAAAATGAACAACAGCAAATTATAGCCATGTATGTTGCAGCTGTATTATAAAAAATTAACAAAAAAGAATAAAAATTGTCTGGCACCTAACATCTTTCTTCACAGTAATTTATAAAATAAATTATCCAAATTTGCTGTTCGACAATATACAGGGTGCTGCAGAGGAGCCTAACGGTTTCCAAATTTAATTTGTCGGTCATCCATGCAGGTTGTACCTGTGAGGTAGCCCATCGATTTGCCTTAAAAAATATTCAGCCAATGCGAGTTGAAAGAAATACATTGTTATGAAAAATTCGTCATTAAAAAAAAACTAATTTTTTTGTAAGTTTAAAACGGAATTGAGAATAGCCTAGCGTACGTACCTATGCTGTTTATATGGCGTTTATCTATATGGTTCTTCTAGTGTAAGCCCCCAGTTTCCAAGTTTTAGTTCAAGAACTAATAAAAGTATCAACTGATTTTAAAATAATAAATTGAAAATATGAATTGGTGGTGCAGCGACAAGGTTAGAGGCAAGCGACGAAACTAATTGAATTATCAGATGCGTGTAAAACTCACCGCTTCGACACGCTGATTATTACTTCTTTAGTTCATTGTTATGGCCTTCCTATTTAAAGCGCATTTGATAATAATATTCATGTCTCGTCGCTTGCCTCGAGCCTCGTCGTTGCACCTTTAATAAAGGCAAAAGGAGAAACGTAAGTCGACTCTATCGGATTGTAAAAGACCTTGAGCGCAAATGTTAAGGAATGATACATTTTTAGAGTGTTGGGTCTCCAAGTCACTGTATGAATATTATGTAGTATTAGAAATATCTTGTATTATGTCAGTCTTGTGACTTCTTGTGAATTTACATTATGCGTTTCAGCAACGAGTTGCCATCTTCAGGTGTGGTTAATTATTTTTTTAAAAACAATAATATATAATCATCATAATATTATATAGTGTTACGAATACTCAATGTGTGTTTTTTAAAAAAATAATTAACCACACCTGAAGATGGCAACTCGTTGCTGAAACGCGTAGTGTAAATTCACAAGAAGTCACAAGACGGACATAATACAAGGTATTTCTAATACTTCATAATGTTAAGGAATGTTTCGTAAGAAAACTTTAAATACATAACTGATTTTTAATCTTTAAAAATTTAAAGTTTATTTTCTTTTAGGTTTACTGTAGTTTATTGAGATATTTTTCCTATATTTATTTGCGGTTTCTGCAAGCCTAAAATATTTTTACACAAAGAAATACTGAAAGACGGCGATTCCAGAAAAAAAGTCGACTCAAATATTATAAAAATCGAATTTTATTTTACTGCTTCGATCTTAGTAGACCGTTTTTCATTTATTGTACTGCATTATGACTTGAAAGTAGTATATTTTCCCAATACATAGTCTATGGAACACACACTATTGACGTTGGTCAGATCGCGGGATCCAGGGATGATACCATAAAATGTCGGAGTTTCACATCATCCTGACCAATTTGATACTACCTACTATTTTCGAAAATTGCAGCATAATACATACTCTCAAAAGACTTAACTAATTTTAACGAAATTTGGTGTACCTCGACATTAAAAATCATCACCATACCAAGCCTATTTAAAATGAGCGGGTCGAACTATTTAAAAGGTTGAATTTTGGGGTTATAGAAAACCCTGAAAAAATTTGCCGTGTTACTTCAAATTCGGATTTTAATTCTTTAATGAAGATTAAAATGTACCCCCAAAATTTTATCAAAACTGGACAGGCAGGCCGCGTAAAATTGATGAAGACACAAGTTTTCGGACAGCGCCTAATAGCTTTAGTGCAGACACTAGATACATAAAATGCTCACTGAATAAAGAAATTGAGAAAAAGATCATCATTCTATGGAATAAGGCTACTTTTTTTATTCTGTCAAAAATTGTATATTGTGCAACTAGTGTACTAAATATATCTCTATGCGTCAGGCGCGATATTTTCAGCACGAGTAGTAGGCGAGCGTGCACGAGACTTGCCAAGAGAGCATCTGTGAGACGTATACGAGTGTTGAAAATATCGCGTCTAATGCATAAAGATTTGGTACATGCGTTGCACACTATACTTTATTCAACACATTAATGGTTTTAGAGCTTTATTGAATTTGTGTCAAACACCGTAGATTCACTGATAGCAATACATCTCACTCTAAAAACATTAGACTTGATACAATATTTATTTACTGCATTAGCATAGTAAGTAGATTTCATTATAGCATCAAAAAAGTTATATAATAGTTCATTATGTAACGGGTTTTTCAAGTGTTTTTGAATATAATATCGAAAATAGATCATGATGTTACCAATCGATAAACGGCCATTTCAGGTTCGCTTTACAGACACGAATTATATACACTCTAAAAGCGTGATGTGTTGAATGATAATAGATTGTATATCTAGATGTGTAATGAGCTATATTACTGACGAGTGATGACAGTATGTAAAAACGAGCCATAGCGGGTTTTTACAGTTACACGAGTCGTAATACCATTACGCACGAGATATATAATATAGTATTTTTTTGACACACCCACTACAAAATACATACTTTTCACTTTATTTTCAAAAAATTTTGACAGTTCATTTGCGTCGCCATCTTTACTTTTACAGTATGCCGTGAAGGTCGTGAGTAAGTAATCGCAGGCGCACGTAGGCGGATAGAGCGAATAAACGGAAGTTGCTATGACAACCGTTTACTTACCGCACTAGTGCGGTAAGTAAAACACTTTCGGCACGCCTGCCAATTAAATGGCCCATTACAGGCTGGTATACCTGCATCGAAAGTAGCTATTTTGTAGTGGGCATGGCATAATACTACGCTTAAATGCTATAATAATTCATTTGTTAACAAATACAGTATTTTGTCGGCAGGGTTCTGCACTGCGACCCGATTTCTTTTTATGTTGACAACTCTATTATTCCTGTTTGTTCATTTCAGTGTAAAAAGTTTGTGCATGGATATGTTTTTTTGTAAAAAGTATTGTCTGAAAATCTACGTTGACATATTGTATTATATAATATGCTGTAGAATTTTCCCAATATAGATATTATTTGCTTTGTTCAGTATACGAACACATTAGGTCAATACAGGGCCGTCTTAGGCCATGCCGGGACCTTGGGCACACAGAGTTTGGAGGTCCTTTTAGAAAGCCCTAAAAATAATAAAAGCATCAGAGTGTACTTTTGTTTAGTGCCTTCATTGAATATTTATAAGAAACCAATGTGCCAATGTGTTTTTTAAATTGATTAATTGGATAAAATATGCATAGGCACTGAATTTCGGCATTTCGAGGCCCCCATCAGGCCGGGGGCCCTGGGCTCGTGCCCCACGTGCCCTTATGGTAAAGACGGAACTGGGTCACTAGACAAGTCAAGTATTTAATATTTTTAACTTCCCGTTAAGAAAATTGAAAATTTTCAAAACTAGGGTAGTTGTTGATTTCACCCCGATTTTCGAAAATCGAGTTTTCATCAGATCTCGACGTTTTGTGACCCTAGGAAGTTATTCTGACTATTTTTACGATGATGTCAGTATGTCTGTATGTATATGCGTGCGTGTGTGTGTGTATGTAAACCTCTCATAACTTTTGAACGGCTTGACCGATCGAATCGTGACTTGCGGCATTCGAAAGGGTTTCACTGAACTTAGATTTCCTGAAAATTTGAACCTATTCGGTCCAATAGATTTTGAGAAATTCAAAAAAAACCGAAAAAAAGTTGTTAAAACGATGTTTTTTCAAAATTACTTGTAGAGTATTGTACCGATTAATTTCAAAATCTAATCAGCTCTTCTCCTCAGAAAACTGCGTCGATTGCCGCTAAGCGGATCAAAATCGGTTAATCCGTTCGAGAGATATCGTAGTCAACAGATTTCGAAAAAAGTTTTTTTCAAAATAACTTCGAGATTTCTCAACCAATCGATTTTGTAACTCTTACAATATTTTTAGAGCTTAAAAAACTGCGTCGAAATCCGTTTTAAAGATCAAAATCGAACAACGCGTTCAAAAGTTATAGCCGTTTAAAAATTTCAAAAAAAATGTTTTTGAAGATAACTGCAACATTTTTCTACGGCGCGATTTTTATTTTATTTATTAGTTTTTGTGTTAAAAAAGTTGCATTGAATAACATTTGAAAAATCAAAATCAAACGACGCGTTCAAAAGTTATAGCTTTTCAAAAATTAAAATAGTGTTATTATCTGCAATTTTCTGATTTTTGAGCTCGAGAGGGTATATTATCAAGTGCTTCGAACTCATAGCGGGAAGTTCCAGGGATGGCCTGCAGGGTCAACCGATTTACAGATTTTTTTTACATGTTTAATACTTATTTAATTTTAACTTTGTTAAGTAGATTTAATAGATGTTTAGGTAAAAATAGTAGATATTCAGTGGAAATACTGGATATATTTAACTTGTTGTAGCAACATTTTGGTTATATTAACACGCTTTCTCGATATGATTTTTTCGAAATTATTTTTTCTTAGCTACGCTAGAAAATCGAAGATTGTTGACAACTTATTGATCTTTGATTAAATTAAAACCAAATTTTTTATTGTTGTCAACAACCTTCAATTTTCTAGCGTAGTTAAAAAAATAATTTAGAAAAAATCATATCGAGAAAGCGTGTTAATATAACAAAAATGTTGCTACAATTATAAAGTCAATATATGTCGGTTATCAAATTCACTGTATAATATAAGAAACAATTGAACATCTAGTCACTTCACTGTAGAACACTGTAGAGTAACTAACAACTCAGCCAGATTCTGGATGTTTTGGGTTTGAGTCCCAACAGTGACTGTGTATATACATTTTTCAGTGTTTGTAAATAGTGATTAGCTAATTATAGCGAACGATTTGTGGATAGTAACAAACCTATAGACGCAGATAACCTCAGCTGTTGAGCGTCTATAATCTACTATGGCCTTTTATTTAAATAAATAACAGTATATGAGTTAGGTAATTGTGGACAACAATATAATAATTATTAATTAATTCAACAATGAATTTTTAATCCATATATGGGGAAGGAACAGATTTCACTTTCGGGGCACTGTGTGAGTAAATGGTAACTCAACCAGCCGGAAACTGGGAATTTCGGGTTCAAGTCCCGACAGTGGCTTCTGATTTTTTCCTTATATATCTTATAACAATCGTTTGACGTTTAACAATCATGATGGCATAATATGCTGACTGATATGTTAAGAAATACTATTCACTACCTAAGTGGATGCCTTGTGGATTAAAAATTCATTGTTGAATTAATTAATAATTATTATTTTATTTAAATAATAATACAATTCAAGTTTTTTATATTAAATATATTTCTAATTCACTACTTCATACCTTCGACATAACAATCAACTCACTCCTAATATAATTGTTTTCCTATCTGTAACAAAGGTTTTACAAGTACTGATGTTTCCAGCACACTGGAATCCTACACTACAATCTATCTATTAATAAACCTATTAGTCCGGGAGGCAGCGTTGCAAATGAAAAAGTCATAGTAAGCCGGCTGATTTTGATATCGATAGTTGATCTCGTATAACAAATTAGTGAACCAACCAGCTGCTGAAGTAGCGGTGGGTTTGGGTATGGAAAACTGCGAAAGTGGTAAAAAAAATTTTTAAGTAGTAGTACGCCGGCTGAAACTTTTTTTATAAATAGTTGACATAATAATGAGTTGAAAAAAAATTGGCAGCTGTATCGTGGAGGGGGGATTGTGCGTCTGCTGGTCGCATACACTTGTAAAAAAACACGTAAAATATTGCGCATTACACTTTTTTCTACTGACAGCAGCTGAGACAATTACGTTACCTAGGATTATGATCATATCGCTATCATAATCCTAGGTAACGTAATTATTGTCTCAGCTGCTGTCAGTGCAAAAAAGTGAAATGCGCAGTATTCTACGTGTTTTTTACAAGTTCATGCGAGCAGCTGACGCACAATCCCCCCTCCAGGATGCAGCTGACAATTTTTTTTCAACTCACTATGATGTCAACTATTTATAAAAAAAGTTTCAGCCGGCGTACTTAAGAAAACATTTGTATTTACCACTTTCGCAGCCTCTTACACCCACACCCACCGCGGGTGCGTCAGCTGACGCTTGGTTTACTTATTAGTCATACCAGATTTATCGAAAAAGATAACAATCGATCGGCGTAAAAACACTATCTAAAATGCAACGCAAACTCCCGGGCTATATAGATTTATTGCGTCTTCTACCTTCACTTGTAACATAATATATTTTATCATTTTATGCGTGATTAATATTACAATGGATTTTTTTGTATTACTGTCTAAGAGGCGGGTGCTTAAAATAAGTTGTTTTTACTCGCATCTAAGTATTTTCTTAGAATTTCAGAGATGGTATATTTAAATAACAAATTTATTTTTCTCATGAAGAAAGGAAACCACACGAAAACATACAAAAGCAACAGTTTACATGAAAAGCAATGTTTGTATTTCGAAAAATAAACTTATAGGCCGCTGAATCAAAAATACGAAACGATGTCAATGTAAAATTACAAAGCATCCATTCCCAAGACGTGTCAGCAAGTGTTATTACACGTTACTAACATTGATCACGAAACGTTGAACTGTTTTCTTTCCTTTTGGTTTTACGATATGTCGCAATATTGTCTACAATATATTGTCGACCACTCTTCTTAATGGGATATTTTGCGCGTTCACGTCTATGAGTAACACGTTTATGGTTAACCAATTGTTCAGTTTTTTTCTGTGTAGAAACGGTAAAAAGCTCATTTTTTGGTGTTTTTTACGGATGTTGTGCGCTTGGCCGCAGGGGACTAAACTGAGAAAAATCGTGATCGTCACGCGTCACCCGTCACCATAACCTCTTCAATTATAACACCATATTGTTGTGTATTAAACCGCCCGACTCGCTATACCATAAATATAGCAGCTTGCTGTCTGCGTGGTTAGTGGTTAGAGCAGCCGCTTCATACGGAATACGTCCCAGGTTCGAATCTCCGTGTAGTAACATTAAATATAGTTTTTTTTTGTTTAACTATTCCATATTCCACTTGATATTTATTTATATATTTTTTTTCTATTTTCTCTATGTATTTATTATTTTTAATATTTTCAAATGGGCATACGATTTTTGGTGATTTTTTAAAGTAAACCTTCTAGCGCGCGTACATAGGTACAAGCACCCATTTTTTTATTTCATTTTTTAAAAATTGAAGGCCATAGTTACAAAGAGTCTATAAGTACCATATCCAGCGATTTTAAGTTTATTGCATAAAAAGGGTCTATGTGTGAACCCCAATAATATTGTTACAAAACTGTTTTCTGAGTTGGCGGAATAAATATTTATTTATAATATTTAATAACACAATAACAATAAATGCAACAACGAAAAGTCAATTTTAACAATAAAAAAACTTAAACGGTAATTATTGAACTAAACCAGCCACTTATAGATAACGCTTAACGACAATATGAACTTAACAATCGACACTATTATTAATATTTAATTATAACACTTGCTATATACAATGACTATTTATTTCCAAGTATGTCTATTTATATTTCACAGAATACTGTTTTATTTATTTCTATATTTATGTCAACTTATTTATTTTCGCACTATTATTATCGCCCGTACTTGTAAACACCCAGTACTTCACTGATTGACTGATTCCCGTTGACTGCTTCCGCGACTCACTGTTCACTGGTTTATATAGGCTGCGTGGACTGAAGCCCAGTGCTTCACGAGTTCTCTAGAATATTCGGGCAGTTACCAGTTGTTGCAGGAAGCAGACACCGCTTCTGACGTTTATATACAGGGCGATCCGTAACAATATCATAAAAGGTCCATGTGTCAAGAACGGCAAAAACATTCACCATTGCTGGCAGATTAAAGTAGGGAACACGGGTTTATTTTCCATTAGTTAAACGCAGTCATTCAGTAATTACTTAATGTTTTTCTTTCGTTCAATCCCTTTTCATAAAAAGCTGTTATCTTTGAATTCGTATTTTGGCGCTTAGACCTTTTGTAACTTACAGCCTTCAGCTTCATATTCAGGAAGACTAATGCAAGAGCGATCGTTGGATAAAAGACGATTGATACTAAAACGGAATGCATCATTGTATAGCCAAGCCGTTATTTATATGACGTTTCCATAACTTGTCTATTACAAACCCCAAGTTCCCAGGTTCTAATCCGAAAACTGGTAAAAGTATCAGTTGGATTTAAAATGTATTATTAGCTAATAATAAATTATTACTAATATTATTAAACAATTTCATGCCGAATAAATTTTTTTTCTTAGTTTCAAACATTAAAGAAAATTGCGAAAAGAAAATTATATACAGTACGTCTCACGGCGAGGTATACATAGGGAATTTAGCATTGGGACAAAATGAATTGATCAGAATAAGCCCTGATTATATTAATTAATGGCTTATTTAGTGTTGTATGGTAATTTTTAATAACTTGAAGTTTTTGTTATTCATTTCTCAATCACTCATTAGAATGTGAAACATATACTATTTCCTATTTTCATGGTTACACGTAATAACATTTCTGACAACAATATACATATTATTGTTTTATTTCAAAATAGAATATAGGCAGTCAAATACGAAATTTTATCAAAAACCAGAAATAAAAAATAATTTTTATCTAAATTAGTTCAAATCTTGTATGCAGTGTCGGGAAGAACGTACTAAAAGTGATATATCCCCTCCATGTCCTCTTTTTCTTTACAAACTGTTAGTTGCCAGAAAATGTGCCTTTCAAAGCCAACTTGGGAAAAGTTTGTTCTTATGAAGATTCAATGTTAAAATTTAATACGTATATCGTATGTACTATGTATACCTCGCCGTGAGACGCACTGTATATGCATGTTAATGATATAATATATATTTATTAATAGAACAGTCGGTAGTAAGTACACGTTAGACAACTTTGGCACAATAAATGGAGTGGAAACGTTGATTGTCTTTTGTTCCTTTTTCAATTCCCTCCGTTGTACGAGATTATTATTATCATGTTAAATTATCTTCATGCCATTCACGCCACACACAAGTAAAGTGTAATATAACGAACCCGAAATGAAATCAACGGTTAACGTTTGCCAGACATACCAACATGTGCATTCTGAAATAAATTAAATTCTGCTGTTTATGGGATTCATTTGTTTCATTTCAGTTCAGGTAGTATGCCTATATTGTACTAGTACCGTTGTAATAATGATAAGAATTTTTTTTCGAGGCTAAATTCATTCTCATCTTTACATTTAAAATGTATAGCGCGCATCAAAAGTATCCCCCCTGCTAATTTTCGAACGACTTTACGTCCAATGCAATTTGAGCTTCTTGTGGGACATAAAATGTCACTTTTTTATAGACAAATGGTAGTAAAGCTAGTCTTCAAAGACGGGGCCCATTATGTTAAAAATGTATAATATACAGGGTGCATCTAAAATGCTTGGCCAAACTTCACGAACATGATGTATGGAACAAAACTGTGAAAAAAATTCTTATAGATATGTGTCCAGAAATGCTTACTTAAAAAGTTACACGCGAATTTCAAAATTGATACATATACAAAAATAGTCCAAGCGGCAGGTAATAAATGAAGTATTCTGAAGTTAGTGATATTTTGGTGTGTTGTTTGCGGGTATTCTGTGGAGTAGAATCTGAGTTTTCGACCTCGATGACCCTGTGCTAACGTGGGGGGAGCCGAAAAACCACGAAATCTTACCACCTTTTTTGCTTTTTTCGAAATCTCCCAGAAACGGTCGACTTAAGCAATTTTTTCATTATGTAATGTTTTAAAGAAGATTACATTTCCTACAATTTTCATTCCCACAACTTTTCTGTGGTATTAATGGTAAGCGCGCTGCAGCTTCTTGAAAATCACCCGCTCGGCTTTTTGTAACCTTGGTAACCAATGTGTAACATGTGTATTTTCAATTCAAAGTTCGATGAAGAACAAAATAAATAAAACTATTGAAAAGAACATTACGTTTTAACCATTGGTTACCAAGGTTACAAAAAGCCGAGCGGGTGATTTTCAAGAAGCTGCAGCGCGCTTACCGTTAGTACCACAGAAAAGTTGTGGGAATGAAAATTGTAGAAAATGTAATCCTCTTTAAAACATTACATAATGAAAGAATTGCTTAAGTCGACCGTTTCTGAGAGATTTCTAAAAAAGCAAAAAAGGTGTTAAAATTTCGTGGTTTTTCGGCTCCCCCCACGTTAGCACAGGGTCCTCGAGGTCGAAAACTCATATTCTACTCCACAGAGTACCCACAAACAACATACCAAAATATCATTAACTTCGGAATACTTTCCAGCTAAAAAGTACCTGACTGCTGGACTAATAATAAGGTTGTTATTTCAACCATTTATCCGAGTTTATCAAATGTGCTGTATGCTTAAATTAGATTTTGCGTTTTGTTTCTTAGCAACTAAGTAACAGTCATCAGCTAAGTGTAGTTCGAAATACCACCGGAATTTTTGAGCGTGCTCGACAATCAATGGTTCGACCAATACGAAGCCTGTATTGCTGCTGAAGGAAGGCATTTCGAGCATTTACATGGGTAGTGTGATAATTTATACAGGCTGTCCCGCGACAAGAAAGACATAGCTTAAGTGTGTGTTACTTAGGTAATTTCAAGTGGAAAATCACTAGGTATAGGTACACATATTATGTCCAAAACTCAATATGGAATTATCGCAATATTAAATGTAAAGAGCAAGCATAACAAATGCATAGGCACTCCGATACTCTTCAATTGTGGGAAGAGCTAGAAATTGTATTCCGGCAGAGGGAGGGAGGGCATTTTGAATTAATTATTACCGCAATTAATTTTGCGTTAAACCCATTATTTATTAATAAAACGTTAGTGATATGCATTTGTTATGCTATTTTTTACTAATAAAGCGTTAAGTGGTATATAATATGCGTTTGTTATGCTTGATCTTTACCTATACATTTAATATTGCCGATAATATTGAGATTTGAACATATGTGCATAAGGTATTTTCGACTTGAAATTGCTTAAAGAATACACCCTTGAGCTATGTCACTCTCGTCGCGGGACATCCTGTATTAATTTTCTCGAAGGCAAAGAATAACAATATTTCTTTGCTCAACTCTTTAATGATCAACGTTTCGATACACATCGTGTCTTCTTCAGGATCTTCCCATTAAACGGTTTATATGGTTAATTTTTTAAAGAAACTGAACCATAGAGCATGCTAATAATTTTACAAAAATTACGAAATTGTTTAATCGATGAATATAAATCAGCTTTTTGCTACTTTTTAAGATCCTGAAGAAGACACGAAACGTTGACCATCAAAGAGTTTAGCAAATAAATTATGTTTTTTAACTTCCCATTGGAAGTTATTGTAATGGGTCCGAAAATCGAAATTAAAAAGGAAAAAAAATTTTTATGTTTCAAGGTCACTACACTATTTTTACACTACTTTTAGAAAGATGTCTGTGTGTGTGTGTGTGTGTGTGTGTGTGTACGTATGTACGTACGTACGTACGTACGTACGTACGTATGTATGTGTCAATTTCTTTCTAAGACGAAATCTCGAGAACGAAAAATGATATCGACTACGTTGGGGTGCCAATCGACGCGTATTAACGTATATATGATCTGAAAGGAATTTTTTTTAAATCGGTTCAGCCGTTCTTTTTTCTTAACCAAATAACCTCCAAAAAAGTAGATTTTACACAATATCTCGCGAATAAAAAATTATATCGACTTCGTAAGGGTGTCAATCGAGGCGTGTTAACGTCATTTTGATTCGACATAAATTTTATAAAAATCGGTTCAGCCGTTTTTTTTTTTTTTTTAATTATTGATGTTTTGATGATTAAAATGATTACTTTTCTGTGTAATATCTAATTTAATTATTATTATTAAATATTTATCAAACTGGGAAGTTCGTCGTGTGGACCTCAAGGGTCGCACTTTAGTCCTAATAAACGACCCACCTCACGGCTTGTTCTTTGCCTTGTATCCAGTCTTCTTCTAATCTGAATACAATTTTTCCAAAATAGTTTGTAATTAAAAGACTTGCAGAAGAAGAGCTAATTTGCGAACAAACTATAAAAATAATCTTATAAAGAGCTGTAAGTTAAATTGCAGCTGGATGCGTAGTTTCTGACAAGTTTTAAACTTTTTTAGTGTATTATATACTTACAATCCAATGAAGATAATGGGGTATAAAACAGCGTACATAAAACTCAATTACAAAGAAGTCACAACTTGTTATCTCAAACATTATCAATTAATTTGAACATAAGTAGGTACTTTACAAAACAAAATGAAATTGGTCCAGAGTCGACATCATTCTTTGTTCTCGAGATAGGGACGAAAAACATTTTACAACAATTTTACACTAGTTTTTTTTGTTATAAACAAAAAACCGCTAATTGAAATTTCCTGCAAACGTAATCAGTTGTTCATTATGTAATTATGCGTCGAATGAAATTGGTCCGGAGTCAATATCATTAGTGTATTTGCCATATGGCACATACACTATTGGCGTCGGTCGGATGGCGGGACCTAGGGGTCGGACCAAAATTTCTCGACGTTTCATAGCCTCCTGAACATTTTGGCACCATTTTTGGAAATGTCTATTTATATATGTATATATATATATATATATATTTATATATATATATGTGTGTGCGGGCAATAACTTTCGAAAGAGTTAATTGATTTTGACGAAATTTGGTAGGCACGTTGAAATCCATCACCGCACGAAGCCTATTTAAAATGGGCTCAATCGGACCATTTTAAGGGTAGTTTTTAGGGGTTGAAAAATGTTTTTGGGCCCAAAAATGCCGAAAAAATCCTCAAAATCGTTTCAAAATTGAAATTTAACCTTTTAGTAACGATTAAAATGTGCTGCCAAAATTTTAATAAAATCGGCCCGACAGGACCGGACTTACAAATTTTATGAAAACACTAGTTTGCGGATAGTGCTTTACTTACTGAAGGGTGTATTTAATTTGGTACCGAGGTTGCATTGATAAAAATATTGAAATTAAGAAAAAAAATATTATTTTAAGGGATGTATTAAGGGGTTAAATTTTTTATTTTGTTCAAAAACAAACTTAAGTTTACATAATAAAGCCACAATGCCATGTATTAGCAAATACACTATATTGTCGGCAGGGTTTTGGCACTGCGACCCGAGTTTTTTTATTATTTATTCTTGAAATTTACGAGCTGAAAAAAGTGCACCAACGTAAGAACGAACGTACGTACGTACGTACACACACAAAAGAGAGAAAGAAAGAGAAAAAAGAGGGAGAGAGATACAGACATATCTCTAAAAACAGTAGATTCGGACTCTAAGGACCTCAAAACGTGTGGATATGTCCAAATTTTTCATTCGCAAAATCGAATCCATTACAACTTCCAATGGGAAGTTAAAAAAATTTATCATAATGCCCTCAAACAATAATACCATTCTTTATAACAGTTATTAAATTCTTTTTGATTTTCTAATAGTGCTATATTTCTCATAAACCCAAGCAATATTATCAGTTAATTTAAACGAAAGTTTCTTTTAAGTTAAAAATGGAAGAATTTAAAGATAATTACTGCGAAACAGTGACAATGAACGCAGTTTTATACAGCGCAGCACAATGTTTTGCTTATAAAGAATGGTATATTTTAATTTAAAATATCAATACCCATGGCCATGTGACGTAATGATCCCTAAAGCCGTTCTTATCATTGTGTATTCATATACATTTTTCGACCCAATCACCATATTTCCATTTCATTATGTAACATGGAACTGTAAACATTTTGGCCTATTAATAATAATTTGTTAACAAGTTTGTATATCCCTGCGATAAAGAGGAATTTTCAGTTTTTTATATTTACATAAATTATTTCTTTTGTTCTAAGAATGAGGACAATATGGCTTAGTGTAAATCGTATAATTTATTTTATAATAGTAGAAATCCCCTGATACATTTTAATTCATAAATTTTTATTTGATAAGTAGCCAATTATACAAGGTGTTCAGAAATGCAAAGGCATGCAGTGCTCATCAAAATAAGTCAAAAAGTTCAAATAAACATATGACCTAAAACGCACCCTTAGGGAAGCAAAGGACCTTAAAGGGGTTCAGATGAAATTGGTTTTTTTTTTCTATTATTTGGATTACACGGATGCGCATCGGTCACTGTAGATTGACACATGGTTTTTTAATGGCTCGTGAGGATCCGCCCCTTTGTGAGACGTGTGACACTCGTGTTACCGTCTCGCATATTTTAATTGAGTGTGTCCAGTTTAGGGACACACGACAGCAGATCGGATTGTCAGGTGATCTGTCGGTTGTTTTAGGAAATGATCCTGACAATGTCGATCTGCTGTTTCGATTTTTAAAAGAAACCGGTCTTGACCGGTTTATTTGATTTTATTTATTTGGGTACATTTGGGCCCCTTTACAGCCTTTATGATTTTTTACTTTATATCTTACTACATTGTATTGTATGACACATTTTATTTCTGCTTGTGATTGTTTTGCTTTGTTGTGTGTCAATTTTTGATTTTGTTTTGTTTTTGTTTTTATTTACATTTATTGTTTTAGACGCTGATGACCTCAGTTGTCGGGCGTCTATAATTTACAATTCATTCATTCATTCTATTATTTGGAGAACGGTAAAAAATAAATAGACAAATTTCTGGGCATTTACCTAATTTTTCGGGCTGAATAGTTCATTTTTGGTTATCAAAATCTGGGGCGTCTCTTTCGGTAGGGGGGAGGGTCATTTTACCCAGTAACTTTTTTTTGTTCAAATTTTTTTCTATTTTTACTATAAATTGTCAATTATTAGATATTTCTACTTCAAAAAGGTATTTTTTGTTTAAAACGATATCGGTTACAGTTTTCGAGTAAATCGAGTTTTAACGTTCGCAGAGAATATTAATAAATTATAATTTGTAAAAGATGGCAATTTTCAAATCCAATTTACTTAAAAACGGTTGGCGATATCGATTTAAAAAAATGGCTTTTTTACGTAAATATGTCCACAAATTTTAATTTTATAGAAAAAAATGAAAAAAAGTTACAGGGTAAAAAGTTTTTGCTCCCCGCCCTTAAAAGGGCCTATACTTCCCTAAGGGGGCGTTTTAGGCCATACGTTTATATGAACTTTTTGGCTTATTTTGATGAGTATTACATGCCTTTGAATTTCTGAATACCTTTACCCAAACACCTTGTATAATTGATTCCAGACATATCGGAAAAAATCATTTTACCAACCATAGTCACAGTTCGGAATCTAACCTGAACCTTTCCACTTTCGCGGCGGAATGAGCTTACAGTACTCAACCGTAACATGATTACTAAACTAACAATCTCCTTAAATGCTTTGGAATCAATTGATTTCCACTACATGCGAGTGGTATTTATTTATAGCTAGGTTGTAGTTGTGAATCATTGTACTAGCGAGAGCTATTCATGAAAGTGAAAATGATTTCAAACACCCAAAGGGAATACATTAAATAAGAATCCATAGTATATCATGTTATAAATAACCAATGATTGGTATTACAACATAATTTTCTAGAAATATTATTATAACTGTAGACATCGTAAGATAATCTACATGTTAGATACATACATAATAAAGCACATTATAGAAATCAAATCCAAGAAGTTTTGATTTTAGGATAAATTAATAGATTTATACGGCTGATTTGCAATTGACTGTGACTATGGTTGGTAAAATGATTTTTTCCGATATGTCTGGTATCAATTATATAATTGACTGTTTATCCAATAAAAATTTTTCAATTGCAATTCAGCCGTACAAATCTATTAATTTATTTTAATTCATTATTAAAATAGATATCAAACAAATGTCAAACAAGCCGTGAGGTGGGTCGTTTATTAGGACTAAAGTGCGACCCTTGAGGTCCACACGACGAACTTCCCAGTTTGATAAATATTTAATAATAATAATAATTAAATTAGATATTACACAGAAAAGTAATCATTTTAATCATTAAAACATCAATAATTAAAAAAAAAAAAAAAAAAAAAAAACGGCTGAACCGATTTTTATAAAATTTATGTCGAATCAAAATGACGTTAACACGCCTCGATTGACACCCTTACGAAGTCGATATAATTTTTTATTCGCGAGATATTGTGTAAAATCTACTTTTTTGGAGGTTATTTGGTTAAGAAAAAAGAACGGCTGAACCGATTTTAAAAAAATTCCTTTCAGATCATATATACGTTAATACGCGTCGATTGGCACCCCAACGTAGTCGATATCATTTTTCGTTCTCGAGATTTCGTCTTAGAAAGAAATGGACACATACATACGTACGTACGTACGTACGTACGTACATACGTACACACACACACACACACACACAGACATCTTTCTAAAAGTAGTGTAAAAATAGTGTAGTGACCTTGAAACATAAAATTTTTTTTTCCTTTTTGATTTCGATTTTCGGACCCATTACAATAACTTCCAATGGGAAGTTAATAATAGCAAAGCGTAATTTCAGATATCAAAAATGTAATGGTTTTATTGTCACACTAGCTATACCCGCGACTTTGCCCTCGAGGCGTTTAGAATTTAATGGCACGTGCAAATACTCTGAAATTTTAACAGCTGTTACATATTATTGTTTTCTATAAGACATTATTTCATCAAATTCCTAAGAAAAGTGTTTCAATGGGTGAACTACAACGTTAGCGCGTTATGAAATACTCGTGGCGACATCTAATTGTGAGTAGCAGAAATAGTATTGTTTTCGATATAATAATAGATTGGTGAGTAACAGAAACATGAAAGTTTTATTTTATCCCATAACAGAAATATGAAGGTTTTATTTTATTTCATGACCCATTCGAATATACATAGTTTTTTGACTACCCCACTGGAACTCCTTTTTTGTCGGGATAAAAGTATCCAATAATATGTTGACCCAGGATATAAACTGGTAAAATGTCAAATTTCATTTAAATCCGTTCAGTAGTTGCGTGCACAGACAGATAAAAAAAATGGGTGTGTGCTTATATGACCACACGACAGAAGTGAAAACTTCAGATTTTCTAATTTTAAAATATATACAGGGTGAGTTCGACCACCCGTATCAGTCGTTTTTTTCGAAAACGGTTAGTCGTAGAGAGTTGTCTCAAAAATTTGTATTATAAAAGCCTTAATAAAGAATCGAATGGTGATAATTTTTTTTTCCGGGAAGGTCGGCTTCCCTATTAGTTTGCTCCAGAATGTCCAGAACTCCGGAATTATAAATGTAACGATAGGTCGAAAGTGGTATTGTTGAAAAGATCTTTAAAAAATAAGCAAGTTTTGTAGGAAAATTTTTTTTATTACTGCCACCCCTGTTAAGTAATATTTGTTTGAAAATACTAAATTAAAATGTCATAAATCATAATAACGAACTTTTTAAAAGTCCGCATTTAAAATTTAGTTACCTATCTATCGATCATTAAACACTGAAGAAGTACACTCATAGTATAACCAAAAGAGCTCAGTAGTATGTATTAAAGAGTAAATGGAAGACAGTTTGAACACTTGTGACAATGTCTAAGGTTGCTAGATTTTTAATGCCGACTTCGATCGTTATTATGAAATTTTGATTTAATAATTTCAAACGTTTGTTACTTAACATGGGTGGCAGTAATTAAATAATTTTTCCTACAAAACTTGCCTATTTTTTAAAGAGCTTTTCAACAGCACCACTTTCAATCTATCGTGCTTTCTAAAATTCCGGAGTTTTGAACATATAATAATTTATATTTATACTTATAGAAATTTACAGGGGTGGCAGTAATAAAAAAAATTTTCCTACAAAACTTGCTTATTTTTTAAAGATCTTTTCAACAATACCACTTTCGACCTATCGTTACATTTATAATTCTAGAGTTCTGGACATTCTGGAGTAAACTAATAGGGAAGCCGACCTTCCCGGAAAAAAAAATTATCACCATTCGATTCTTTATTAGTGCTTTTATAATACAAATTTTTGACACAACTTTCTACGACTAACCGTTTTCGAAAAAAACGACTGATACGGGTGGTCGAACTCACCCTGTATATATAATTTTTTAGTCACACAGTTTAATCATAAATATATTAAAATCGGCCTATACAATTAAATTTAATGAATATAATATAATATAATAATATATAATATAATATAATGTAATGTAATGTAATATAATATAATATCTAATATATAAAATTCAAACGAACAAGCGAAGCGAGTGAGTAGTGTATTGCAGTCTGGGTGAAGCCGGACGGGCAGCTAGTAATATAATATAATATAATATAATATTAAGTTTTAGTGCCATCTGTTAGCGCACTTGTGAACTACAAATGACTTGTTACTCGTATTAAGTTTTTAGTGTCATCTATTAGCACACTTATGAACTACACACTATTACCAGCATATTATTGCAAATATGTGTTCGTGTTTGAGCCGAGTAGCCTCGATTGTTACCGTCGGGTGCGTTTCACATCACTGTTGTTAACAGCCCAGGCAAAGCGCGCCTAAGGAAGTTTTCACTTCAAAAATTGTAAAATATGGTGTACTGGTCTCCATAGCGATAATAACGTCCACTGCGATTATAATTTTGCAGATACGGCCCCGTTACAGTTTTATTATATGTTTAGATTCCCATTTTCGTTGCTTTATATGTACGTATGAAAACTATGCAGATCGCATGTCAATTTTTAAATATTCCTCTCTATAATTTACAGTTAACTCGGTATTGAAAACATTGGACACTACGATAAAAAAATAAAAGATTTATTAATCATATTTAAATAAATAATCGTTTTTAAATCCGAATTTTATTTTGTTGTAAGCAATAAATAGTGATTTTGTATATTTTGTCATTTATATATTAAACAGAATGTATGACTATCTCTAATACATAGAAATCGAGAATTATTTTTCCCGATAACTGTGAATATTTCTGCATTATTCAAATACCTAAAACAAAAGCAAATAAATAGCTGTCCGTTAATTTTAATTGGATTAAAACGATTCCCATGCAAATTGCACGTAACAGTTCAAACAAATTAATGCTTTTTTTTATTCAACAAAACAAAATGAAGGGGTTAGGGGAAAAGCAACAGATATAAAAAATGTGAAAATGAAATTCATGATTATTGCTTTTAACGGTTGTTTAACATGACAGGTTGTTTTGTGCAATAACAAAACTTGTCAAAAGTTATTATTTAAGCTTAAAGTAAAACAGGGGAATAACCAATACTGTTCACATAAAAACTAAAAGATGCAGACTGCACATTAATCTTTTCATCTATAAAATTAAGCAAAATCGCAGGATAGTGGACAAAATAATTTGATTTATTTAATTAAATGTACGACGTTTCGTCTATAGATTTAGACTTTGCTATTTTGCTTAATTTTATTATAATCACGATGGACACGATTTCTAATATAAACTTTTCATCTATAGTTTTGTGGTGTCCTGTTTGTGTTTTAGATTATAATTAAAAAAAAAAACGTGCAACTG
Source organism: Mongoloraphidia duomilia (assembly GCA_039654895.1). NCBI lineage: Eukaryota > Metazoa > Arthropoda > Insecta > Raphidioptera > Raphidiidae > Mongoloraphidia > Mongoloraphidia duomilia. Next base: position 24,293,983 of record CM077525.1, on the reverse strand, counting down.
CAAGTCGAACTTTCATGATTAGTGTTCAGATTTTTCTAGTTTTTAGGGTTCCGTACCTCAGTTAAGTATGGGCTCTAACTAACAAACGATAAGAGGTAGCTATATTTGAAATTTTTACAGATTGTGTATTGTTACAGTATGAATCCTGGCAAATAGTAATTATAATTATTAAATAAATAGTTAATTAATTTTAATAAATTAATGTTGTTACACGTTCACAGTACATTCAGAGTAAAGAGAAATATTATTAGTAACTCTCTACTATGACTTTGAAATATAATATCTGCGGAATAATGTTGATAGGAACTACTTGTCTTATTTTTGGTTAAGGAATCACCCCACAAGCAACGGCACATGTTTTTTGAAACACCGTGTATAAAATAAAACTGAGTTGGATGGAATTAAAAAAAATAACAAGTAAGCAAAAATGAACAAACAGACAATTACCATTCAACATTGATTTTGTATGCGCACTTGAGTCTTCAGTTTTTAAGAATAATACTTAAACAAATAAGTTTGTAGCACTTAGACTAGAATACTTTTTTGCGCGACTTCATTTCGGCAAAAGTGTCAATTATTGAATCTAACTCCATATTGAATGAAATGTTTCACCCTCAATGTATATTGGTGCTAAAGAATTTAGTCTATCTTCACTGATTACCCATCAAACAAAATTTTTTTTGAAAATTAATAAATGTAAAATTTACCGCTCCCAAAAATTTGCCGCCCTGGGAAATTGCCCTGCCCTGCCCTGCCCTGCTTATTCTGTCAATATCCATTGTTCAATTTATGAAATTTAATTCTTGGTATTTTGTTAGCGAGTAAATATTTAATATTACAAGATCATCAAAATCTATACTAATATTATAAAGCTGAAGAGTTTGTTTGTTTGTTTGGTTGAACGCGCTAATCTCAGGAACTACTGGTTCGAATTGAAAAATTATTTTTGTGTTGGATAGTCCATTTATCGAAGAAAGCTATAGGCTATATAATATCACGCTACGACCAATAGGAGCGGAGCATCAATGAAAAATGTTTGCAAAAACGGGAAAAATTATTCCTTTTGAGAGCTTCCGTTGCGTGCGCTGCGTAAACGGTTAAAGTTACGCAAAAATCATGTATGACGAAATTGTTCCCCTTTAAAAGTTCTAAAAAAAAGTTCGCGACAGCATATGTCTATCTTTTAAGGTTGACTCACTATAACTTTTTTTATGGTAATCAAATTTGTTCGTAATTATAATATTCAAGCGACGAACGAAGCGAGTGAGTAGTGTATTTATAATATTCAAGCGAACGAGCGAAGCGAGTGAGTAATGTAATTATAATATTCAAAGAATACGGTTATGAAATTTAAATTACTTCTTTACTGTTTTGCTGAGAGGCAACATCAGTATTTGTTTAAATTTACATGCTAATTCCCTATGTCCCAAATATTGAGCAACACAGATATGCATTTCAGTGTGACTTTCCAATAAATCTGTAACATCTGTTATTCAAATACAAATGTTTTGGCACTTGGCACTGTGACATAATATCTGGACAAGTAGAATGTATAACAAACGCTTTTATTTTTTTGTAAATACAAAACAACGAAACGGGAAAAGAAGTGACATTCAAAATGTAACCGAAACGAAGCAAATAGGTATTAGTTTTTTGTGTAACGATTTCTGGCATACAATCGAACTTCAAAAAAGTATTAGATGTTTATACGAAATTCAATACTACCAAGTTTTGATAGAAGCGCGTGGTACTCATCTCTATTAATAATCCGTAATAATCGCCTTCATATTATAAGAAAATATCCGGTGTGTTGTGGTAACACTCCGCTGGCCTAGAGTTATAGGCTTCAATCATCTATGTTACAGTTTTGGTCAAATTGAGATATTAGCATAACAAGGTTCTAAGTATTACTTAGAACTTTGTTATGCTAATAACTCAATTTGACCAAAATTGTAACATAGAACTCTATAACTCTAGGTCAGCGACTCGGTAGTAACATAAATTAACTTGCTGTAGTATCTGCAATCATTTTAATAGATTATGTCCAAATATAAGTACACTGTTGTACCGAAATTTAAGGAGTGACTCATGCACTTATACAAGCGCAGTTTGTATGCTGTGTCTGTATAAGTGTATGACTCACGCCTTAAATTTTGAACAACAGTACTATAATTAGTAGTTACCATGGTGATAAAAAAAGTTAGGCAGTCATGGAGACCGCCGACAGAAGTGAAAAATTATTAACATTACTCTGGTTTTCACATCTATCGTCACTCCGAGCAACAATATTATATACATTTTTATATGGTTTATTCGGCACGCCTAAAGAAGTTTTCACTTCAAACGTTATAATTAATGTCAAAGAAAGAATATAAAAAATAAAAATATATAAATATCATGTAGAATTTAGAACAAAAAAAACACAAAAATTTCACTGTGCCAGTGTGTTTCGAACCGAGGACGTTATGCATACGACACACGGACGCTGCTATCGTCGCCATCGATACAACTGAATGACGTGCCGTTTTTATTGTATATGCGCGCGGGCACAGTTGTGACAGAGACATTCTAGCCCATAGCATGTCGGTGACGCGAACACATAAGATTTTCCCCTACTAAAAATTGCTCAACGTGCCTAAAGAAGTTTTCACTCCAACAAATGGTGATGAGTAAGTTTTCATGTGTAAATAATATCTAACTTTCTATTGGGATCCGTCAAATGAGCATATGACATCTGGTGGCAGAAAATTGTACTCAAAACGAGGGAAAATTTTACATGCTAACAGTGCAAATTAATCATGAAATTGTTTATTACAAAAATAAAACAAGTAAAATAAACAACAAGTTTATCGAAAATGGAATTCGCGACGATTTCTAATATCATGGCAATAAACAATGTCAGTTATTGCCTTGTAAAACTTACTTTGCAGAGAATTATTTTCTAATGAAATGTGGAAAAACTGTATTTATGAATTAAAAAAATATTTTATATTAATAATAAGATGTACTTATTATCATACTGCACTACAATAGTTGAATCCCTGATGATTGACAAATTTATAGGATTAACTTTGTATACAAATATTTTGAGGTTAGTAACTTACCTAGGTACTTATTACAATAGATCTTATTATGTTGCAGTTATGTGTTTACATTATTCACCTAACCCAACCTTAAAGGCGCATTGATGATTAATTTCGAGGAGATTTTCTTTTAATTTTGATGTTTTTAAGCAACATGTCGTAAAGATTACTACTTTTGACAGTTCATTTTGCAAGCATTTTTCTCGTCATATTTCCGACATTTGACAATATGCCCGGCTTTGAGAATCCGTTCTCCTTCAACGACATTCCTTTGTTTAGGATTCGAACCGGCTCAATCACAAATTGCACTTATATTTATCATTTCTTATCACTTTGAAAACCATAAAATTACACGCAAAAGTATACCCCGTATATGAAATTTCCCCCCTCTGCGCCATGTTTTTTACGCTCCACCTATCTGACGGATCCCAATAGGTATCAATAACATAAAATATATGAGTGAAGCGTTGAAAAATAACATTTTTTTGTTTTTTACATTAGTACGTATACATTTCAGAATGATTATTTTCGCATATTTGACTAGTTAAGTTAGTGCCCTAATAAATTGTAGAAACCATTTCCTAATATAATGAACCATTTTCAAAATACACGCTGTTTTAGTAAACGAACGTTCGCTTGGAGTGGATTTTCGAGACAGGTAAGTATATATATACGAATGGAGCGAACGTACAGAAGCTTTGTGATGGCACAGCTGGACATTGATTGCTTTAGTTTAGACTATAGGCAAATTTACTCAGTCAGTGACCTCACGTAATCATTTTACACGTCAATAGTTTTTAAGCATACGCGTGACGTCACTTCCGTCATCAATTGCCGTGACAGAAAATTATACATTACCGCGAGTAAAGTTTCACTTCAATAAAAATATGTATCTTCATATTTTTCTTGTCTGCACACGGATAATCCTTTATAATTGGTCACGGCAACTGCGAATTAACGGTTAAAACGAATTCTTTCAATTTAAATTGTTTTGCGAAATAATTTCTCGGAAATTGCAAACTAAAATGCATAGCATTTGAAAATTCTCAGAAATTATCCTACCCTTGAAGGAGAGCTCGCATGTCTCGTAAAAAACTTAATGATATGACATTTTTGTGATTTATTCAGACAGAATAAGATATTTTTTTGATTACAGTTCAAATCGAATTTTAAAGAAGAATGATTGTCACTCAACTTACCTCACAATTTTTACCTACCGTGACGCCATCAATTGCAGAAGTAAAGAAGCATTAAATTTTATTTGGTAAATAAATCATCGGGATGGTTTATTTACTAGCGTTATACTATTCGTTTTCTGTACTAATATAATAAAGCTAAAGAATTTGTTTGTTTGTGTGTATGTTTGAACGCACTAATCCTTGAAACTACCATTCCGATTTGAAATTTTTTTTTTGTTAGATAGCCCGTTTATTGAGAAAGTTTATAGGCAATTTGAGTTTTTTTTTAAATTCAACCCCACAGGGGGTAAAACGGGGGTGTAGGATTTTTTAACTATCTATACTAATACTTATACTACATACTAATATTATAAACTGAAGGCAAACACGCGAAGCGAGAACAACGTCAGGCGAATTCGCTTCGCAGGGGGAAAATTTCTCACGGGAGGGGGGTAATAAATCATAAATTTTTATCTTTGGAACTATTGCACCGATTCTGAAAATTCTTTCACTAATAGAAAACTACACTATCCCAGAGTGATATAGGCTATATTTTATTCTGATAAATTTCTCGCGGGGGGGGATATTCCTGTAGGATAGTAACAAAACGTAACTCTGAAATTATCTTGAATTTTAGCGTATAGGTGGAATCCTACTAATATTATAAACACCATCAGTCGCAGGGGAAGAATTTAGCGCCGGGAAGGGTAATAAATCATAAATTCTCATCTCTGGAACTATTAAACGAATTCTAAAACTTCTTTCACTAATAGAAAACTACACTATCCCTGACTGATATAGGCTATATTTTATTTTGTCAAATTTCCCGCGAGAGGGATAATTTCTGTGAGATGGTAACAAAACGCAACTCTGAAATTCTTTTGCATTTTAGCGTATAGGCGGAATCCTACTAATATTATAAACACCATCAGCCCGACTTCGCTTCGCAGGGGGAGAATTTCTTGCGGGGAGGATAATAAATCATAAATTCTTACTACCCGGGCGAAGCCGGACGGGACCTCTAGTGTATAAATAAATTGGCTGCCCAGTTCGGCTTCGCCCGGAATCAAATCGCTGTATTATTTATGTAATTAGTGTTAATTAATGGCTCTTAATTTATTGTCCATCACTTCATTAATCCTTCCAGAGCTGCTGAACGGCATTATTGAGGTCGTGATCGATAAGACAAAAAAACTTTTTGAAACGTTTGGGAACCGCTGCAGTAAAGGATATGGAAAAAACTCATTGCCGTGCTCGAGACTGTTTGACAGAAATATGTTATTAGCCCGCGGGCCGAGAACACAGGACACTCGATCTGTGTATGTGTCAAAACAATAATTAAATACGTGTTGAACGTGTAACAGTGCTGTACTGGATTATAAAAAATCACAATGCATGTCATACTTTAAAACAGGACTGGCCAAAATTTAAAAAGATAGAAACTATATTACGTTTTCGGGTTCAAGTCCCGACAGTGGTCATTTGATTTTTTCTTAGATATAGCTCACAAATCATGGCCGCCTTGCTGCCTGAGATATTTGGTATTTTCACCTCTAATTGTTATGTGAATAATATTGTGTGGATATAAGGGGGCTTTAAAAATCGATTGATTTTATCATATACAAATTAATTACTGTCCACAGGAACTCAAAACGTTGTTTATCTATAGGTAAAACCTAAGGCATCCCAGTCTAACGAGTTTATTAAGTTGATAAAACTTATAAAATGTTAACTCTCGCATGTATAGTGATTCGACTGTTTAATAGCTGTACTATGCTTTGCAGCTTGTTTGAATAATTGACTCTCGCATGTAGTGTGTTTTCAACTTGAAATTGCTATATATAAGAAAAGATCGGTTTCCACTCTCGGGCACTGTGGAGAAATCGGTAACTCACCTAGCCGGAAACTGGGAGTTTCGGGTTTTAAGTCCCGACTGTGGTCATTTGATTTTTTCTTAGATATAGCTTACAAATCATGGCAGCCTTGCTGCCTGATATATTTAGTATTTTCACCTCTAATTGTTATGTGAATAATATTGTGTGGATATAAGGGGGTTTTAAAAATCGATTGATTTTATCATATACTAATTAATTACTGTCCACAGGAACTCAAAACGTTGTTTATCTATAGGTAAAACCTAAGGCATCCCAGCCTAACGAGTTCATTAAGTTGATAAAACTTATAAAATGTTAACTCTCGCATGTATAGTGATACGACTGTTTAATAGCTGTACTATGCTTTGCAGCTTGTTTGAATAATCGACTCTCGCATGTAGTGTGTTTTCAACTTGAAATCGCTATATATAAGAAACGATCGGTTTCCACTCTCGGGCACTGTGGAGAAATCGGTAACTCACCTAGCCGGAAACTGGGAGTTTCGGGTTCAAGTGTCCCGACTGTGGTCATTTGATTTTTTCTTAGATATAGCTTACAAATCATGGTAGCCTTGTTGCCTGAGATATTTAGTATGTTCACCTCTAATTGTTATGTGAATAATATTGTTTGAATATAAGGGGGTTTTAAAAATCGATTGATTTTATCATATACCAATTTTTTACGTTTTTGTGATAATAAATATTTTCTTTTGACATAAATTCGACTTAGAATGAAATTTTGTGCTCACGGTTTCCGCAGTGTTAATTCAGAGCCTCGGTCGTTAAGTTAGTGCGCATTAATTAGACCCCAATGGCCACTTTAATCACGTCTTGATTACAGTGACATTTCACTAATTACCTTCGGGTCAATTCAAACACTGCTTTTCCGGTATAAAATCGAACACAGTGTACTAGCAAGTTGGTTTCAGTTTATTGTAGGTGTTGATCGCATGATTTTTAGAACTCAATTGGAACTCTCGGAAATTAGTTTAGAGATTCAAAAAATCGTGTAGAAAAATAACCTGAAGGTAATACTAAAAAATACCGGTATGACGTCATAACGTCTATGTTCTAAAAAAAATTCAAAATCATTTTTAATAAAAAAATGTCTGTGAAATTTGTCAGGAAGTCTTTATACGATGTTGTTACAGATGCAAAAAAATATATGCCCAGTAACAAACGCTTGTGTATATTATAGCCTCGGCCCTCGCAGCTGCACACAGTATTTAAAACAAAATATTAGGCTCAGTAGTTTCGGAGATAAGGGGGGAGGGAAGAATGCTCGATTTTCTTATATTTTCTTTAATATCTTTTAAACTATCCATTTTAAAATCATAAAAAAATATATTTGTATTTCTCATAATGAACCCTTTCATTTGATGTGTCACATAGGTAATGCAATTGAAAATTTTTTTTATTTTCTACTTTGCCCCACAAAATTAAACCCCAAAATAGACTTAGGATTTCCGTTTATGTTTTTCTATAAACTATGCGTGAATCTATATATTCACTATTTTTTCAAAATTTTAGCCTCAGAAGTTTCGGAGATAAGGGAGGGGGAACGACAGACAGACAGACAGACACGAGAGTCATCCTATAGAGGTTCGGTTTTTTCATTTTGAGGTACGGAACCGTAAAAATGTCCAAATATGCGTATATTTCCAAAACCACTTCTAAAATCAACAGACTTGTAGTCCAGAGCTGGTTCACACTAGTCAGATGCGGAACGATTTTTTATCGGGTGCGCTTGTGGCTTATTGGTTCATTTGGCCATATAGTTCACATTTATCCGACACGATTAAATTTCGTCTCCGGCACGTTTTCCCGGGTGGTTTGTCACCGCTTGCCGGCCGGTAAAAAATCGGGTTGGAAATCGTTCGCGTCTATTTTCTTATATCTCTGTTCACACTTGCCGACAGACATGCACCTATATACAAATCCATCGTGTATTGTTCTGTAGTCACGCAGAACAGTTGTTTTTGCATATGAATTAAAACTTGTGAACGTATTATGGATAGAGAAATAAACCCTGAAGTTTTAATTCTATAAAATAATTAAAGAACTTTATTACGTCACTTCTTAATTCACCAATCAACACTTGGAAAGTTCCTACAGAAAATCTCTCAACTAAGATTGAGTGTACCCAATATTTTCTTTTTTCACTTTTTTCATTCTTTTTTTGTTAAAAAAGTACCACATCACAACAAGATCTTTGTCGTCGTCCATCACGCACGCTCGCCTGTTTAAAAAAATGAGCTCGAGTCAACGAACGGACCGGAATTTTATCGTGTAGTGTGAACAGGAGGCGTCCGGTACCCGATTAAAAGTCCTTCCGGCATCGGGCTAGTGTGAACGAGCTCTTACTGGGACAAACATTTCGTAAAAAAATGCATGTGTCGCGGTACACACGACCGAAGTAAAACTTATAATATAATAAAAACCATATCTTTTCTTTAAAGTCTTGTTATGGAAACAGTTAAAACAAACCACAACAAGCCGTGAGGTGGGTCGTTTATTAGGACTAAAGTGCGACCCTTGAGGTCCACACGACGAACTTCTCAGTTTGATAAATATTTAATAATAATAATTAAATTAGATATTATACAGAAAAGTAATCATTTTAATCATTAAAACATAATAATTATTATTTATTTTTTACAATAATTAAAAAAAAAAACGGCTGAACCGATTTTTATAAAATTTATGTCGGATCAAAATGACGTTAACACGCCTCGATTGACACCCCAGGGCGTTAAGTTTGCTCGGGCCGACGCTGTCATGCATACATACACGCATGTAAAGTAGCTACGTATCTTTTTGTATGACAAAAAATGATTTAATGATCCAGTTCATTTACTAATCCATTTATCCATTTTTCGTTGCCAGTACCTACTGTCAATCGTATGCTTCGATACACTGTCCTATTACGTCAACCAGCGCGGCGCGGCGTTGCAAACGACAAGTCGAACGAAATTCATTCATCAACGTACGTTTGTGAATGAATGACTGTCGTGTGAAAGGAACGCGACATATGACTTGTAGTGTTGCCTCTTTTTATTGCAACGAAGAGTAGAGTAGTGGGTGACCCACAAACCTTATATCTACTGTTGAAACATCACTTAAAGAACGACCGAAAAACTGATATTTTTCTCCTGTTTGCGGACACTCAAATTTAGAACTGAATTATATGAGACAATAGTACAGAAAATATTACCTACGTTGAGCATAATATGATGGTTTTAGAAATACAGACGGTCAAGCAGTCACCCTTCATTTAGCAAGCATGACTATTAGATTTTTATTGAACTAATGTCCATGTTGCATTTGATTCATTCAAAAAAATCTAGACCAATATTTATGCCCACCATTGTGAATTTGTGAATGTTTACTACAGATTCATAATCAATGGCCCAAAAAACATTTACGTATTACTATTTAGAGACGTTTGTTCAGCATTATATTTTATATTTCTAAACCATGTAACGTTTTTTTCTTCTCTTGTTTTGTTTTTTTAACGTTAAATTTCTTTTTTTTTTGAAAGAATCAGATATTTAATTATTTTAAATATTTATTTAAAAATTATACTTGATTATTTACATGTATTTAATGTTATAAATATTATTTTGAAGCGAAGCGTACCAGAATTTAATTTTTAAAATTATTTGACATTATTCACCTTTTTTTTATAAATATTAGAATGAAAAAACTATAAAATATATTTCAAGTGCATTTATGCCAAGCAGTTTATATATAAAATATTGAGAGATGAATGAATGGATTTTTACATTCAAAAAGACAATTTTAATGTCTTGACCTTAAGAGGTCGCAATCACAATGAATTAGATAAGTGATTGTGAGTTGTATAATTTATCACATTTTATTAACAGATTTTTAGAAAAAAATATGAAACTTTAGATTTTATTTCAACATTGTCAAAATTAATATTTTGACAATATGTTGCAACCATTTACTATTAAATTTAGCACATTTTTCACATCTGTAAGCTAATCCGACATGACAGAAGTTGTACTTTAGGGCGTGCAGTCAACACATTTAATAAATTAAATTCGCTCTCGCTAGAAGCACTGCCCATATTTATCATTCACATTCATGAAACGATTCATTGAAGCTGTGCAAAGCCATTAATATTATCGGTTTGCATCAATGAATCATTCGTTCAGCAAACAACAAAAACGAAATATAGTAAATACATTTATTTGTGTCATAAAGTACGTAAAGATTTCTCGAAGTCGAAGTTTAAATGGCCGTCTTAATTGTTCGGTTCAGAGGAAGTTCGAGTCAAATTCCTTCATCGGGGCTTGATAATAGCCCATGCATGTAGCGAAGTCGTTGTTTGTGTGGCGTTTCCATGGCTTCTGTATTACAAGCTCCCAGTCCCAGGTTCTAATCCGAGAATTGATAAAAGTAACAATCGAATTTTCAATTTATTATCAAAAAATTATAAATACAAAATTTAAAAAACTAGGATATTGTGAGTTGAATAATAATATGATTATTAGATTTATATAATCAATAAGTAAACTATAACATTGTTAGGTACTACGACATACAGAGGTGGTGAACGTAACTGCTGCACATAGAGATTTAATCCGTAAAATCAAACTTTCGCGATTTTCTGCTTCCCTAATTATTTTAAGGAAAATATCTTCAAATAATAGTTTTAGAATATAAAATTCTGCATATAAATCATTAAACAAAATTAATTTTGCATGCTTTGTAACGGCAGAAATTTGATATGGAAATGTCAAAATTATCTCAAAAACAGATAGCGATAGCCATGGAACTTGAACAAAATGATTAGAAATTATTCTGACAGCTAAAACGTCATCATTTTGTTCAAGTTCCATGGCTATCGCTATCTGTTTTTGAGGTAATTTTGACATTTTCATATCAAATTTCTGCCGTTACAAAGCATGCAAAATTAATTTTGTTTAATGTTTTAAATGCAGAATTTTATGTTTTAAAACTATTATTTGAAGATATTTTTCCTAAAATAATTAGGGAAGCAGGAAATCGCGAAAATTTGATTTTACGGGTTAAATCCCTATGTGCAGCAGTTACGTTCACCACCCTGTATATACATATAGCAATTCACTAATTACTTTAGTGAATTCGAAATGTGGAAATAGATATCTATTTCTAATTCATATAAATTCAAAATATGAATTGGTACTAGGTCCAAATAACCGCAGCTGTTGGTAGCCATAGAAAAACACACTTTTGTTCGAATTGATTTGTTCGAATATGCTATAAAATAATCACTTTAATAATGCTGTCATGGTTTGTTTTTGTCAGGTTGGATTAGCTGCAGTAGAAGTTTATAACCTTGTAGCGCTGTATGTTACAGATTACTGTCCAGATTATACCTACGTTCAGGTCATTGGTCAAACGAGATGTGCGCAGACGGCACCCACATCGGGATTTAATGAGTAACGAGCTTTCATATAATCAACACTGCAATTAGTTTAATAAATATGCTTGGACACCGAATGACCTCATGCTATTACGATATCGCTTTGCACATAAAATGGCGTGTTTAAACAAATAAGTAAAATTTGAGATAAATGCACAATTTTGTAATAGTAGACTGTATTTCTAGTTTTATAATGAGGTATTTTACTGACGAATAGTGACAGTATGTTAAAACGAGCGCCAGAGAGATTTAACAGTCACACGGATCATATAATATCATTACGCACGAGAAATAATATATTATGGTAATAAATAAAACACACAAAACTGGCTATAGCTGTCCAACTTTATTTTTAATACTATGTTTCGGTCTGTTATAAGAGATCCTTTTCAAGCGTGACTGTTGATCTATTTATAAGTTTGATTGAACAGTATTATAGCAAACTCGTTTGTTATAATAACACGCGTTCTCGATATGAATTTGTCAAAATTATATTTTTTTAGCGTAACTAAGAAAATATAATTTTGACAAATTCATATCGAGTATTCATTACAGTATAGATCAGTAGTGCTTGAAAAGGGTCTCTTATAACAGACCGAAACGTAGTATTAAAAATAAAGTTGGACAGCTATAGCCAGTTTTGTGTGTTCTATTTATTAAAGTAATCTTTTTCGTTGTCGATAGAAGCTAATAAGTGAATATATTATGGTCTTTTTTGCCATACCGACTATAAAACAGCAAATTTTCACTTCATTTTCCCCTACATACATACAAACAAACAGACAGACAGACAGACAGACAAACAAACAAACAAATTTTGCTTCTTTATAATATTAGTAGTATAGATCTAGCTTTTATCCACAACTTCGCTCACGTTAACGTTGGTCTTGATAACTTTTCATACCTGGTCGTCCCAATGACATCTATCAGACGACAATTTTAAAGTACATCTCACCACCATTGACTGGAGTTTTATATTATTAAGCCAGTCAGTGGCTGCTAGATTCCAGGGATAACTTGCCCGCGGCTGCGATTGCGTTAAGGTCGGTTTTGAACCTTATTTTAAGTAGATAGAAGCCAGATAAAAAATTAGCCTATACTTAAGTTTGGGTATCAGTAGATATCCGTTCTCGAGTGATGCTGGCTTAAACAAACAATTGAGTTTAGACATATGCAGAGCTGTGTCAAGCATCGAACCTAAGTTCTTCAAGCACCGAGCATCTTTCATAAATGCTCGATTTATTCGAACATTGAGCACTTTCATTTTCAAAAATGCTTAAAAGCATAAAAAAAATACGCACCAAGAATTAAAGTATTTTAAAGTAACTTCTTATAACTTAACTTCAAACAGTACAGTGTATTATTAAAGTTCAAAATTCAAAACATACAAGAAAACTGAAAAGGATCTCTAACATCAAACGAAATAAGCACTGTATAAAGGAAAAAAGAAATATGTTTTATTAACCAAAAAACAAAAACAGGTACTATAATTTAAAGTACTTAGTACGCATTTAAAATGCTTATTAAGCATTCTTTATGCTTAATAGGCTTGTTAAATGCTTACTAAGTAGTGTATAATTTATATTAGAAATCGTGTCCATCGTGATTATAATAAAATTAAGAAAAATCGCAGGATAGTGGACAAATATTTGATTTATTAAATTAAATGTACGACGTTTCGTTTATATATTTAAACTTTTTCAAGTACACAAAAATAACAATATTTATTTTTCATAAATATTGTTATTTTTGTGTACTTGAGAAAGTTTAAATATATAAACGAAACGTCGTACATTTAATTTAATAAATCAAATATTTGTCCACTATCCTGCGATTTTTCTTAATTTTAGTAGTGTATAATCCTTAAGTGCTTATTAAGTAGCAAGTCTTTATGCAAGTGCTCTAAGCATGAAGCATCGAGCATCTGTTTTACAAAGTGCTTTAAGCAAAGTTGTTCAAGCATTATAAGTGCTTAAAGCATTGTTGAGAGCACTAAGTTCTCAGCACTGCCCAACTCTGAACATAATATGCCGCCGCGAACTTTTTAGCAGGAAATTTTATATTCTACAAAGTTGTTGATATGCAAATTTGTCCTATCTACATGGTTCTCACACCGATTAGAACGCTAGCTTGAGTAGGTTTCGCCGCAGAAATTTTGTGTAATTTTGATCCAGAATATCCTGACGTGATATAATATGTACTTTCGAAAATTTTGCGAAAGAACGAGTTATCCTTCCGCTTGCCGGTTCTGCCAGAAAATAGTGTTTTGTCAGGTCTTTTTGTTAGAGCCATTTAACACTAGGAATCCAATTCACTCTACCGTGCGTAAAGAACTTTCACTTTAAAAAAATAAAGTATTTCGATCTATAAATCAATATTCTCTTATAGAAAAAAAAAACATTTTTTAGTTTGGCAATGTGAATTTATGTTAAACAGACTTACTGCTGCTCATGTTTATTGTTTTTTCTCTGTCTAAATAACGAAATTGACCATAAATTTAACCGAACTTAGATATTCTGTACAGTATTGCGGTTTCATTTTATTGTAAATTTAAAGGATCGATATTCCATTAGAGCGCCTGAACACAAAAAAATATTTAGTGTAATGTTTCTTCCACCATCTCGTCCCGTATCTTCCACCGTACATCTCGTTTTTTGTTTTATTCATAATTCACTATTGAAATACACAGTGGGCCAAAAAAACGGCACAAAATTGAAATGCTCGTATTTCCAATAAGATTTAACGCTATAAAAACTTTTCTTTGAAAAACTAAAAGCTTACCTAAACAAAAAATTGTTAAGGTAACGTTTCTTCCACCATCTCGTCCCATATCTTCCACCGTACAAACGTGTCGTTTCTTGTTTCATTTATAATTAAATAAAGATACGTGAGTGCCTAACTTGTGGATAACAATGAAATTTAATTTATATTAATCAAAAATTACAATCCCAATCCACAAACGAATTTACTTTCAACAAAAGTTTCGGTTTCCAGACAAACCTTATAACAATAATGGTAACATTGTTGTCTAGAAACCGACTGGAAAGTGAAACTTTCGTTGAAAGTAGATTCGTTTGTTGATTGGGGTTATAATCTTTAATTACTATAAACTATCATTTATAATCTACTATAAATACAGTGTCAAAATAAAACGGTACAAAATTGATTTCGTATTCCAGGCTTGTCAACGATATAGTAACAATTGGCTACAATGTTTCTCTCTTTCTCCAATTTAATATTGTCTAAATTATTCTCCTTAGATACGTGGATAAATTAAAACATTTTTTAATAAAAATTAACCTGCTGCTAACATTATAATATTGTTTCTAAAGTATTTCATAATATATCAAAACTTTTTAGCGCCCCAAGCCGCGCGTTGCGATAGTGTTGCTTGTCGCTAATTTTAGGTCAGAGCTGCACATATTTAAAATTCTATGGTACTACCTTTAGGGTGAAACTGCTTCATTTCAATTATAAATGGTTGAGCTTTTTATTGGTACGTTAATTATTTAAAAATATTAATAACTTAATATTGGGACCCGTCAAATGAGCATATGACATCTGGTGGCAGAAAATTGTATCAAAACGGGGGAAAATTTTACATGATAACAGTGCAAATTGATCGTGAAATTGGTTATTACAAGAATAAAACAAGTAAAATAAACAAAAAGTTTATCGAAAATGGAATTTGCGACGTTTTTTAATATCATGGCATTAAACACTATCAGTTATTGCCTTATAAAACTTACTTTACAGCGAATTCTTTTTTAATGAAATGTGGAAAAACTGTATTTATGAATTAAAAAAATATTTTATATTAATAATAAGATGTACTCATTATCATACCGTACTACAATAGTTAAATCTCTGAATATTGACAAAATTAGGACTAATTATGTGTATACAAATATTTTGAGGTTAGTAACTTACCTACTTTTTACAATATAACATATTATGTTGTAGTTATGTGTTTACATTATTCACCTAACACAGCCTTAAAGGAGCATTGAACGGATAATTAATTTCGTGGAGATTTTCTTTTAATTTTGATGTTTTTAAGCAATATGCCGTAAAGATTACTACTTTTGACAGTTCATTTTTCATGTATTTTTCTCGTTATATTTCCGATATTTGATAACATGTTCGGCTTTGAGAATCTGTTTCCTTCAACGAAATTCCTTTGTTTATAAGATTCGTACCGGCCCAATCACAAATTGCACTTATATATTTTATCATTTCTTATCACTTTGAAAATCACAAAATTACACGCAAAAGTATACCCCGTATATGAAATTTGCCCCCCTCTGCGCCATGTTTTTTAAACTCCACCTATCTGACGGATCCCAATAAGCGCACAAAATATGTATCATATTTTGGCTCACTGTATGTCTAATAATGTGTATTTTTATGGTCATCAATACGGCCTAATGATTCAGGGCGTTAGGCTCTACGGATTATACAAGTCTAACGATCTAATCTATGCATTATGTATCGACTGTTATAATGCGAGACAAGAAAGAATCATAATAATATTATCAACAATGCGGATTAGCTTTACAATGTGTTCAATCCTCTTTGTAACGAGTCTTCGGAAATGATCTCATTACAGTAGAGCGGCACGCTCTACTATTGTAATGAAATCATATTTCAAAACAGTCGTGCAAGATTTTCTGCGTACGCAACCATTCTGCAGTACCTGCAATCTTTAAAACTCGGGCTCCGCTTCGTTATTTTGTTTAGAGTGTACCTATCTTTTTTTAAGACCACCAATAGTGAATTTTTGAAGTAAAGAAAATTTCGAGTATCGCAAAAACATCGACGTTGACCTATGTTATCAAAAAAAATCTGGTGAGGGCGAATCACTTGCGTTTTTTTCATCTAAAAGCAGCTAGAAGCTGAACCTCGCGTTTTAGTGCTTTTTGATATTAATAAAGATCATTATTACTATTAAACAAACCGTGAGGCGGGTCGTTTATTGGGACTAAAGTTACTTTTACTTGGGACTCTACAAATGCGACCCTTGAGGTCCACACGACGAACTTCCCGTTCCCAGTTTGATGAATATTGAATATTAATAATTAAATTACAAATCACACAGAAACGTAAGCATTTTAATCATTAAAACATAATTATTATATATTTTTAACAATAAATAAAAAAAACTCGGGTCGCAGTGCCAAACCCTGCCGACAATATAGTGTATTTGCTAATACAGGCATTGTGGCATTATTATGTGAACTTAAGTTTGTTTTTTGACAAAATAAAAAATTTAACCCCTTAATACATCCCTTAAAATAATTAAATTTTTCTAAATTTCAATATTAGACATGGATTTTATCAGTACACGCAATTAAATACACCCTTCCATAAGTAAATCCGTATCAACAAACTAGTGTTTTCATAAAATTTGAAAGTCCGGTCCTGTCGGGCCGATTTTATTAAAATTTTGGCAGCACATTTTAATCTTTACTAAAGAGTTAAATTTCAATTTTGAAACGATTCTGACAAATTTTTCGGTATTTTTGGGCCCAAAAACTTTTTGGAACCCCTAAATACAACCCTGAAAATGGTCCGATCGGGCCCATTTTAAATAGGCTTCTTACGGTGATGGGTTCCAATGTGTGTACCAAATTTCGTTTCAATCGATTAAGTCTGTCGAGAGTTATCGTGTACACACACACACACACACACACATATATATATATATACATATACAAATATACATATATATATATACATATACATTGTTGTGTCGTTTTGAGTCAACATAATACTCTACATTGTCGACACAACATTGTTTTGCTTTGGCAGTTTCTATTAGCTACGCTTTTGAAACAAACAAGTAATTCAAAATTATAATTTCGTTGTGATCAGACCTATTTTAGACTCGTCTCGATTAAATCAAATTTTGTTGCGTTTTATTTATTTATTATTAATTTAATATAAGGATCTACGATATTAATAAATTAGATCAAAAAGATCTTTATAATTGGTGACCCCTGACAAGTGAGCACTACTTATATTTTTTTCAAAATATTATATCATGGACAGAAGCTTTAGAAGAAACATAAATTATATATTAAAATGGAGAATTTTATTGGAAAAACGGATAAAAGTGACATTTTTTAATTATTTTTTCGCAAACGCTTCATTTATTTTTAAGTACAATAAATTTATTTACTTATTTTCCTAAGTTACTTTTTCAGATTATCATCCATGGTAACTTACTTTATTAATAATTTTTTTTCATTTTGACATTTCTATTTTAATTTTATGCTTTTTATGCTCTTTTAACATATATTTATTATTTATATCTATTCACATTACATTTCACAACATTATATCAAACAATTCAAATCTATATTTGCACTAATTGCACCAACACTGCGAATTTTGATATTTGGTATTTATAATTATTCAGTATTTAACATTTTTTATGTTGTCTATCAAATATTTACTTTTTTGATTTAGACATGGGTTTGCTGCCTTATTTTCCTCCGTGCAACGGATTAGCGACATGCTACCGTCATTTTTACGAAGCGAACAACTAGTTCTTATTCGTTATATTCTTTCAGGTTACTCCTGCTGAGGTCGATACACTCCTATATATGTTTGTACACTTCCAGGATATTACCTGTTCTCCCTGTGTTTTTTTTTACGCAAGCTCAAAGCAGAATGATGTTCAGCTGATTTAATTATTATTTACCATTATTTTTCATCAATTCGTAGACTTATTTTACTTCAATTATTTACGTCTTCACGAACTTCACTAGTGGACTCCTGCTTTTGTCACGCCTTCTACAACGTGCCTAGCTGTCCATTTATGGTTCTCAGACGAAGATCACCATGATATATTGATTTTTTTTATCATAACAAACACTAGTATGTAATTACTAATGCGTAATAAACTATACATCTACTCTTTGGTTCCTTCCTGTGGGTTTTGCAGTTAGTTTTGAAAACTGGCCACTTTCATTTGTAATTTTCCCATGCGAAGGGGGGTGTTAACAACATATACATATACATATACATATACATATACATATACATATACATATACATATACATATATAAAGTGTTCAGGAGGCTATGAAACGTCGAGAAATTTTGGTCCGACCCCTAGGTTCCGCCATCCGACCGACGCCAATAGTGTATGTGCCATATTATGGCAAATACACTAAAAAACGGCTGGACCGATTTTTATAAAATTTATGTCGGATCATAGTGACGTTAATATGCTTTGATAGACACCTCAATGAAGTTGATAACATTTTTTTGGGCCAGATCTACTTTTTTGCAGTCGTTTTTTTGAAACAAAAAAAACGGCTTTTTTTGGCTGCTGAGTGTACATGGATGTCAGATAATCCTCTTTATAAAGAATTGTTACAAAGAGAGCAAATTTCCAGCTAGTTGAAGTAGCAGCTGAAGTCTTTATCAGACTAAAAACTTTAAAAGCAGTTATATTTTGATACAATATAGTGAATGAATGCTGGTGTACTATTATTTGATAAGAAGTTTTTTAATTTTAAAAGTACGTGTAGTTTGTATTAAAGAAAAAATACTTCTATCGTTAATAAAAATGTTATTAATTTATCATCGAACCGTTTGCCTAGTAATATAACACTAAAGCTTACATTCAAGAGAAACTGAATTTGAATCCTGGTTGGAGTATATTATGTGACACTAAACTTTTTTCACCGAGAAATTGAGTTTCAGTATCTTTTATTTTTTGGTTTAAAGTTGGGCGGGAAGCTGTTTATATTATGTAGAATTTTTTTTGATCACATTATTGTATTGTCTTTTAGGTAGGTAGGTACATATAAATATTTTTACTTCCCACCTCTACTATGGTAGGGAAGTAATGGATTTAGTCCGAAAAAAATATTTCGAGATTTTAACAGATTTGATGTTTTGAGACCCTAGCAATCGTTTAAGATCATTTTCTGACTGATGTCTGTATGCGTGTGTGTATGTGTGTGTGTGTATGTGGTCAATTTTTCGCCTTCGATATCGTGAAAACGGAACAACATACGGCCATGCCGATTATTCTATTGTGTTTATCAGCATTTAACTTAGATCTGATTAGATTTTGAGTCAAATCGATTCAGCGGATCCTGAGATATTAAGAAAAACGTTCTCAATGTCACGTATTAACATAGGTAAAAAATTATTAATGAATTCTAGATGTTATAATATGAAAAAAATGTAAATATTTTTTTTCTCTAAAATGTATAGTTTTCGAGAAAAAAATATTTTACTAAAAAAATAAAAATTATACGTAAATCAAGGTAACCATGATTTGTGCTATATTTAGCTAGCCATCAGTAGATCACCAAACAAAAAGAGGGCCATGCTTTTTTCAAAGAATAAAAATTAAATTGTGTTTTAAAGATCACCAACAGCTAAGGTTATTTGGGCCTAGTCAAAGAATAAAAAAAAGAGTGTTTATTTTTTGCAAATATTTACTAGGTGGGAAGTATAGGACTGGTCATCAGTCGAATTTTTTTTTAATATAACGGAATGGCCTTTGCTTTGATCAGCAATTAGCCAGCTAGTTTTGTTATTATAGCTGAAATGAAAATTTGATAAATAGAAAACATAAGCGACTTGATAGAAATCAACATAATACAGTGGCGGCGCTAGACCAAACGTGAACGTCGTCGACATCAGCTTTGCGAGGCCTCTTTCATTTCCCAGTCAGAAAGAAAACGTTAAATTAAATGACCTGAATTATACACTAATGTTTGAGTATACGGGTATTATTGCTAATCAAATGATGACAAAAATTACACAAATTAAAATTCACGAACTTTTCGACTTTTAGCTTCACTGAATTTTTTCAAGATTATGTCATAGCTAACACCAGCCGCTATTTAATGCGCTGACATTTTCGGTGGACTGAATTTTCAATATTTGACTAAACTTTTAATTACTTGTAAAACTTTTATGCGAGGCCCTCTCAGGCGCGAGGCCTTCGGTGGTCGCCGACTCCTAACGCCGCCACTGACATAATATATATGACCTAGGGACACAAGACGGACGAAACATAGGAATGTTAGGATCGAAGATTAGCCTCTGGCCATTCTCGGCAGGTAATTAACAAATAAGATGGCCAGGAATTAGGACGGCCGGGATGGGTAATACAAATAATTAAATCAATAAAGTCCTTTTACTATACTTACTTACCTGTCACAAATAATAAACTTATATCGACGCACATAGCCTACAGCTCAGTCAATGAGTGCTCTAAAGATGGGTCTAGCCGGAAAGTCAAAAAAGCGCAAAAACCGACTTCGGGATTTTGTTTCAATTGGTTAGTAAAAAAACATATTAAAATTCCTATCTCCAACCCAAATTACAGTTAACGGTTGGAGATAGAAAAAAATCTCAAATATAGAAAATGTAGGAAATTTTGCCAGCTACAATTTTCATACAATGAATTTTTTCGTAGGATCAACTGTTTTTGAGATATACGCGAAAAAACAAAAAAAAGAGACTTCCCCCTCTTGCGCCCAGACGAGGGTCAAGGACTTTTAATATGTTTTTTTCTAACCAATCCAAACAAAGGCCAGAAGTTGATTTTTGCGCTTTTTGACTTTCCGGCTAGGATCATTCATTGACTGGACTACTAGTAGCTGCGGGTCTTCTTAAATTAAACAAAATTAGAATAAATTGTTTTTATAGTTTACATAGGTATGAAATAGTATTTTAAAGTTTTTTTATTGGTTTTTATATTGCTTGTTTTTAGATAGTATTATTACTATTCCATATTTATATGAGATATGACGTCGTGACAAACTTTGGGAGGTGATTCTTTAGTTAATTTAGGAGAAAAAATTCCTATAAACGGAGTCTCAGTTACAGCCCTCTAAAAACTTGAACTTTTCATGCGTGTGTGTCATCTGTACAATGAGGTAGATGTAGTGGGGCCGTTAAGCGTTTCAGCCTTGCACTTTGTGACAGAGAAATGCCACTCAGTACGAATGTTGGTCGGACCTAGGGTTACCATCTGACAGGCGTTTGCCGCATTTGACAGGCATTCTAAGGTCTAGACAGGCGAGCGGCCGGCGCTGGTCAGAGACAGGCATTTTAAAATTTCACCTTTCATATCTTTTACTTATTGTTTTATTACCTACCTACAGCTTTTTTATTTTAGACAAGCATTTTTCTGAAAAATCAGGCATTCCATACGCCCTAGACAGGCATCCCTTCGCTTATGTATGGTAACCCTAGTCGGACTCATATCTTCACTTTAAGAAGTGGAACCATTTTAGGTCCCGCGACCGTGACCCTAGGCAGGGTGGTTGCGTAATTTTCATGGTTAAAACGGCTGTTACTCAGCAACCGTTCCTCGCAGAGTCCTGGGGGTAGTCTCATTGGACTCAGCACACTCAATTTCATACGAGACGGCCCTCATACTTACTCCGAAACCTCCCCCAGCCCGCGTATAGGGGTGGAATATAAGTAGTCCATTGTAATGTTAAATTTTTTTAGACTACGTTTGCATTTTGGGTAGGACAAGGTTCTTTTTCGTTGTGGGGGAGGGGGTGGTGGTGTAAGTTTAAAAATGAGTTTTTGTGGTCGGCGGCTACCCATTTCGCCGCTATCTTGAAAAGGTGGTAGAAATTTCTCTAAAACATTAATGTGTTTTTATTTCTATGGCAATTTGATTTCAGTTTACTTAGCAATCTTTTCATAATTTTTAATGACACACCTTATTATTGAACAAATTTGGATAAATTATTAATCAGACTTGCTCAATAATAAGGTGTGTGCTCTTAAAAATTATGAAAAATTGTTAAGCAAAATGTAATCAAAATTGCCATACAAATAAATGTTTAAAGTCAATTTAGAGAAATTTCTACCACCTACCTCCTTGTAGATGACACATGAAAAATCCAAATTTTCAGAAGACTGCAGTTCCGAAACAAAGCGTTTTTGGACCTCTGTTATAGGCACATTTCTTCTTAAAATTAACCAAGGAATTAGCTCCAAAGTTTGTTGGTATCATATTTAAACACTCTGTACGTCGTTACTCAGGAAGAAATAGGCTTTTAAACAATGAAATAATTTTTCAAATCGGTTCAGTAGCTCTTGAGAATACCTGCAGCAAACACAAATTTTTCTTCTTTATATATTTATATTGATATGTTTATAGCAATAAATTAATAAATTGACTGTATGTGTGCTTAAGTTTGAACCTGCCTTTATAATAATTTTAAATCATAATAAATTAGTAATAGCGTTACTTATTTAGGTACTACCTATGTACTCTAAAAGACACCTAGCAGCAAAATTTTAAAAAGGGCATGCAGTGTAGGTACACTGTACAGTGTACAGGTCTCTTAAATTATAGTAAAGGGGTTAATAATAAGAGAACAGTCCCCTAGACGCACCTTTTGCACGATAAGCAGGTACGGGGTCGTTCCAGACATTGGCCATGTTGTTTGCAGAGGTTGTATTCTGTATGCTAGTGACGACTTGATTACAGAAACCAGTTCTTGAGTTTAGATTTTCATGTAATTCGGAATTGTACCACTTTTCACTGATTATTGAAATAGATTAATGGGAGGAGAAAAAGATCAGGTGTGTCGTGGTCACACTCGGAAGAAGTGAAACTTTTTATTTAACACAATTATTTTAAAATTTGTAAAGTCTGTATAATGTACGTTACCTTATATCTCCGGCATTTGTGAACCGATTTTGATGATTCTTTTTTCTATTCAATAGTGAATAGGACATACCTTCAGAGTGGTTGCTCTCACATAAATTTT
The DNA here is from genome assembly GCA_039654895.1 of Mongoloraphidia duomilia. NCBI lineage: Eukaryota > Metazoa > Arthropoda > Insecta > Raphidioptera > Raphidiidae > Mongoloraphidia > Mongoloraphidia duomilia. Next base: position 24,270,641 of record CM077525.1, on the reverse strand, counting down.
ACTTAAATCGCTTCAGTAGTTTTTTTAACTTTCCGCTATTGGAAATTGAAGATTTTCAAAAATTCGGGAAGATCTTGGTTTTTTTCCACCTTTCGAAAATCGAGTTTTCAACAGATCTCGATGTTTTGAGATCCTAGGAAGCTATTCTGACCATTTTAAGATGGACGTGCGTGTGTGTGTGTATGTATGTATGGATGTATGTAAACATAAGATATCTTTGGAACGACACGATCGATTTGAACGCTAAATGCGGCGATCGAAAGGGTTTATCAAGACTTAGATCTGATTAAATTTTGAGCCCAATCGCACAAGTGGTTTGAGATTTATACATCAAAAACATAAAAAAAATAATTTTTTTTAGTTTGATATTTTGAAGAACTTGAAAGCTAATCGTACTATTGGGCTCAACATTTAACCAGATCTAAGCCGTAAATAGCTCTTTTAATTGCCGCAAGATTAATTAAAATCGATGAATTTGTTCACGAAATATTGCACGACAAAAATTTTTTTTTAATTAAATTTTGTATTAATAAAGTAAATATTAGTTTTGAGCTCGAAGAGTTCAAAAATATATAAATAATAGCATTTTCGAGCTCTTTTAGTTCGAAATCAGCGGGAAGTTTTCGGGTTGACCCGCAGTTTCCACATATTTTTTAGTTTAGTTATCACATATCAAGAAAAAAGTCGGTTAATAATGTGCAAATTCTCAAGGCACTAAAAAGTAAAAAATAAAAACTTTATAAAAAAATTTACCTCCTTCAAAAAAAGCTATTAAAATGAGGAAAATAATAATTTGCAGGTCGGTGAAATTTTATAAAAGTAGTTTTAGTAATTAAATTGGCACCGACCTCAAATTTTTATTTCTTTGCTTTTTTCAGTGGCGTTTTTTGAAACGAATCAGTTCAAACTCTATGTATTGATTTTATAAGCATTTAATTAATTTAAAATTTCGGTACGCGTTTCTAATAAAGTTATCAAAAGACATCGTTAACATTGCTAAACGGGTACCTGATTCCACAGACCAGCAACAGGAGAATGTAGCAGGTAAACTGAGGAACAAGTATAAGCTATTCGACTACAATACTCCCTAATAACAATTTATTGGCTTAACACTTTAATCGCCGCGTGGTATTGCAATATATGGTCACAGCGCAAAAGGATTAAATGCCGGAAATTTTAAATATCTATATATTAGAAGTAATGCACAACTAACGAAGACTCCTAACGAAGACAAAGCGAAAAGAGTGCGTTTAAGGTGTTCACATAAGATTACATTTGTTTAGTTTCATGTACAGGGGATGTCCCAGAAATACCTCCAAACATTATGAGGAAATGTTTCTAATCGGAATAGTAGGTTGTGTTGCAAGGACGCAAAGTTGGCGATTGCGATGAGTGTGAAGTTTGCCGGCCAAGCTAAGAAAGGATGGCAATCACGGGAGTCGCATTCACTAATTTCACTCTAGTTACACACGGCACTTTTTAGGGTTCCGTACCTCCGAACGGAACCCTATTACTGAGCCTAGGACGTCTGTCCGTACGTTTGTCACAAGGCTCTCACAAACGGTAAGAGGTAGCTTGTTGAAATTTTCACAGAATCCTGCCAAATATATATAATATATTTTAGATTATTAAATTATCAATTATTTTAATAAATTAATGTTTTTTATTTATACATACATGAATATGCAGGGTGGTGATTTTTTCGATGCTTACCATTAGTATATCTTGGGAGCGGTCAAAGATACAAGGTCGGTTAAATGAACGCTTTGAAAAACATTTCAAACAGTGGTAAAAATGACAGATTGTATTGTTAATACTGTTATTAAAACTCCGTAAATACAGCAAACATTTTATTGCCCAAACGATAAGAAAATAATTTAATCGATTTTGTATGTTTAACCGTTCCCAAGATACCAATGGTGAGCAACGAAATCTTGTATGTAGGTATCTGTTGTTTTCTCTAGAATTGAACGCTTATACCTTGTCTCTGATGTGCTACTTCAATGTCTTGTAGTGCAATGGTAATGCGTTCGCACGTCACCCCGATAAGCCGGGTTCAAAACCGACTGACGACGCGTATTTTTTTTGTTTGTTTTTTTTTATATTGCAAACATTCTGAAAGTTTTTACTTTAAAAATTAATTTAATTAAATTTGATACGGAAAAATTAAAAAAAAATAAAAACAAGTTAAAATATAAGTAAAAAAACTTTTTAAAAACAAGTTTAAATAAAAAATCTGTTCAATTTTTACACCTACCTAACTCTTTATTTTTATTATTGTACGAAACCCTCGGTGCGCGAGTCTGAATTACACTTAGCCGGTTTTTTTAATAAGTGCATTGAAAGTGCAAAATTACATTATACGGTCGTTGAGTTGGAATGATTAAAATAAATACCTAACTAAAATAATCTTTTACTTATAACTTTGTTGAATGGTGACTATGAATTCAAGATTTCAGAAGTCTGTCTGTGTGGGTGTTCAGAGCAACTCTAGACAAACTATCTGTTTTGACTAAACTAGTCTTTAACACAGTTTCACATTAAATAACTGAAATTCCAAGTACCTACTATTATTACGAACATTCCTGACTTTCGTAAATCAGTTCAATAGAATTTAATTATTTACATTGAACTATTTCTAGCTACTTTTTGTAATCCTAAAATAGGTAGATATTGTAAAATAGAGACTCTTCACAAAACAGTGTAATCCACAAATAGACAATTTTAAAAATTAGAACAAAATACGAAAGATATTATTAAACACTATTTTCGTAGAAAATTTATATTTTATAATCCTTTAATAAATATATAAAGTTTTAGAAAAACTGTAAAAAAGTAAGAAATGTGAAATTAATATAAATAGAAATATAACTAATTTAAAGTTTTAAAAAAAAGTTATTCTTTTTTACAAAGTAATGAGTGTATTTCTGTTTTTTCTCAGAAGAGTTTTATATTATACTAGCCGTTACCCGTGGCTTCGCCCACGTATTTTACGATTACAATTATCCCCCCCGCGAAAAATTCTCCTCCTGCGAAGCGAAGCCTAACTGGTAGTATTTATTCGCTCGAATTTTATAATACATAACTCACTCGCTTCGCTCGTTCGCTCGGATCTTGTTAATACATTACGCACTCGCCTCGCTCGTTCGCTTGAATATTATTAATATATTACTCACTCGCTTCGCTCGTTCGTTTGAATATTATTAATTCCTTCTTCGCTCGTTCGCTTGATTATTATTAATACATAACTCACTCGCTTCGCTCGAATTTAATTAATACATGACCCACTCGCTTCGCTCGTTCGTTTGAATATTAATAATACAATACTTAGGTACTCGCTTCGCTCGTTCGCTCGGATTTTATTAATACATTTTTCACTCGCTTCGCTCGTTCGCTCGAATATTAATAATACATTACATTTGTTATCCCCCCGCGAGAATCTTCCTCCTAATTTGTTATCCACCCGCTAGAATCTTCCCCCCTAATTTGTTATCCCCCGCGTGAATCCTCTCCCTAATTTGTTATCCCCCGCGATAACTCCCCCCCCCCTGCGAGCTTTCTATTAGTGAAAGAATTTTTAAAATCGGTTTAGTAGTTCCAAAGATAAAACAAAAACAAATCTATCCCACGGGAACCGTACATTTTTCCGGGATAAAAAGTAGCCTATAACATTATCTGACCTCTAAACTACCACTAAGCAAAAAATTATGTCGATCCCTTACTCTGTGAAAAAAAAACAAAACTATCCCACGGGAACCGTACATTTTTCCGGGATAAAAAGTAGCCTATAACATTCTCTGACCCCTAAACTACCACTATGCAAAAAATCATGCCGATCCCTTGCTCTGTGAAAAACAAAAACAAAACTATCCTACGGGAACCGTACATTTTTCCGGGATAAAAAAAAGTAGCCTATGTGCTATTCCAGACTATAATCTATCTCTGTGCCAAATTTCATCCAGATCCGTTCACCCGTTCTGGCGTGATTGAGTAACAAACATCCATACATCCAAACTTTCACATTTATAATATTAGAAGATTAGAAGATTAGATTAGATTAGATAATTTAAAAATATAACTAAGGTTATTTCTAAAATAGAAAAATTTGCGGCATAAAATGTCACAATATATAGATAGAATATTATTAATACATTATTTCTTATTGCTCACCAACGTTATATAAGGAACTCCTGTGCAAAATTTCATGCTTCTAACTTCAAAAATGACAAACTTACATACAAACTTTCATCCCCTATTTAGCCCCCTTAGGGGATGAATTTTCAAAAATCCTTTCTTATTGCTCACCTACGTAATATAAGGGGCTCCTATGCAAAATGTCATGTTTCTAACTTCAAAAATGACGAACTTCCATGCAAACTTTCATCCCCTTTTTAGCCTTCTTAGGGGTTGAATTTTCAAAAAAAAATTTTTTAGTGCTCACCTACGTTATATAAGAAACTGCTGTGCCAAATTTCATGCTTCTAACTTCAAAAATGACGAATTTCCATACAAACGTTCATCCCCTATTTAACCCCCTTGGGGGTTGAATTTCGAAAAATCCTTTCTTATTGCTCACCTACGTAATATAAGGAACTCCTGTGCAAAATGTCATGGTTCGAACTTCAAAAATGACGAACTTCCATGCAAACTTTCATCCCCTTTTTAGCCTTCTTAGGGGTTGAATTTTCAAAAAAAAATTTCTTAGTGCTCACCTACGTTATATAAGAAACTGCTGTGCCAAATTTCATGCTTCTAACTTCAAAAATGACGAATTTCCATACAAATGTTCATCCCCTATTTAACCCCCTTGGGGGTTGAATTTCGAAAAATCCTTTCTTATTGCTCACCTACGTAATATAAGGAACTCCTGTGCAAAATGTCATGGTTCTAACTTCAAAAATGACGAACTTCCATGCAAACTTTCATCCCCTTTTTAGCCTTCTTAGGGGTTGAATTTTCAAAAAAAAATTTCTTAGTGCTCACCTGCGTTATATAAGAAACTTCAGTGCAAAATTTCATGCTTCTAACTTCAAAAATGACGAATTTCAATACAAAATTCCATCCCCTATTTAACCCCTTTAGGGGTTGAATTTCAAAAAATCCTTTCTTAGTGGGTGCCTACGTCACAAAAGGAATCTACTGTCCAAATTTCAAGTTTATATCTTCAGCGGTTTGACCTGGGCGTTGTCTGTCAGTCAGTCAGTCAGTAACGGAACTGTTTTATATACAGGGTGAGTTCGACCACCCGTATCAGTCGTTTTTTTCGAAAACGGTTAGTCGTAGAGAGTTGTGTCAAAAATTTGTATTATAAAAGCCCTAATAAAGAATCGAACGGTGATAATTTTTTTTTCCGGGAAGGTCGGCTTCCCTATTAGTTTGCTCCAGAATGTCCAGAACTCCGTAATTATAAATGTAACGATAGGTCGAAAGTGGTATTGTTGAAAAGATCTTTAAAAAATAAGCAAGTTTTGTAGGAAAATTTTTTTTATTACTGCCACCCCTGTAAATTTCTATAAGTATAAATATAAATTATTATATGTTCAAAACTCCGGAATTTTAGAAAGCACGATAGGTTGAAAGTGGTGCTGTTGAAAAGCTCTTTAAAAAATAGGCAAGTTTTGTAGGAAAAATTATTTAATTACTGCCACCCCTGTTAAGTAACAATCGTTTGAAATTATTAAATCAAAATTTCATAATAACGATCGAAGTCGGCATTAAAAATCTAGCAACCTTAGACATTGTCACAAGTGTTCAAACTGTCTTCCATTTACTCTTTAATACATACTACTGAGCTCTTCTGGTTATACCGTGAGTGTACTTTTTCAGTGTTTAATGATCGATAGATAGGTAACTAGATTTTAAATGCGGACTTTTAAAAAGTTCGTTATTATGACATTTTAATTTAGTAATTTCAAACAAATATTACTGAACAGGGGTGGCAGTAATAAAAAAAAAATCCGTACAAAACTTGCTAATTTTTTAAAGATCTTTTCAACAATACCACTTTCGACCTATCGTTACATTTATAATTCCGGAGTTCTGGACATTCTGGAGCAAACTAATAGGGAAGCCGACCTTCCCGGAAAAAAAAATTATCACCATTCGATTCTTTATTAGGGCTTTTATAATACAAATTTTTGACACAACTCTCTACGACTAACCGTTTTCGAAAAAAACGACTGATACGGGTGGTCGAACTCACCCTGTATATAGATGTTTAAGAAAATTACGACTGAGCATAGAATAATAAGATCACTAAAATCATTTCAAGGGATGTACGATTAATAATATAACCGCTGAGCATACTTCTGTATGTCTTTCATTTACTACCAGCGATTTACCCATTTGGATATTGTTGATAATTGTATAGTGATTAAAACAAATTGGGTGCTCATCAGTGCAAGTGGCCATTTTGGAAAATGGACGCCATCTTTGACGCTTATTGAAAATGCACTGCATAAGCATGTGAGGTGTCATTTTACATGTTTTTAATAAAGGTGCTGAACATTAAAAAAAATATTTTAACAAAAACTGAAATATATGTATAAAACTGAAACGACCAAGCGCCAAGGGTACTTCTGTCTGCAAAATATGAGTACCGCATTTTGGCGTTTGATTTAGGTTCTAGAGGTCACAGAGTTCGATATTATTGATGATGCCAGGACAAATTATGGTCCAATATTTTTTTCACATAATATTCGCACCTCATTTTTGAGGAAGTTGCTGTAGTAGAAACTTTGAAAAATGAAATTTGGTGTATACATTTCTTTTATAACGCAGGCGCTCACTAACAAAGGGATTTTCGAAATTTCACCCCTAAGGGAGTGAAAAGGGGGTAAATGTGTTTTTACAGATTTATTAATTTTGTCCCTACTGTTCCTGATCTTTTGAAACATGAAATTTGGAGAATACATTCTTTTTATAACGTAGGCACCTACCAAGAAAGGTCTCATAAAATTCCATCCCTAAGGCGGTTAAAAGAAGTAAATGTGTTTTTTACAGATTTAATCATTCTGTCCATACTTATTGGTCTCTGAAACATCAAATTTGGAGAATACATTTCTTTTATAACGTAGGCACACACTATAAGAAAGGATTTTTTTAAATTTTACTCCAAAAAACGGTTTTTTCAAAATTTAATCCCTAACGTTAGGGGTTGAATCTCGGGTTGAATAGATCACACGGAGGTCCGGAAACATGCGTTATATTTCTGCTTAAGGTCTCAGGTAAACGTATCACAAACCAGTTTGCGGTACTCATATTTTGCAGACAGAAGTACCTTTGGCGCTTGGTTGTTTCAGTTTTATACATATATTTCAATTTTTGTTAAAATATTTTTTTAATGTCTTTAACGTGTTCAGCACCCTTATTAAAAACATGTAAAATGACACCTCACATGCATATCCAGTGAATTTTTAATAACCTTCAAAGATGGCGTCCATTTTCCAAAATGGCCATTCGCACTGACCAGCACCCAATTTTTTTTCAATCAAATGGGTGAATATTTGGCAAAGTAAAGGCAAACCAAATCATTTTCAGCAAATGGACTATAAAGTGTGTATTATGTGAACTTGAATTTGCCTTCGGTTCAAAAAAATAGTAAGTTGGCAAAGGTAAATTATAGACGCTCGACATCAGAGATCATAAGCGCCTTTTGTTGGCAAGTGTCGACACTGCGACTAGTGTTGTTTTTTTTAACTCATTATAAACTTAAAATCTGCTAGTCATCTAAAAGATTTATAATATAAAATTTATAATATACAATATTTATCGTGAGTTTTTGAATAGTTTTTGGCAAACAGACATTGACTTTTCTAGGTATAAAGCTTTTGTCCGCGGCTCATATAGGAGCGCCTTTAAAAAATAGTTTTATACACGGATACCGCAAGGCGTGGCTCAGGAACAACCGGCTTTTCATCGCGTTTTTTTAGTTTTTAACACGTTGACTGCCACGCCACTTTCGTGAAAACCGCTCCCGGACGGCACGGTGCGATAATTTTTTTTTGCATATTTAGACTTTGTCTCCCCACTGTATCTAAAAAAATAAAAAATCTCTTTTCTAACGCCACAGTGTGCTTCACTGGTCTCTTGCAGCCGCCCAGCGCCCAATATTTCAATGCAAATTCTACAAATTAACTTGTGGTGGGCGCTGGAAAACAGTCAACCAAGAACTCGTGATGGGCGTCTGTCAACAGATTACCGACTACGAGATAACTAATGGTTTGCAGTCAACGTGTTAATTTCATTGCACTACAGTTGAACATAGAAAAACCACGAGATAGGTAGATTCCCTCGGGCACTATTGATTCGACCGGGATGAAAAGTAGCCTATATTATAAGTTCCCTGCGTGCAAAATTCCATTCAGATCCGTTTAGTCGTTACGGCGTGACTGAATAACAAACATCCAAACATCCACACTTTTGTGTTTATAGTATTAGTAGGATTGTTATTAAAACGCTGGATAACCTGGAAGTCTTGGAGATATTTGGAGCGTTACAAATACGTTTCATTACCGTGTGATTTATTATTCCGTGCATCTTTTCCTCTCACTTTAGCAGTATAAGCGCCATTTTCATATTTATTTATTTTTGGCTCACGACTTTGCATAAAGTAACAGTAAAGGAAATTATTTAAATTAAAACAGAATTGTTAAGTGCCAACGTTATTTTAAATTCTTTTAGACAACGGTTACAAATGAACACTACACACTGTAATATCATCTCCATATACTGTATAGATACCACTATTTAAATTTATGTTATGGTAATCACCAAGCCTAGCGCGGAGAGTGTTAATCAAAACATACAACGAAATTGGTTCGGTCCAGAACAGCACAAATAACAATCAATACTTTTAGAAAACACAAATAAATGAAGCGTCTACAACATCGAATCTATTCGGCATACCTATGATTAATTACAAATTCATTATAATATGTGAATCAATATGCTCAATGATAATATAAAAAATACATAAAATAGCATTTGCAATAAAAAATGTTTTTTGTCCTACCATTTTTAATATATCGAAAATACAGTACGGGACTAAATATTTTGTAGCCAAGCAATACGCGCCTACTCCAAGGTTAATATTACAGGGTGGCCACAAACCGTAAATTATCAGGGAATTTAATCCAACCGGGAAATATCAAGTATGAGTGAATTTTATTGCAACAACTCATAATTTCGAATTTTTTTCATTATATAAATTTTATTTTAATTATGAAACTTCTCATTAAATATTTTAACTTTAACTTTCAACAATGAATATTCAATAGTTGGGTATGGATAATGTATTTATTGATTATTAATTATATCAGGAAAAAATATGGCAAACTTTACTGGAAAATCGGGAATTATCAGGGAGTATTTAAATATTTTTTTTATGGTCACCCTCTATTATTTCTCAAGATAATGCAAGTTTTAAGTAATTTAAGATTTATGCACTTGTCTCATTTTGAAAATACATCCCCATTTAATATCATGGTAACTACCAAGAATAATCTCAAGCTTATAACTACATCAGCATAGATTATATGTGTAGTATCTAGTTTCGCTGTTGAACTTTGACATACGAATGTTAATACGAGAAAAGCCGACAGAACTTGACTACTTTACAACTTTGCGATATTACAAAACAGTTACGAAGACTGGTTAATAAATAATCGATATCGATTCATCTATTTTAAGCAGCATCACAAATCTCATTTGAATAGAATCATTCGAACCATTTGAAAGCACCTTGCGTATGCCAAAGGAGGCGCAAAGACGCGCACAGGTGTTTCGAAAATAAGGCTTCACATGAGACAAATAAAGACAAGATTTATTAAAATATTGCCTCTGTCTCGTTCGTAAAAGAAAATCTACAGTGTTGTCTCGGTATCGTCTATTTATTTGCCAATTTTGTCTCGGTCTCGTATATCATCTCATTGTTAGGCAGACCGTCTAGTTGATTGGCTGAAGAATCCAGAATAAAAACGTATAATTGTAGTAAATTGCGAATTTATTATCTGGCATTTCGTGAAATATATTCGCATCCTCAGAGCTCAAATGCCATTAGGAGTAAACAGTAAAATTGTCAAAAATATACAAACATGATTTTTTAATTTTCAACTCTTCGAACGATAGGTTATTATGAGAAAATTGTTATAAAAATTATTATTTGTCGTAAGAATTTTCTCATTTAAAAATATGACAATTTTACTGTTTCCTCCTAAATAGCCCGGTGAATAAAGGTTTTATGTCGCAAATAATTCCCATAGAGCTGAATTTTTCACTGGTGGTAGTTATCGAGATAGGACAAAAATCATCGTTTAGGGTATTCAATTTTCTATGGATTCCTAGACGGTTTTTAGTGTATTTGCCATATGGCACATACTCTATTGGCGTCGGTCGGATGGCGGGACCTAGGGGTCGGACCAAAATTTCTCGACGTTTCATAGCCTCCTGAACAATTTGGCACCATTTTTGGAAATGTCTGTTTTATATGTGTATATATATATATACATATCGGACTATTTTAAGGGTGGTTTTTAGGGGTTGAAAAAGGTTTTTGGGCCCAAATATGCCGAAAAAAATCTCAGAATCGTTTCAAAATTAAAATTTAACCCTTTAGTAACGATGAAAATGTACTGCTAAAGTTTTAATAAAATCGGCCCGACAGGACCGGACTTACAAATTTTTTGAAAACACTAGTTTGCGGATAGTGCTTTACTTACTGAAGGGTATATTTAATTTGGTACCGAGGTTGCATTGATAAAAATATTGAAATTAAGAAAAAAAATATTATTTTAAGGGATGTATTAAGGGGTTAAATTTTTTATTTTGTCCAAAAACAAACATAATAAAGCCACAATGCCAGTATTAGCAAATACACTATATTGTCGGCAGGGTTTTGGCACTGCGACCCGAGTTTTTTTTTTTATTTGGTATGGAAGGTACTCGCAACGCGTGTTAAAAAAACACGTGAAACTCTATGATGATTTCAACTTTGACTGGCTATTGGGATCCGTCAAATGAGTATATGACAACTGGTGGCAGAAAATTGTACTAAAACGAGGGAAAATTTTACATGCTAACAGTGCAAATTTATCGTGAAATTGTTTATTACAAATATAAAACAAGTAAAATAAACAAAAAGTTTATCGAAAATGGAATTCGCGACGTTTTCTAATATCATGGCATTAAACACTGTCAGTTATTGCCTTGTAAAACTTACTTTACAGAGAATTATTTTCTAATGAAATGTGGAAAAATTGTATTTATGAATTAAAAAAATATTTTATATTAATAATAAGATGTACTTATTATCATACTGCACAACAATAGTTGAATCCCTGATGTGTTTACATTATTCACCTAACCCGACCTTAAAGGCGCATTGAACGTGGATGATTAATTTCGTGGAGATTTTCTTTTAATTTTGATGTTTTTAAGCAATATGTCGTAAAGATTACTGCTTTTGACAGTTCATTTTGCATGCATTTTTCTCGTTATATTTCCGACATTTGATAATATGCCCGGCTTTGAAATTCCGTTCTCCTTCAACAAAATTCCTTTGTTTAGGATTCGTACCGGCCCAATCACAAATTGCACTTATATTTATCATTTCTTATCACTTTGAAAATCATAAAATTACACGCAAAAGTATACCCCGTATATGAAATTTCCCTCCCTCTGCGCCATGTTCTTTAATCTCCACCTATCTGACGGATCCCAATAGCTTCTCAATTTTTAAAGATATGGATATGGGATAAAAATCACGACTGAGGGCGTTCTTTGCTTAATGAAAATGTGTATTTTCAATTTAAAATTCGATGAAGAACACAATAAATAAAGCTATTGAAAAGGACATTACGTTTTAACATATGGTTTCCAAGGCTACAAAAAGCGCGTGATTTTCAAGAAGCTGTAGCGAGCTTACTATTTGCACCACAGAAAATTTGTGGGAATGAAAATTATAGGAAATGTATTCCTATTTAAAATATTCCATAATGAAAGAATCGCTTAAGTCTACCGTTTCTGAGATATTTCGAAACTGGCTTCCGAAAGGCTTGCAAAATTATATTCAAGAAGGGGTGGCGGGGGAAGCGCAAGGGGGATAACCGGAGACTTTTGTAAAAATACATGTCTAGCATGTTCTAGCATCTGTGAAAAATCCAGCTCTATGGGAATTATTTGCGACATTGGGTGATTTTTTTTTTCATTTTCTGGGCTATAACTTCATTTGAGCTCTAAGGATGTGAATATATTTGACGAAAGCTAATAAATTCGAAATTTACTTCGGTAATTGCGTTTTTATTCTGAACCTTCAGCCAGTCAAAGAAAATGTATCAATTATTGTCAGAATCGCCCTGTCTGTTTCACAGCAAATATCCCATAAGGTTAAAATATTTGCAACTAAAAGTTTGCAATTATTGTTTTGCGATCGGTCTATATACAGAGTAAGACAGTCACCCCGATCTCTTTTCCATCGCATCTCTAGCGCCATGCCATCTACATAATATTATATTATGGCAGGCGATACACCTAATACAGTGATAGACGCCGCAACACGTCACATTCACGTGTATTGAGTAAACTTCAAAGGTACTACCCACACAGATAATATATGAACTAAGCTAGTCACCTTTGCATACCTGACTGCAGGCCCGTGCTCCAACTACACATTCGCGTCAAATTCAGTATTGACAACTAGTAGCCACGGAACTCAACGTCAAATTTCCTATGTATCGAAACTCAGATAAATCTGTTTGTGCTGAGTTAGCATTGGGGCACAATTAATAGGGAGCCACAACTATTATTATTATTATTTTTAGAATTAAGATAAAAATCTGTTGGGCTTATGAGCCGTGGTCTACTGGAATGGCTTCTTCTTCTTCTTCCAGACGTTTCGCTTGCAACTGCGGCAAGCATCTTCAGTGGTGTGTTCGACGTGGTCGTAGTGTTCTTCTCGGTGTCCTGCTGTCGAGTGCAGCAGGACAACAGGACACCGAGAAGAACACTACGACTGGAATGGCTTCTTCTTCTTCCAGACGTTTCGCTTGCAACTGCGGCAAGCATCTTCAGTGGTGTGTTCGACGTGGTCGTATTGTTCTTCTCGGTGTCCTGCTGTCGAGTGCAGCAGGACATCAGGACACCGAGAAGAACACTACGACTACGTGGAACACACCACTGAAGATGCTTGCCGCAGTTGCAAGCGAAACGTCTGGAAGAAGAAGAAGCCATTCCAGTAGACCACGGCTCAGAAGCCCGAAAGATTCTTATCTTAATTCTATTAACGCCGGCCGTGAAAGCCTACATTCTTTTATTATTATTTTTATTCTGCCGTATCATGAGATACTGACTGATTTTTTGGATTGTCTTCTTTTGTCAAAATGTCGCTCCCACCGAGTACTTTCAAATTATTGTGGGACGCTAGAGTGCATCCAGCCACAACCCCTTAGCAGCCCCAAATATTAATTTTTTTACTAATTGTTCTCTTATGTCATCGACAATAACATTGATGTCAAAATTTTGGTCTCAACGCGTACTTTCATATCATCATGGGGTGCCAGAGTTGATCCTGCCGCAATCCTTTGGCAGCCCTAATTTTCCAATTTCTGGCAGAATAAGAACAATAATGATTTTGGCTCCTTATTATTTTGTCTGCTCCAATCCTAACTCACACAGACAAATTTGTCTGTGTATTCGATACATAGAGAATTCCGCGGTCCGCTCTGGGACTATTGAGAATTTTCAATTTTTAGAGAATTTTAGCACCCGAAAGAGTTTTTTTTAATGAGAGTTGTCAAATTTTGAAAATTTTGCTGGCTATTCATCCAGGTGCTTATAAACACAAAAATAAAGATAGGTACTTCTTACCACAACAGTTTTATTGATGGATGTACATTTCGAAAGCTATGCTTTCATCTTCAGCAAACACTGATAGTGTTTGCTGAAGATGAAAGCATAGCTTTTGAAATGTACATCCATCAATAAAACTGTTGTGGTAAGAAGTAACTATCTTTATTTTTGTTTTTATTCCAACCACAGTGCTCATATATTTTTACAGGTGCTTATACTTCAACCATTCCGAATATTTCCCATGTGGGCAAACATAGATAACGTTAAATCGGATGATCATAGTAAAATGAAACTGCATATAGTATTGTAATGTACTCTTCTAAAAGAAGAAATTATAATCACAATATTTTTTTTATATTTTGTTTCAGGATTTGTATTTTATTTTTTACTTAAAATACGTCTCTCTTAACAGTTAGTATAGAGGGCCGTTTCGAAAAATCTAACGTAACAAAATTAAAATGGATTTCAAACGCTCACTGCTACGCCTACAATTATTAGTCGGAGGCACATGACAATAACATAGTAGAGAGAAAAATGTAAAAATCACTCTTCGGTCAGACAAACGTCTACGGACAGCACGAATAGTCTGCATTGGTATCTATCTCCAGTGTATTCCTTTACATGTATTGTCTGCGAGGTGAAGAGAGGGGGTGTGTTTGTGCGACGGTTTTGTCTGCGGGATGAAGAGGGGGGGATGGAGGCGGCGCAGAAAAAATGAACAAATTATTCTTTCACATAGGAACATTATTTGAATATCAGGACCGTGCCATTCTTGCGGGGGCAGAGTTTTCCGCGAGGGGGGTGTTCGTGCGACGGTTTTGTCTGCGAGGTGAAGAGGGGGGGTGTTTGTGCGACGGTTTTGTCTGCAAGGTGAAGAGGGGGGGGTGGAGGCAGCGCGCGCCCCTCTACACCCCCCCCCCTCTTCACCCTGCAGACAAAAGGAATACACTGGAGATAGATATCAATGCAGGCAATTCGTGCTGTCCGCAGACGCTTTTTTTTCGGTCAGTACCTAAATCGCGCAGACGAGCTGCGCAGGTTGTGTTAGCTTGCAGAGTGATCAGGCACGCCCATACTGTTTTCTTATCAGTGCTTCCTACATTGTAGTTGATTAGTCAGTGTGGCTGTAAGACGACAAATAAGATCACACAGTGTTGTATTGTTATTTTTTTTTAAGTTCCATAATACTCATTGTGTTTTATTGTATCATAATATACAATGTAGCTAAATATGCCAATGCTTATTGTTAATAAAACCCAGAAAATGCAATCATTTTTGTTCTATTAGCATTTAAAAACATTTATCTAACACGGCCATGTTACACTACACGCGTTGGACAGAAGGGATGACAATCGCGTGCTCCAAACATGACTGTGATTGGCTGTGTCAAGGTCAAAGAAATTGTAGTACAACTACAAACATCAAAGTGTCGATAGAGGAGCGATTCTACTATTAATATTGTTTATACTATTACAATAGTATCAAGTGATAGACCATAGATGTACGCATAATTTATTGCGATGTTTATAGAATTAAGATAAGAATCTTTCGGGCTTATGAGCCGTGGTCTACTGGAATGGCTTCTTCTTCTTCCAGACGTTTCGCTTGCAACTGCGGCAAGCATCTTCAGTGGTGTGTTCGACGTGGTCGTAGTGTTCTTCTCGGTGTCCTACTGTCGAGTGTACTGGTACCTAGTTGTGCAGAGATATTTATAGGTAAAGTACCTGGTAGGGGACTGGCCTGTGATTGGTCTATTGTGCAGCTGACCTCGGATTGGGTGTGTCCATGATTATTATTTGTTAAATTGGATTTTTTCCGTGGTTTTGGACGAGTATTTTTCAAAGCTGGGAACCAAGCTTTGTTAAGTTTTAGGCCCTCTTCTTTTCTGTTGAAATTGTCGCGGTGTTTATAGATTTCAATGGCTTCTCGTTGTAGACGGGCGTGGTAGTGTGTGGTGTTCGACAGAATTTCAGTGTTTTTAAACTGAATAGTGTGATTGCCTTCTAGAAACGCGTGTTCTGCAACGGCTGATTTCTCACTGTTGCCAAAGCGGCAGTGTCTGTTATGTTCAGTGAGACGAGTGTTGATGCTCCGTTTGGTTGTGCCTATGTATACTGAACCACAGGAGCAAGGGATCCTATATACGCCTGCAGCTGAAAGAGGGTCCCTGGGGTCTTTGGCAGAGCGTACCAGATTTCTAAGTTGGTGTGTTGGCTTGTATATGGTTTTAACAGCACGGATCCTGCGGAAGACCAATTTACTTATAAAGAATTCTTCTCTCACCGCCGAAGACCAACGAATGTCCAAGAGATCAGAAGCCGTGCCTCCCAGACTCTACGGTCTCCCCAAAATTCACAAGCCGGATGTCCCTCTTCGACCTATAGTTAGCGCCATAGACTCTCCAACCTATACCATCGCCAAGCACCTGACCAACCTTCTCCGACCACATATAGGTTCAACAGACGCATATATAAAGGACTCCGCACATTTCATACAGCAGCTCAAGAACATCACCTTACAGCCCAATGACCTCCTCGTCAGTTTTGATGTCGTCTCCCTCTTTACGATGGTTCCGGTCAACGAAACCCTTGCCCATCTACAAACGATATTCCCGGATGACATAACAGCCCTCTTCCGACACGTACTCACCACCTCTTACTTCCAATGGGACAATGCTTACTATGAGCAAATAGACGGTGTTGCTATGGGTAATCCTCTCAGTCCTGTGGTTGCTAATTTATACATGGAACTGTTCGAAGAAAAAGCACTACGAACCGCGCCCTATAAACCATCCAAGTGGCTACGTTACGTGGATGATACTTTTGTTATTTGGCCGCATGGAAGAGAAACCCTTCCTGAATTTCTGGGTCACTTAAACAGCATCCATCACAGAATCCAGTTTACAATGGAACAAGAAAAGGAGGGAGAATTGGCCTTTTTAGATGTATTGGTCAACAGAAATGACGACGGCACACTCGGCCATAAGGTATACCGGAAACCTACCCATACAGACCGATATCTTCACAAAGACTCCAACCACCATCCAGGACAGAAACGTGCCATGATGAAGACCCTTATCGATCGCGCTTCACGGATCTGTGAACCCCGCCACCTAACTCAAGAACTCCGTCACTTAGAACAAACTTTGCAGGCAA
Organism: Mongoloraphidia duomilia; assembly: GCA_039654895.1. Taxonomy (NCBI): domain Eukaryota; kingdom Metazoa; phylum Arthropoda; class Insecta; order Raphidioptera; family Raphidiidae; genus Mongoloraphidia; species Mongoloraphidia duomilia. Next base: position 24,253,641 of record CM077525.1, on the reverse strand, counting down.
ACGGCTACTTCACTAAAGAAATCAAAAGAGCTCTGCATCCGAAAATAACACCTGCCACTCCCGCACAAGCAAAGCCAGAGAGAGCCGGCACTGCGTTTCTTCCATATGTCAAGAACGTCACAGATCGCATTGGAAGACTTCTGGAGAGCCACAATATTAAAACCATATACAAGCCAACACACCAACTTAGAAATCTGGTACGCTCTGCCAAAGACCCCAGGGACCCTCTTTCAGCTGCAGGCGTATATAGGATCCCTTGCTCCTGTGGTTCAGTATACATAGGCACAACCAAACGGAGCATCAACACTCGTCTCACTGAACATAACAGACACTGCCGCTTTGGCAACAGTGAGAAATCAGCCGTTGCAGAACACGCGTTTCTAGAAGGCAATCACACTATTCAGTTTAAAAACACTGAAATTCTGTCGAACACCACACACTACCACGCCCGTCTACAACGAGAAGCCATTGAAATCTATAAACACCGCGACAATTTCAACAGAAAAGAAGAGGGCCTAAAACTTAACAAAGCTTGGTTCCCAGCTTTGAAAAATACTCGTCCAAAACCACGGAAAAAATCCAATTTAACAAATAATAATCATGGACACACCCAATCCGAGGTCAGCTGCACAATAGACCAATCACAGGCCAGTCCCCTACCAGGTACTTTACCTATAAATATCTCTGCACAACTAGGTACCAGTACACTCGACAGTAGGACACCGAGAAGAACACTACGACCACGTCGAACACACCACTGAAGATGCTTGCCGCAGTTGCAAGCGAAACGTCTGGAAGAAGAAGAAGCCATTCCAGTAGACCACGGCTCATAAGCCCGAAAGATTCTTATCTTAATTCTATTAACGCCGGCCGTGAAAGCTTACATTCTTTTATTGCGATGTTTGTTGAAAAATGTCAACGGACGTACAAATATGATTTTAGGTTCGAAGAAATGATAGTTAAGGTAGTTGTCCAGTGACCGTCTGATACAAAAGTATAGCTTGTGCACTACGAATATAAAATAGCCGAAGCGGTTAATCCCCTATCGCCAGTTGTGAAAGTACAGCGGCACTGCTTTCATACACGACCGAATAATATCAGTGCTACGTATCTGCACAAACACATCCACCGCAATCGAGAAATGATCGTGGCAACTACGCTGACTGTTATTGTGCATCTTTTTTCGTAGCGATATGAAAGCGCTGTTGCCACATCACTACTACTGTTTCGATTCATCTCTCGAGTTAATAATAATATATCGGTAACGACGTGGTCAATAATTTTAATTTTTTTATGAGGTCTGTGGCTACGATTATTATAATATATCAAATTTTCATGAAGTTCCTGCATTAAGTTTGGAATTTAAACAAAAAAATTCTCATAAAAATTTGTATTCTCCATAAGAGCTCGTATTAAAATTACAAAATTTTGATTTCGTTTTTTTATAAAAACGGCGTGGTCATTTTTAAAACAAGCCGTTAGGTGGGTCGTTTATTAGGACTAAAGTGCGACCTTTGAGGTCCACACGACGAACTTCCCAGTTTGACAAATATTTAATAATAAAAATTAAATTAGATATTATACAGAAAAGTAGTCATTTTAATCATTAAAACATAATTATTATTTATTTTTAACAATAATTAAAAAAAAAAAAAACGGCTGAACCGATTTTTATAAAATTTATGTCGGATCAAAAAGACGTTAACACGCCTCGACTGACAGCCTTACGAAGTCGATATAATTTTTTATTCGCGAGATATTGTGTAAAATCTACTTTTTTGGAGTCTATTTGGTTAAGAAAAAAGAACTGTTGAACCGATTTTGAAAAAATTTCTTTCAGATCATATTTACGTTAATACGCGTCGATTGGCACCCTAAAGTAGTCGATATCATTTTTCATTCTCGAGATTTCGTCTTAGAAAGAAATAGACACATACGTACGTACGTACACACACAGAGAGAGAGAGACATCTTTCAAAAAATAGTGTAAAAATAGTGTAGTGACCTTGAAACATAAAAATTTGTTATACATTTTTATTTTCGGACCCATTACAATAACTTCCAATGGGAAGTTAAAAATGTTTTTGACAGAAGATGACGAAGCTAGGGCCAAAATTAAAATTTTCAAATGTCAAGGTTAATTATGTAGCAACATTAAAACGTTGGCTATCTTACCGTAATTTAAAAATTTCAGGAAAAAAATGAATGCTAGGTTATATTGATTTTATAGTTGTATTTTCGAACTCAAATAACAGACGTTCAAAATAATAATAAGTTTAAAACTTATTTCAGAACGTAAAATGAGTCAAATATACACTAACTTGGTAATTAAGACAATTCAATTAATAATAATTATTGAATTTTATTGTACAACAAATTAAGGTTACATTTTTCAATCAATATACATTTATTAAGTTACCTACATAAATTGTGATTTTAAGTTATTAGTTTATCATTTACTGACCGCTTTAAATGTAAATTTTGTTATTTTTTCTTTTGTCAAATCCATTCTCAATTTATCACATCTAATAACCGTCAATGTGACGTTTTAGGAATTGTAAAAAAACACGTTTTCATCTGGATATCGATTATATCCGAAGTATAATTAGCAAAACTACCTTGTTTTGTTCGCATTGTGGTTATTTGTTTAATAATTTTAAACAATTAAGTTAGGTATACCACTAAAATGACACGACACAAATTGAGAATAAATAATGTCTGTACCCCCACAAGTGCTGCCTCTCGTGGATAATTCAATGGACTACTCTCAGGAAAATGGCTCATTGGGCTCATATGATTTGTATTCAATCAAAGAATAATTAAGCAAAGTTTTATTAAAATCCTGCATTAATACTGGAGAACTACCTTAATAATTTATAATGAAATATAATCTTACAGAATTAATGTCTATTATTGTGTCATTATTTATTTGGCTTCTAATAAATTAACCTGCTGTTAAGACGGCTCTACAAGTGTCTCTAACAGTTATATTTCACTATCAGACACTATAAACTACAAGTTATAAATTTATATTACTATACCTATGTGTATCTAAGTCCCATTTGGGATGTTCGGAAGGCTTCCGTTCGGTTAAGTTGGAAACTTGTGTACATAAACGTCACTTAAAAGCGTTGAACTTTGACCCCTAAATATACCATATTAAACTATTAGTGAAATGAACCACAATAAAAAGTAAGAAAAATGTTTCTTGACAATATTATAAAGTGAGTTTTAAGCTGCCATCATATTGAAAGAGCTTTTGGAAGTTAAAACGTTCATATTAAAATTCTTATTTCAAATATTATAAGGCTCTCTAAATTTAAGAGTTTTATGGTGAAAAAAATGTAAAAGCGATTTTTGTCGTTATAAATAATGATACATGGGCATTGGGCATCGCATACATGAGGGTACCTACTTGAAAAAATATGGACCCCTAAAGATGTCGCAGTCAGTGATACTGTCTTGTTTCAACAAGAAATGCTCATTCGCGCTCTTGATTTGTTAAATTCTCGAAGATACATTTCTAATCTCTAGAATAGGTCGTCCTACATATCAAAATTTGATAATTTTAAACAGTGTGAACTGTATATTAATCCTCATAAATAAACAAATAATGTAAATCAACATTTCCGTTATTCCATCCTTCCTTTTAATTGCAAACAAGAATAAAAAATTGTACTTGCATTTTAAAAGGTTGCGTTTAAACTGCCATAAATAAAAATAACGCTTGCAATAACTACCTTTAATAAACACTAGCGGCCCCGTCCGGCTTCGCCCGAGTGCTAAGAAAGCCCGGGTGCTCGTTCGCTTGAATATTATAAATACACTACTCACTCGCTTCGCTCGTTCGCTTGAATATTATAATTACATTACTCACTCGCTTCGCTCATTCGCTATATATATAAACCTTCCGTGAAAAATTATCTAACTGATGGTGAAAACCGCATCAAAATCCGTTGCGTGGTTTAGGAATTACATTACTCACTCCCTTCGCTCGTTCGTTATATTGTGAACTTTGCAGGGTGCGCTCATGTAACGTAGACGATCTCCCACCTGTTAATTAGAAGAAAGCAGGAAAACAAGAACGGACTAGTCATTTACCGGATCGATTACTGACTGCGGTTGTAACAATTGTAATAAAGCAACAAATTGTAACAAAGCAACAAATAAAATTAAGAAGGTAAAATAAGGCTAGAAATAGAAAATTTGTCATGGGTACAGTACCACATGACAATATATACAGTGTGTCCACAGACTCATCCTCAACATGGGGATCTCCGTTGTTATGGGAGATAGAGATTTGGTTAAATGAGACGAAATGTGCAGAATCTCCAGTACTACTACCCTGCGTAGTCAAACTTTCCATATTTTGCTTGGTTCGCGACCGACAGTTGAAAAACGAGATTTACCTATTTTCTCTTTTATTGTTTATAACTCGCTTATTAAGTAAGTTAGAAAAAAAATATTTTCACTTTCTTAAGGCCCTTTTTTATGAAGATTTCAAATCTCTTTTCATATTTTTATTTACTTTTATAGTTTTAGAGATACTTGTATTAACTTTGTTTTTTTAAATACACGTCAAAGATGGCCATGACACCATTCAAAAGAGATTTTTTTTCTCTTTAATTTGATATGAGGGTTGATGGATTTATTTTCAAAAATAACAGAGTTATACGTAAAACACTGATTTTTAGTAGTAGGCTATGCTAAATTAATTGATAAAACAACAGAAGGCTTAGCAAACAGTTGAAATTCGCGTTAGCTTAGTAAACGGCTGTTTTGTTTTAGCTGTCAAAGTGTAGTTTGTTGCTAATTTGTCAGTTTACTAAGTGATTTATTAAATTTACTTTTGTTATCATGGAACCATTTTATAACAATGAAAAATAAGCGATTTTCAACAATTAATCGTAAAACAGTAGTTTTGTCTTCTTCACTTATTCGCGTTGACTTAGTAAACGGCTTTTTAAATGATCCATAATTTAATAAATTTACTCGTAAGTTTCTGTAAATAGACGAATAAGGTTGTTTTCGTTCTGGATACTGATCGAAGTACATTTCTGCAGCTCTGGTCGAATTTTTGTGACATAGAATGTAACAAGATAACATCAAATTTTTCATTGCTACAAAATGGTTCCATGATAACAAAAGTAAATTTAATAAATCACTTAGTAAACTGACAAGTTAGCAACAAACAGCACTTTGTCAAACACGGTGAAAAATTCTTTCGGGCTGATGAGCCGTGGTCAAATGGAGTTAATCCAGACGTTTCGTCTCTAACTGTGAGAGACATCTTCAATGGCACAGTTGCAGCACTTTGACAGCTAAAACAAAACAGCCGTTTACTAAGCCAACGTGAATTTCAACTGTTTGCTAAGCCTTCTGTTGTTTTATCAATTAATGTAGCATAGCCTACTATTAAAAATCAGTGTTTTACGTATAACTCTGTTATTTTTGAAAATAAATCCATCAACCCTCATATCAAATTAAAGAGAAAAAAAATCTCTTTTGAATGGTGTCATGGCCAATTTTGACGTGTAGTTAAAAAAACAAAGTTAATACAAGTATCTCTAAAACTATAAAAGTAAATAAAAATATGAAAAGAGATTTGAAATCTTCATAAAAAAGGGCCTTAAGAAAGTGAAAATATTTTTTTCCTAACTTACTTAATAAGCGAGTTATAAACAAAAAACGAAAATGGGTAAATCTCGTTTTTCAATTGTCGGTCGCGAACCAAGCAAAATATGGAAAGTTTGACTACGCAGGGTAGTAGTACTGGAGATTCTGCACATTTTGTCTCATTTAACCAAATCTCTGTCTCCCATAACAACGGAGACCCCCATGTTGAGGATGAGTCTGTGGACACACTGTATATAAACCTTCCGTGAAAAATTCCGTCATACATGATTTTTGCGTAACTTTAACAGTTTACGCAGCGCACGCAACGGAAGCTCTCAAAAGGAATAATTTTTTAATTCGAACCAG